>OX422211.1:178856862-179319362 GCA_949130495.1 Sambucus nigra
TAGAAATTTATTGAATGGGTTGAAGAAAAGGCTGGAAAATGATAAAGGTAATTGGATCAATGAACATCATTTTGTCTTGTGGGCTTACCGAAGAACCTCTAGAACAGCTATTAAAGAAACACCCTACATGTTAGCATTTAGTACTGAAGCTGTAATTCCTGTCGATCTAGGCCTACCTACCCACAGAGTTCTTAATTTCAATACCCCATTCAGTGATTTAATGAGAAGGTTGGACTTAGACATACTAGAAGAGGTACATAAAGATGCAACTCGAAAGAATGAAGCCTATCAATAATGGACTGCACATTTTTACAATAAAAGGGTGAAGCCGAGCAACTTAAAAGAAGGTGATTATGTTTTAAAGAAGGTGATTCAGAAGAACAACAAACTTGAAGCCAATTTGAATGGGCCTTATCGCATTACAACAGTTATCCAACCAGGCACATATCGAATTAAGACTTTGGAGGGTGAAAAATTCAAGAATACTTGGAATGTAGAACACCTGAGGAACTATTATCAGTGATCTAATCATGTTGTACTCAGTTCATTTAAATAGTAATGAGAATATGACTAGTGCTATGCACTACATTGCAGATGTGTTAGAAAAATACCAACAATGTTGGTCGGCGTTAGCAAAGGCACCAACAATATTGGTTGTCAACACAATCCACCAATAAAATGTTGGTTGACATCAACAAAGGAACCAACAATGTTTTTTATCAACACATAAAAACCATGCAAGGAAAAATTATAAGTCTCAAATGCTTGGTTAATGAAGACTCGAATTAATAATTTTCATCTAAACTAGGCTAAAAGATGGACAAATGTTCTACTCACGCCTGGGAACCCAGGTAACTAATGTAATTACCTAAAAATTTAGGTACATTAGTAGAACCATGGTTATGCATTGGTAATTGGTACGATACTTAGGAAAATCCTAAGGGTGTCAATAGACCGGTGAAAAACTACAGATTGACCAATCGTCGATCCAAAATTAGAGGTTGGCAAATTGTCGATCCATTCATATATAGAGTCGATCCATTCACAGTCAAAGACTAAGAAGACATTCATATATAGAGATTGATTAAAAGTTGATCCATTGACAGTCAAAGATTGACAAAATAAGCTAATTAAAACTTTTAATTAATTCAATTAAATGATTATATAATGTTGCTTGATACTAATGCAGAAACAAACTACAAAGCCTTATTTTAAAGGGTGTTTCCCTTTACCCTTAGAGACAGGATCCATGCCAGCTGGAGGATCATCCAAAGTGTAAGGAGAGTTGATGAAATTAAAATCCTGAAGCATCCTAGTATTGTTGCTACTAGGACGATTAAGCATATGAGTAGGTCGAACGATCGCTAGTTCATCATGTAGCTCGTAATCTCCCAAGTACTTTGAAATCAGGCATTGAGGAATACGGTGAACAGGAATCCAGTTGACATCTAACTTGAAAGGAGGATTATCAAGCTCAAGCAAGCACGGGTTATACCAATCCCATAATAAATTGTTCTGATCCATCTTCATCACTGTCAAAGCGTTCGTTCAACCCCATTTATAAGCCTCATTCTTAGCTTATTGAAGCCTATCATCAAGATGCCCCAGATCTTCATTATACTCGTCCATTTAAACTTCCCTAGGTTGCTTATGGAATTGAAAGGTTAATTTATCAACCTGAGAATGCAGCTTCTTCAGCACTCCAGCCTTAGCTTGTAATTAAGAAGATTAAGTGGATAGTTATTCAGACAAAGTCTGCAGCTTCTAGGACATCTCAACAATAGCTCGATCTTTAGCTTTTAACTGCGCAACTTGATTGGAAGGGCCTGTTAAGTCCTAACTTCCTATATGGTACCTCGGCCAGTCTTATTTCTTTCTCAGAAAGAGGATGTGGGCTTAATCTTTTTTAATGCTTCCAACTCCTCCCTTAATGTTGCATTTTTAGCTTCTAAAAAGGAATACCCTTCATTGGTAGTAGCAACAGCAGTTTCAGGAGAAGACTTCAAAAGCTTCAATTCATCCCTTAAATAATTATTCTCCCCCTCCAGGAGTTTGGTAACAATTCTAGTTTCTTCAACTTTAAGCTTAAGCAAAACTTCATTTTTATTATAAGCAGAAACAAAGATATCAAAACCCCGACCTACACTTAAGCTTCGATATTTCTGCTCGTAGCTTTGGTGCAACAGGGTAGTGGATTCTTTATGCTGTTCTTGAAGTTCTTCTACCATCTCATAGTAGGCAACATTATTTGTTATCGCCCTATCAAGTAAGTACTTCAAATATTTGTAGTCTTCATTAGCCTGCTCTGATGCATCATCACCGAGCAATTTAATGATTTCTTCTTCGGATAAGTTTGTATGACCATCTTTGAAAAAAACATTGCACTTCCTCAGTAACTCGGTATCATTAGAAGACGGTTATTCCATCTTCTCTATAAACTAGCAAGAAGAAATGGCCATCGATCAACAATAATAATGAATAATGAAAAACATGCATAATCAATAAAAGGCAAGAAAAAGCAAAAGGTTAATTTTATTGATAATGAAGAATTTAGGTACAATAAAAGTAAAGAAAAAGAAACAAAAAAGAAATAGGGCAAATGCCAAACAACTTTACACTTTCTCACTATCACTCTCAACCTTCTTATCCTGCTCGAAAGAAAGGGCTACAAACTAGAATTGCTCGATTGGAGGAAGAGAAGACTTAGTGATTTTAAGTTAATCGGCAGCAGATTCAACCACTAGAGAAGACTCTCCATAACCAACTTCATCTTAAATATCATCCTCCATGATAGGAGGAGGGCCATGAGTATATTTCTGAAAAGTTTAGAGCCTTCAAAAGTGTTTAACTCCTCGAGAGTAGCAACCCAACCATCTCTGAAATATTTTTATTTTGCATACTCAATCTGAGCAGAGGCAGCAGAAATGACTTTATTCCAGCCCTTGTCCCAACCAGCACTAAAGGATTCCTTCACAGCAGACTTTCTCTTTAACCTTTTCGAGGTCACAAGATCCTCGACAGTCTTTGTCATATGCTTAGATTCCTTTGCCCTGCACTCAGCTTTAAGGGCATTTCCCTCAGACGTTCGTCGAGCAGTTTCAGCAGTCTTCAGTTTATCCACCCAAGTATTTCTCTCAGTCTCCAAGGCTTGCTGAAAATCGAACAAAGACTTCTACAAACCAACCAAAGCTTCCTCCACATCATTTGAAAAAGAAGCCCGAATTGAATCATCCTTCTCAAGCATATTATTAAAATCCACCAAAAACTGCAAAAGAAGAAGATCATGTTAGTATATGAAATATATAAATATAAAAGAATCAAGAAGATGGAAATCCCTTACTGATGCAAGGCTCTGAGAATCCAAATTCAGAAACCTTTACTCGGGGCAGTATGGCATCCGCACCCCTGTGGTCTGGACGAGTTCTAGACTTGATCAACTCCCTGGCCAAATTCGGAGTAATAGCTGCTAGAGGACCAGTATAAAAAGAAGGTAATTCGACCAAGATCTATTGGTCGGCATAAGTCACCTGTTCGATCTTCTTCTCTACAGGCCCTCTCCTAATTCTTCTCAAAGGAAGTTCATCATCTTTGGGGGTTACGGTCTCTTTTATGGCCTCAACAGTCTTATTTTTTGCCCCTTCAATAGGTTTCTGGGAGACAGAAGTGCTACCACTAAGAAGATAAAAAAACTTTCCCATCTTCATAATATCAGAAAGAGGAGTATCTGAATCAACAACAATTTCCTGATTAAGATCAATCACCAGAGAAGGAGGAGTTTCAGGTTCGATAATGAAGGAAGAAATTGTATTTTGGTATTAAAGAAAATAAAAAGCAGATCTAACATGCTCCTCAGCAACCTTTTGAAGAAGTTCCCAAATGAACTTCAATTCTTTTGAGTTCACTTAACTCTCTTTGGGGGACTTTCTCTTTCGGTTAACTGCAATAAAATTTACAAAGCAATAATCAGTATGGCATTTTATCTAATATAAACAAAGAAAAATTATTAAATGCAGAACAACCTATCCCATTGCCAAAGAGAGGACATCGAGGTCCTTGATATTTAGCACCTCCATTTAAGGGAGCATGTTGCCAATTTTTTGCAACTACCCCATGATCAAAATAATCCCTATTGGAATCAGGGAGGTTAACTACTAAAGCTTTACTAATTGCCCTAGTTTTTAAATAATAAGTGGTATTATTAGTTACCCATTTATAACAAAATATTATTTCTGGAATCCCTAGATGGGTTCTATGGATTTGATTTAACCTATATACTCCGTTCACCACCCTCCATGTTTTAGGAGCTACTCTAGTAGGTACAATGTTAAAATACTGACAAAACTCCAGAGACAGGGGATTGGGAGGAAAAATGGCCCTCAGTAAGAGAGAAAAAATAGGAAGGAAAAGTGGGATGTTCCAGTACAACCCAAGACGAAATGTTAAAATCATTCTTGAAATTATAAGGAGATTCAATAGAATAAATCATGATAAAGAAGCAAAGAAGTAGATAGAAAACTTCTTACAATGGTTTAAGGATTCAATAAGAACAAAGGACAGAAAAGAAAACGATCGCACGAATGTTCAAAGGATACAACAGTAGAATCAGAAATGAAAGATAGAAGATGATCGAAGTTTTACCGCCCTTTTTACAAGTCACCTCGAAAACTGAGAAAAGTAATGATTAAAGAGAACGACGATTGTGTTTACGACGGCTAACAAGAGAAAAGATGAAGATGCCCCATAAATGCTCGGTAAAATTTA
Organism: Sambucus nigra; assembly: GCA_949130495.1. Lineage (NCBI taxonomy): Eukaryota > Viridiplantae > Streptophyta > Magnoliopsida > Dipsacales > Adoxaceae > Sambucus > Sambucus nigra. The sequence goes on from OX422211.1 coordinate 178,861,624, forward strand.
AAATATTTACAAAAGTGCCATTCGTGCTCAAAATTATCAATTAGATGGATAAATTTCACAAGTCTGGAAGGTCTGCAGCCGATCAAGTAGCCCGAACTACTGTGAAAGCATAATGTTCCACACTTTCGCATCAACTCCAAGTATGAAACATTGGGAGCTTCTATTGATACCAAAATTTACCACCTTACGTGGACCAATTATAAGCCAACACATGTCATCTAATGTGGCACAAGTTCAAGTCGGCATGATACAAATACCCGACCAATACGGGTGCCCGACCAACAGAGAAGACAGACCAATATGGAAGACAAACCAACAAGGGAGACCAACCAACTGGGAAGACCGACCAATAGCAGGAAGTCCAACCAATATGGCCAATAAAGCGCCAGAAGTCTTATGTTTAATTCTCATTATGTATTGATGTAAATGCCTAACAAATGAGGTCATTCCATCCTTTCACATGACAACTCTCGACACCTCTCTTGGGCTATAAATACATTGTAACACCCTTATTGCAAGGTAACATAAAAACAAATCAAGGCAGTCAATCAATACATAATAGTGGACGTAGGTGTTTCCATTGAGCCGAACCACTTTAAAAATATCACTTGTCTTATTTGTTTAACTTATTTATCTGTGATCAATTAATTAGGCCTAGTCTAGTTCTTTGCATTAACAGTAGTGTTAACTCAAAAAATTTCATTTTTGGAAAAATAAATTATTTTTCCATATTTTATGTTATGAATCACTACATATTTTTTTAATGGTTTTTCTAGTATTCATATTATGTATTATTTGGTATTTATCAAAAGGTTCAATATAAAACTTTGAATATTAGATGTATAATTACGTGTTTGACAATAACATTTCGAAAAATTAGATTATTGTGCATAATCTATATTTGGTAGTACAAATGTCCTAATGTAATTATGAATTGATGTTTCGGCACTAATATTTATATGATGTTGGATGGGGAAGACATTAAAGTGTCTTAATCTATAATTGTAAATATTATATTATTGTGAATGCAACAATATTTGGACCCTTAATTATTCATTAAGTTTTGAGGATAATATTTTTTTGGACCATTAATTTTTATGTAAATAATCTTTACAAAATTATCTCATTCCAGAAAATTAATTTTTATTTTGAGATTTTGGAGTAATTATCTACATCCTTATAGTGTTAACTCAATTTTTTGGCAAAAGTTACGAATTCCGTCGGACGGGGCTTGGCCACTTGCTTGAAATTATGTCTTTTAGAATTATGTCTATTATAATTCCTGCTATTTTGTTTTTTTTAGAATTCATGTTACCATCTCTTTTAGAATTCGTTAAATTTATGCATTTTTTGCAATTTTCTAAAAATTTTATGAGTTTTGCCTGTCTTTTCAAATTCTAGAAAATTATGACTTTTAAAATTCTAAGCTTTGGAAATTCTAGAGTTATGAAATTCTAAATTGTTCACATTTTACAATTATGAAATTTTATGGCCTTTGGAATTCTATGATAACATGTACACCAATATTCATATTAAGTTGCTTGGTGAATGCAATTGTACTATTAAGTATAGGTATCACCACAGTGATTCTTATTATAACTCATTCAAAAAATTAGTCTTTTATTACCATTAAAATAATAAAATTTGTTTATTTAACATATATAAATTAGTTGCCCACAAGTATACTATAATCATGTGTTAAATCAACAATTAAGGAGCGTTTGTACATGTGTAAACCAAGGATATATATAGATACCTTATTAAAATTAAATATGCATCACTCAATTATGCACGTTGAATATTATGACCATTAATGGTAATAAATTAAATTCATGATAACTACCCAGATGAGCATTTTATTTTCATGTCGTAAAATATGTTAGTACTCCCATTAAGTTGAATAAAATGCCAAGCGCATGCTACAATTCATATGTGCGGATACTAGACTTATGTTAAAATCGTATTGTACATTAATATGACCACAAATGATTTGGGTCGATATTTATGATTTGTTCGTCATTCATAAGTTTTGACGTTATAAATGATGAAGTGAAAGTAAATGATTCGTGTTTTCCATTTACTACTATTCGTGTAGTATCTCATGCAAACTCTTTGTCTATTTGATTTTCACATTATGTCTAGTTTTTCGTGAATTTCAAATTAAGAAATAGACAATCATATAATCTATTCATGTATTAGGGGTATTTTACACATGTACGCTTATATATATATATATATATATATATATATATATATATATATATATATATATATATATATATATTATTTATTCAAATATTGAGATAATTACAATATTTGTAATTATCTCAATATTTGTAATTGAATAAATAATTATCTCAATATTTGAATAAATAATATATATATATATAGAGAGAGAGAGGTAGGCTCCTATGCACACTAAGTTTGCACATTACCTTTTTAAAGTAGTAAAAAAAATATTTTTGAGTTGATTTTTTTTGTGTGATATTTAAACATTTCAAGAAACCCATATAAAAAAAATCAGCTCAAAAAAACTTTTTTTGCTAGTTTTAAAAAATCGGTCAAACTTTCTATGCTTTTAAGCCCTTTAAAAACTGTGAAAGTTTGACTGATTTTTTAAAAATAGCAAAAAAAGTTTTTTTGAGCTAATTTTTTTATGTGAGTCCGTTGAAATGTTAAAATATTACATAAAAAAATTGGTGTGCGCCAGCACTCAAAAATATTTTTTTACTACTTTAAAAACTTAATGTGCAAACTTAGTGTGCAAACTTAGTGTGCACAAGAGCCTGTCTTTCTCTCTCTCTCTCTCTATATATATATATATATATATATGGGAAGGCAATATGGGTAATTAAATGCAGATGTCATTGTCGCTTTCATCATTATATCGCCAATTAAGTTTATGAAACCCAGACATGAAAAATTTAGTTCACTGCTCATGCGATATTTAATGAATATAAGTGAAAAAAGTATTGACTTTTGATGTAAGTCTTTATTTAGTGTAATATTCATATTATGAAATATTTGGTAGTCACTACAGTGACCCAACTATAATGAAAATAAATGTTAAATATAAAGATGATAGCAGTAGTAACCTCTGATGCTTATAATTATGGAGCATATTGAGTCTAATCATCAAACAAGATTATTCCCTACAGGGAGTTGATTTTGATTGATTGAATGAACTATATATATCATATACATTATTCAAGTATATATCATGTATATTTAATACTCAAGTATCTACAAGCATCATATAATTGTTAATCAATGGTTACTAATGAGAAAAATAAAATGCACATTTAGTATTAGATAGATATTAACGTATGTGTTGTCAAATCAAAGCATTAATGTAGTAAGAAATTTATCTCATATCTTTAACATGTTACGGTCTTATTTTGTTTCTCTCGATTATCACTATTGATGACCAATATTATGTGGAACACTCCATATAGAGTTTGAATAAATTAAACAAATTAAGTTTTTTACATGTTCGATAGAGATAATATGCATCTTTTATGGTTTGAAACGAGTTTTCATCTTAGTAGAGTTTGCAAGTTAAACTTATTGTCTTACATAAAGTATTTACTTTTGATGCAAGGATTGTTTACATAACAAACTAGAAATGCAAATAAGATTCCTTATCTTTTATTCTTGGGGAATCAAGACATTTGTTTTTTATAAACCCTCAATGCTTCCAATTTTCTTGAAAAATATTTGTTTAGACTTGATTGTGAGGGATAATTTTTAAAACATGTTTTAGTCCTTCTAAAAGGTTATGGTATTACTTTGATGTTTTGTATAAAATAAAGTTTGGATATATTTCTTTTAAATATTTTTTTGATCCTCCATCATAATCATAGTATTAGTGATGAAACTCTTTAATCTTGTACCAAATTAAATCCGACTCCCTTCGATAATTTTTTATGGACAAGATTTTTGTAATGTCTCTTATCCATATTGATAGTCAAGTTATTCCCTTAATGGATTACAATATCTAATATAAGAATGACCTATGTGGCCCAAGTGGGAGATTATGAGAAGATTCCCTTATAGTGGACCTACATAGATCATATAATAGTCATTGCCATAATTATAGATCATGTAATTGTCATTGACATATTATAAAGATATTTTTAGAAGTAATACCATTATATTTTTAATCATTGTATATTCAATTTATACTACTTATGATTAGTGGGAGTAAGTTTATATTTTATATATTTAATTTATACAACTTATGATCAGTGGGAGTGAGTTTATATATTCAAGTTATTGTAAAATAGAGAAATAAAATGTTACATAGGTTTTCAATGTGTAATGGATGGAGTTATGAGATACTAAAAGATTACATGCTCACATTAAATTCAACTGTTCATTTTTGGACGATCAACAATTACAACTCAGATATACTGGTTCTATGAAAAGTTTGAAGTTCACTCTTATCTACTTATGTTTATTTTGGTTTAACAACCAATATAATGAAGGAGTGCAATACAATCCATTGATTATTCTGGAAATCTGAATTGTAGCATGATTGATGCTACAACTTCTTGATTAATGCAACGTAACTTAAATTTTTGGACTTGGAGTTATCGACAATATTGCCAAGTCGGTGAAATATTATGATATTATCGTTGCAATCTTCTTTATTAAGACACATTAGGTATTATGTGAGTAACTAAGATCATTAAATGCAAATACCTTTAAAAGAAAAAATTATGAAACGAGTGTTAACATAGAAAATCCAGATGATTAGGCTATTACAAAAGACATTAATGAAGCATGCTTAAAATACGAGTCTTAAAGTATAGTCGATAAAATCTTGATGTGGTGGATTTTTTAGTGCTTATTTTGATACTACCATATGATATCATACAGTGTTTCAGAATCATTTGTTTCTATCGTTATTGCACACATGCATGTGAATGAAAGAATGTGACGAAAATAGTCTTTTACAAAGATATTATTGGACCATTATTGAATAACCCTATTTATAGGCCTTATTAGATTATTTGTTAATGTTGTGGTACATGGAAGCGATCATGCTCCTGAATTAGTATGTGAGCGTCATGACTCGAATTAATGAGTTATGTGATTGAGCTGTTTATGGAAAACAATTTAAGGACGACTCTACGATTATTGCGCACTTTATGATAATTATGGGACAAGTGGGAGATTGCAAAAATTATTTTTAATAATTCTTCATTATTTTCCCCATAATTATATTAATACTTAGAGTCACTTTGGTTAATGAAAGGGTACTCCAAATTCTAAGAGTCAAAAGGACTCTTGGGCATCTACCTTGATGGATGGTTGATATTAAATGACTGTTGGAGATTTAGATTATGTGCCTGCCTATAAATAAGTGACTGATTTTCATCATTCAGACACTCAACAAAGACAACATAATGAAATTATAGGAAAGGGAGAGAAATCTAAATTCTCAAGGAGAGCAAATTTTGAAATAGTGTTTTGGCCATACTGGGAGATCTAACCGTTGGAATACATTAAGGTTGACTGCTCCATAAATCTTTCTAGTTGTGACATGATGCAGGTATGTTATTTTAATAGCATTTTATGTTTCGCATAATGAATATATGTGATTATCATGAAGATCCAAAATCCTTTTAATAAGAACAATTATATGTGAGAATTTAATCAATAATGTGTTCTTGATTAAATATTATGGTGTTCATTAAGAATCATTTAACATCCTCTACTATGTCATGCCCTATGAAAAACTCCTAGTTGTTATATATATATATATATATATATGCCCCAAAGTGAAGTATAAAGCATGATTTCCCATTTACCTAACTTTTATAAATGGTTTGGCCACATTAGGTCGGTAATACAAAGGTCAAGTTCCTTTTACAGTTAAATTTAGTTAAGAACGGATAACATGTCACTATAGAGTCATTAATGCTAGAATAATTATCGAGGAAATAAAAGTTCTAAACAACTCAAAACAACACAAGAAAACATTACCCTATGGAGGATTTCCATGTAATCTCAACCATATCTAAATTCTCTTCATAAGATGTTCTCTCAAGTACAAGTTCTAACCTCTAAGTTACCCAAATAAGTCGTGAATATTGTGGTAGCTTTAACATAAGAAAAAACTCATTTCTATATCTGGTGAGGAAATGCCCAGTTTCTATCTCGAACACAACTTTAAGCTAAGCATATCAGTTGACATTCTACAAATAACCAGCCCATTGGTGGTCAACAATAATGGACATGCATTAAAATTTTGTTGTGACACCCCGACTAATTAAATACCGGGTAGCTACTCCTTTATTAAATCAATACAAAATGCCAAGTTGGTCCAGTTAATAGCATCACTGTCGAAAACATTTTTAATGATTACTAACCACCTAGTAGTTAAAAAGTGAGTTGTCAAATTTTAAATTAAATCTGATTAACATGCAATAAATGAAATAAATAAATGTACCACAACCATTCACGATAAAGTCAACTATAATGAATCAACAATTAAAGATGAGTCTCGAGGAAATACTCCTCACAACAATCCCAATATGAAATGAAATAGAACAAGTCTGCATACTGAATTAATTACAAAACCAAAGTCTGAATAACTGAAATATAAAATGAAATGTCTCTAAAAGAAAGGGGCGACATGCCCTACAACTGATGAAATCTGAATATAGAGTCAAGGCAAATGAAGCGTCTACTAGCACGGCCCTGTAACTTCCACAACAGCTACAGCTCATCACCTGACTGGAAATACTATACATGGTGTCCTTGTGGCTGGGCACCTAAAAATGGTTTTTACAAAAAGATAGATTTGAAAGCAAACGGGGTCAGAACCTGAATGTGGAGAGTATTTTAAAAACAGCAAGTGCTTTAATAACAATTAAAACAATGAATACAAGATACATGTTAGGACGTGCTCTCACATGAAATACTTACCTCTCGTCTAACAGTGCTTTCCTAACGTTCCTGTACCCATACATGTGTTATTTATCTAACTAAACCATCATAAGTTCTAACCCAACTACTCGATTCACAATATGAATTCCCAATGTTATTATTTAAATAGATAGCTTTACTTGAACTCGGATTCTCGATTGTTAGCATTACCATTTACTGGAGGTTATCCCCTTATTTATCTTCTCATGGAGTTACTATAATGATTCTCATAAATAAACATCACAATTTCTTTTCATTCAACCGTATATTATTCTCATCATAAATATACAATATAAGCACCCCGAGGCTAAGCTGCGGTGCACACATACTCTGCTATCCATCCCGGTACATCACGTACATAAGGATTACAAATTCGAATCTCTCAGGAATCGTTAGAATAAACACCACACACAAAAATGGAGGCGAACATAATTCAACATATCCATGGTCACGTACATACCTACGCTCCATAGTCAGCTGGCTTAATAACTCACAATTAAGTCATTCCCTTGAACTATGTCCTCTAGGTACCAGACTATATCCGGGCACACAAGGATTAGAAGGCCCTAAGCGAACGTAAACCTCACGTGATAGCAAGTATGGTAGGTATGTCATACACATAAGATTATATACTAAGCATGCACACATCTTAGATATCTCAATATTAATAAAGGTATTTTCTACATCCTTATACCATATTTCCAATTGTATACATTTTTAGTCTTTCGATAATATATAATGTAGACTGTCGACACATCCCACGTCATAGATTCTTATACTTAAAACCTATCTCAAAGGGGTTATTAAGTTTCCTATTATTCCCACCTATTACATCATTATTCTTAAGGTCCTTACTTCTGCCCCAAACCTCAATTCATCAACTTATTCAAAATTACACTATTAATCCTAATATTATCTCACTCTTCGAGCTTCATTAGCTTTTAGAATAATTCCTCAAATTAAATTCTAATTAAGGCCCGAACTTTATAACCATATCTACTGGTCTTCCTTATGTCTAAGGATATTCATAAGCTCTCCAATAATATTTTCCAACGGTTAAAATCATTAAAATTTAACTAGGGGAAATTTTACTCTTTCTGGGAAGGTCGATCGATCGACCTTGACCTTCGATCGATCGATGGTGGTCGATCGATCGACTGATGAATGTCGATCGATCGCACCAGGTAGGCTGCGGACTGCTTCGTTTTGCAGTTTTAAAATCATCTCAAAACACCATTAACAAGCATGAAACTCCAAGAATACGTTATAATATCATCATACAATCATCCTACAACAGTGTTAACATTCTAAAACCAATAATTCATCATTCAAGGGCTTTGTTTGGATCAAATCTTCATCAAGAATTCCAGTTTTCTATTTCTTTCAAGAACATTAATAAACTTCTTCTAAAATCCGTTTTTAGATCATCAATAGTTCTGTTTTGAATACATAATTCGTCCAGAAAGTTTCTACATGCAATTCCTAACATAGTTCATAGTTTTAATCCTCAAATTCATGGGTCTAATCAATCTTCCAAGATAAATTTGATGATAATCCTAAACATGGAAAAGCATAGCATTGAATCAATTATAATTAAATCACTTGCCTCTAATCTTTCTCTGAATTTGGTGTTGAATCTTGAAGGCTGAGTTGTTCTCCCTCTCTCTTTCTGCAGAATTCTCTTCTCTCTCTCTCTCTACAAGTTCTTCTCTAAGGATGATGACAATGGAGGTGCGGTTGGTTTTTGGCAAGTTGGAACTATTTCTTAACTTCTCCCGTAGCCCATTAAGTCCCTTAGTGTAGTTAGTGGGTTTAGTGGATAAAGAATAAGTCAGATTTTTGTTTCTTATTTTCGTGGGTTTTAATTCCCAAATTTTCGAAATTACCAAAATGCCCTTTTTAATTACCGGTATGGCCCAACAATGCCCGAGACCCAAACTTAACCCTCGGCTAGTGTTTTCTGACTATTTCGACCCTTCCGGACACGTTGGCGCACTAAAAATGACCATACGGTTAATAGAAATAAAATTTACTTTTTAATTAAATAATTACTTTCCGGACGCGACTGTCACACGCGTCTCAACAAAATTTCCCAAATTGCCGTATTTCAATCTCGCGATAATTTCAATAGTTACAATATTCGTATATTGCCATATATACACATTATAATCAAATACTAACTCACATCTCGTTAATATTTTATCCTGATTAATTCTCAATTAATTCCATAAATAAATATCGATAAAAATGGGGGGTATTACATACTTCCCCCCTAATAACAGAATTTCGTCCCGAAATTCGGAACTAAAAAGTACCTGGTAAAAACAACTCTGGATAACGTTCGCGCATCTCATCCTCACGCTCCCATGTGGACTCCTCGACATTATGATGTCACCACTAAACACGCACTAACGGAACTATCTTTGACCGCAGTTTCCGCTCACTTCGGTCCAAAATAGCAATCGGTCCCTCCTCGTAGGAGGTATCAGGCTGGAGATCAATGTCCTCCAAATCAATGTGAGAATGAGCCAAATCATCTCTAAGATATTTCCTTAGCGAGGAAATATGAAACACATCGTGAATCCGATGCAAATGCTCCGGTAACCCAAGTCTATACACAAACCGACCCAATCCGCTCAATAATAGGAAATGGTCCCACATATCTCGGTGCCAACTTCCCTTTCTTCCCGAAACGCATAATCCCCTTCATAGGAGATACTCTGAGCAAAACCTGGTCCCCCACTTCAAATTCCCCGAAGGATCTCTTCGCATCAGCATAGTTCTTCTGCCTGTCCTGAGCTACCCGAATGCGACTCCGTATCAGCTCTATCCTTGCCTAAGTATCCTGAATCACTTCCGGCCCAAGTAGTTTGTTGTCCCCCACCTCCAACCAATATGCTGGGGAACGACAAGGTCTACCGTACAATGCCTCAAATGGAGCCATGCCAATGGTGAACTGGTAGGAGTTGTTGTAAGCAAACTCCACCAGTGGAAGATACTGCTCCCATTCACCCCCGAAGTCAATGATGCACATTCGCAACATATCTTCCAACATATAATTTGTACGCTCGGTTTGCCCATCGGTTTGCGGATGATAAGCCGTACTCAACCGCAATTCCGTGCCCATGGCCTCCTGAAAACTTTCCCAAAACCGTGAAATAAATATCTTGTCTCGGTCAGACACGATATTTAGGGGCACACTGTGAAGTCTCACTATCTATGCAATAAAGAGCTGGGCATATTGTCCCGTAGTGTAGTCTGTCCTTACGGGTAGAAAATGAGCGACTTTGGTCAACCTGTCCACAATTACCCAAATGGAGTCGTGACCTCTCTGTGACGTAGGCAACCCCGTGATAAAGTCCATGGAGATGCTCTCCCACATCCACATTGGGACCTCTAATGGCTGTAGAAGTCCTGCCGGTCTCTGATGGTCCACTTTTACCAGCTGACAAGTGGCGCATTTAGAAATAAACAAGGAAATATCTCTCTTCATCCCGCTCCACCTATACTGACGTCTCATGTCCTGGTACATTTTGTCCCCACCGGGATGTACCGCGAAACGTGAGCCGTGCGACTCTGCCATCACCTCGTGTCGCAATTCCTCCCCTTTCGGAACTACCAGTCTCCCATTGAAGCGTAATCCCCCGTCTGAGCTAACGGTATAGGACTCGGCTCCCTCTGTTAATAATCGAACTATCTGCTCCTGACAGAACGAGTCGTCTGCTTGTGCTTTTACTACTTTCGTGACAATCTGCGGTGTAACAGTCATCACTGACATGAATGATCGGGCCACTGCATCCTGGTGTCCCAACTCCTTCCACTTTGCCTTCCACACCCCTGCCACCTCATCTACGGGCCTACGGCTCAACGCGTCTGCTACCACGTTAGCCTTTCCTGGGTGATATTGGATATCAAACTGATAGTCCTTCACAAACTCAAGCCACCTTCGCTGCCTCATATTCAGTTTTTTCTGCGTGAATAGGTACTATAGGGACTTATGGTCTGTGAACAATCGAAACTTCTCCCACAAAAGATAATGTCTCCATATTCGAAGGGCAAATACCACTGCTGCTAACTCCAAGTCATGGGTAGGGTAATTCTTCTCGTGAGGCTTAAGCTTATAGGAAGCATAAGCTATGGCCTGACTCTCCTGCTGCAGTACACCTATAAGTCCTTGTAAGGACGCATCGGTGTAAACAAGATACTCAACTCCCGGTGTCGGCAATGCTAACACGGGTGCTGAGGTTAACGTGTGCTTCAACTCATTGAATGCTAACTGACTTGCATCACTCCAAATGAACGGCACACCTTTACGAGTCAGATGTGTCATGGGACCCGCTATCTTGGAGAAACCCCGAATAAACCTCCTGTAGTATCCTGCTAAGCCCAAGAAACTATGGATCTCAGTCGGGGTCGTGGGCTGTCCCCACTCCCTCACCGCGGATACCTTTCCCGGATCAACAGATATCCCCCGGTCGAAAATAACATGCCCCAAAAACTGAACCTCTTTCAGCCAAAACCCGAATTTCTCATACCTTGCATACAGCTCGTTCTGATGTAGCGTCTGTAAAACCTGCCTCAAATGCTCGGTGTACTCCTCCTCTGTCTAGGAGTAAACCAGAATATCATCAATGAAGACAATGACGAACTGATCTAGGAACTCTCTGAACACCCTATTCATCAAGTCCATAAACTCGGCTGGAGCGTTGGTCAAACCAAAAGGCATAACCCGAAACTCGTAGGAACCATATCTCGTTAAGAAAGCAGTCTTTGAGACGTCCTCCTCCCTGATACGCAACTGATGGTAACCAGATCGCAAATCAATCTTCGAGAAGAAAGAAGCTCCTCTCAACTGGTCGAATAAGTCATCGATTCGGGGCAACGGATACTTATTCTGTATCGTGACCTTATTCAACTCTCGGTAATCCACACACAACCTCAACGATCCATCCCTCTTCTTAACGAACAACACAGGGTCACCCCACGGCGAAGTACTATTTGACAATGACATACTTGTGATTAGTTGATATATGCATGTATCTATTCCAGTATTATGAGGAGATGGGAAAGCCAACACCAAAAGTTGAGGTGATGAAATTTTTGAAGAGTAAACAATATACAGATGCAAAGGATTTTGCAGGGGAATGTGAATCTGTAGTGATGATTGCCAAAGGACAAAGTAAGAAATCTCTTTTCGACTTAAAGCATATTCTTACATTATGTTTGAATCTCGATATACACATAAGAAAATGCGAAGTAAATTAAGAATTTTTTTAATAATATATTATATTGTTATGCCATCTCTAGACAAATTATGCTAAAACACATTTTTTATAATAAAATTCCCACAATATAAGCTCCATAAGATTATTTTATGTATAATGCAAATGACTCCGACAAGTCAAAATGCATATAAATATTACGAGAAGATTTTTATCTCATTATTTTTCTTCAAATTTTATTAGTGGCAAGACATTTCAATTCAAGTTCCACAAAACTTTGAAGCTGCGTAGTCTCTTTGGCAACATTCTAATTTTGGTTCCGCAATAAATTTTCCACAACAAAATGCTAAAAAAGTATGGAGATTGTCATAAATATACATATTCCATTAGAGCGTTGCTTGCACAAGAAAAGAAGACGTATGTGACAACCAATATACTTCCTAAGCATCGTGATCCTAAGGCTCTTAGAAGCTCTAAGAAGTGGAGCTCAAACGATTTGTTTTAGGGGTGATTATAACTTAGAATTCCAACAAGTGGATGGAGAATTTGTGCGAAAGCACCTAAACCTAGTGTTATAAAGATGTTGGGGTAAGAAGTGTTGGATATTTTTTATAAGGGTTAGGTAAGGGAAAATACCTAAGGAGGACCAACCGACATTCAGACGGGTTAGTGACCTTATTGTAAAAAGTTAGAATGCCAAAAGAAACACTTACCATAAAGTTTAAGTAGAAAATAGTTTTTTCTACCGTCTTAAGCCTCTTCCTAACTAAAGATCCCAATGGCTAGGATATGCTCATTATTTCATAGCTAAAATCACCATGATTAATGAATTCTTGTGTATACGTAGGATAAGTAAATGCAAATCATAACTTGAAGTTAGTACTTGACATGCATTGTGGAGCCTCAGACATTTATTTGTAATGAAGGTTTTAAAAATATGGTTATTATTAGCGAATGTCGTGTAAAGAAAACTGATGTTATTTACATGTTGACTACTTGCGACATTGGACTTTACATATTGCATAGATGAATCAACGACTATGAAATGATGAGTGACTAATATTAAATTCACAATTGAAAACTATCTAAGAAATGCTTCTTTAACTAACCATATTGATGTATCGCGAGCTACCCTCATCAAAATCATGAGCCCTCTCACATCATCATGACAAATATGTATTACCAACTATTGACTCTTGGATATTATTGGTCAAATTCAGTGACCTTTGTGAGAAAATTCAAGGCATGTCTACACAAAAACCTCATTCAACCCATCAGTTGAATATCATTATTGTACCCCTTTCACACGTGGGATTTTGATTTAACGGAAAAAATCTCTCCCCGAATGAATGCAATACTCATGGTCCTAGGTATTAAAGAAATGCACAAAAGGTTCAAGGTTATAACACGATATAGGGACACAAGATTTGTGATGGTGAACAAAGATATTATGACATTGACAGTAAAGTATAACATTGCTTATCACGTTTTCATAGTATCTTACCCAAGGGGAATGACCAAGTTGATGAAACTAATACAACGCTAGTCTAAATATGAAAAAATACAAGAGAAGATTTCTTTGGATTGTGAGATAAACACTCACCTTTAGTGAAATGGGACTACAAAGACATGGAAGAGAAAGCCAACAAGGTACAAGCCTTTTCACTTATTTACAGTGGGATATTAGGTTACCACTATATCTAGTGGTACCATGTATAAGAGAGTAGTCGATTTTGGGTACTTAAAGAATGAGTTTGAGGCGCCACCCAATATTAATGGTGTGGAGTAACTGCAAATAATATCCTTAAATGAATATTTTGTTATAATTTACAAAGGTTTGCAAGGAAGCTGAAAGTAAAAATAATACAAAGTAATGGAAGAGCTGATTTAAAGAGAGATAGAACAAGCACTCTCAAGCACAATAAGTAGGCAAAGGCTTCAAAGCACTAATATGTTCTTAGAGAAAACAATATGCGAAGAGAGTAAATATCAATAATTTTCTTTCAATGATCTTTGCAAAACGTGTTTTTTGGAAATAAATGCTCATGGAATGTTCATTTTTAATGAATTTTGGAGTTGAGGCAATCTCGGAGACGTGTTTAATATTTGGCTACCCTAACCATACCTAACACATCAAATGCATTAAATGCGGAAATGTCTACGGAGCTACCATGCTACCTCCTGATACCAACATGCCAGTCGATGTGGTATAACAATTTGTTCTTTTGGCGCCAAAAAGCCAACTACTGAAAATTCTCAAAAGGTGTAACGAATTGACCTCCATCGTGGATTTGTCTAATATTCCCTGGAGAATTGTACTTTCATTTTTTGAATGATTAAGTATATAATTTAGAGCTTCCTTAATCTCCATCCTCCAATCCAATTATGTCGCGAGATCCCAACGTCAAGCTCCTTCGATAGATCTCAATAAAGAGCCCACCCAAGTTCAACCAAACTTGCTTAATCAGTGATACCGAAGGACCTTTTAAAATTATCAATTATTTATTCTCTAAAGATTCTCTTGATTGCTGTGTCTTCACTTGTCTTGATTAATCACAATTTTATCTTCCAATATTCATTATGGCTTGGAGGTTCATCGTTAGGCCCCTCCTACACCATGATAGTGAATGACTCATAAAGCCGCCACATATAGATAGAAGCTAAAGATGAACACAAATACAAGGCCAAAAATAATGTTTTAGTTTATAGCTATGAGAAGTCTCGGTATTGTGATGCCTTTGTCAAGACTCGAGAATTTTACTAAGGGGATATACTTTTAAGGTTGGTAGGCCATATGATTATAAACTCTACATCACACAAATTCATACTATATTAGATTTAACCCTATATAGACGTTGAAGCACACAAGCCAGGGTAGTATGTATTATCTAAAATATGAACTAACAAGTTAATCAAGGGCGAATTTGACTTTAATACATCACTAACATCCGATTTTAGACAATTTTGTTTAAAAATTTACATTTTATACAAAACGTTAAAAATTCCATTAACTTTCACTGACACGTGTCTTTTTTATAATTAAAATAATTCAAAAATAAAAAAATCTCCTGAAAAAAAAATATCTTAAAAGAATATAAAAAAGCTCAAACAAATGCATGAAAAGTAAAAAAAAATGATGAAAAATGGAAAAAGAAAAACATCTACCCCAACCCACCACTAAAAATTAATCTGAAATCGATTTCAACCTCCCCCACTCCCCCCACCCCCCACCCCCCCAAAAAAAAAAAAAACCACTCACATCCCAACCCTTACCCTTCTCTACCCCATAAATCCCCCCCCACACACACATGGTTTTTTCTCCTCTACACACATGGTTTTTGACTTGGGAGGAATCTTCTTGGGTTCATTTGAGTGAAGAAGAGAGAAGAAGAAGAAATAAAAACTAAGCTTTGTGGAATGGACACTCCTCAACTTTCATAAATTAATTGTTGGCCCCCACAAGTTTTTGACACCAACTTTTTTAATTTCGTCACAAATCCCCAATTTTTTTAACGAACGAGGATGAGCCTGGTTTTAAGAGGGGGAGAGTAGTGGAAGTGGGTCATTTTTAGGGCTTTATTAGTCATTTTATTTTATTTTCTATTATCTTTTACTTTGTTATTGTATTTTTGTTTCTTTTGCTTTATTATTTAGAGGTGAGGAGTATTAATGGAATTTTTTTAATTAGGTCCTTACTTAGAGCTTAAGCTACTCCTTCCCTTTAAATACCCACTTGTAAGCTTCATTTGAGGTAGACTTGAATTTTGAATAGAAAATAGTTTTTCTCTCTCTAAAGCGGTGTTTAGGTAATTTTAGGAGGTTTTTGACGGGTGCGTCAAACGGTTGAGTAAACACACTAAAAAATCTATTTAGAGTGCCTTTTAATCTAAGCTCAACGTTGGAGCCATTCGACCTAGATTTTAATTGGAACTTGATTTTTAAATTGGGCAAAATTGTTGAATTACCTATTCACCCCCACCCCCACCCCTTCTAGGTTATATCTAATGATCACACACTTGCATTATCATATACATATAGGTTACATTTCATGAAAATACTCCATTCTAGTGGAGAACCTCACATGTGCATGATATTTCACCTATTAGCATTGAACATGCTCGTCCTGAACTTGCTCGACCTTTTCCTATTCGGGAAACCCCTCATGAACCATAGATCCCTACTCTAGTTCCTGCCATCTCTCCTCCACCTAATTGAGAACCTAATAAAAAAAGGTCTGGTTTACATTTATATTAGTACCAAAAAAGAGAGGGACATATTTAGGTTCATTTTTTAGAGGGTAAGCCATAAGGTTCAAGCTGGCAAGAGTTGGGTTGACAGGAACACTATGACAGTTGAGGAGAAGCTCGTCATGGATATAACCATATCGAAAAGAGTTATGTTCCTTCTTTCTGCTACACCATTGTGTCGTAGAGTTCACCGTGTAGACAATTTGGTTGTAATACCCTACTCCGATACGTATTTCTGAAACTCTCCCATGATGTATTCCTCTCCACGGGTTCGATCAATCCGAGCTCTTAAATAGAAAACACATATAATAAAAAAATGTACTTTCCTTATATCTCAGTTAATATAGAAGAGAAACATGGAATACCATAAGTCAGTACATAGATATCGACACTTGTGTTAACCTAGAAATCGAGGAAGAAGTTGTCCTAAATTGTGTGACTTAGTTTACAACTTATACAAACCACTAGATGTTTTTTCTCATATATATGCCTTTATACTTATATTTGACTTTCCGTGTGAAAATAGGGGAGAAACATCTCAATGGGGGGAGTTCCCTTGATTGCTCCTTTTATCAGGAAGATTCACATGCACGAGTAAAGCTATATATTGGGAAGGTGTTTAATATAAAGGAGTTAAGTCCTCTTTGACACTTTCTTGGGATCGAAGTGACTTGGTTTATCCCATCATAAATATATATTGGATCCACTTCATTACACTGGGTGGGTAGTGACATTTTGGGGAACACTATTTATTAGACTTTATTACGTAGGTTATCCATGTAGGATTGGCAGTGGGGAGATAGGATGTGCCTCCCATAGCATCTCAAATGATTGTACCAGCCTCATTGGAATGGGACAAGGCACAAGGAGCCTACATCTACACTTGAACTGAAGATCTATCACTCCTTAATCTAAAATTGGAGGTGCTTCGATTTATTATAGGAATTAGAGCATGGCGTGATTCCAAGGAGAAGAATGAGGTTTCTCATTCACTCTATGGATCTCAAGGATAAGAATGAGGCTCGAAGATCTTGAAAATACCTCGTTCATCACCAACTGAGGTACATTCTTCTATAATATTATGCCCTTTGGGCTTGAAAACATTAGAACTACGCATTAAAGGGCGGTCAATAAAGTCTTAAAAGATCAGAATTGAAAGACGATGAGTTTATGTTAATGATATGCTTACCAAAATCAAGAAGGCAGCCGCTCATATTTATGACCTCGGATAAACATTTGATCAGCTGGAAAACAACCGGATGAAATTTAATCCTGTGAAGTGCGTCTTTGGATCCATTATTTTACAAAAAGAGAAATTAGAGTATCTACCCATAATTAAAACACTAAACAATGTATGCATCTAAAATAAATAACATATTTATACATCACGAACACATAAAGTAAAAAGGATCCAAACTTTCACAAACTCTAATCAATACCAACACGGACAACTTTTTCTTATGAAACCGTAATATTTGAAAATACTCATTGCACCAGCGAAGTGGGTCTCGAGATGGTACTTAGGAAAGCTCAACTATATTTGAGTTATTTGGTGATGATAATATAACATCTTACTAGGGAATTACCTCCATTGTTGTAACCATAACGAAAAAGGAATTACCTCCGTCCTTCCCCAAAAGAATATGAGTAACCCCAAGGGCATTAGCTCCTTCCATTGTGGGGGAATAATCCTCAATCTATAGGTTTCCTTATTTGTTAATTTAGTTTGTATTATTTCTTTACTATACTTGTAGTTAAAAACAAACTAAAACCTAAAAATCTTATTTTACACTTTATTTGAAGAGAAAAAAGCTTTCCCATCCTTATAAAATTAGATGGATCAAGAAAGGTTCAGAAACGCGAGTGACTGAAACCTGCCTTGTCCCATTCTCGATTGGGAAGGTCTATGTAAAAGAGATACTATCTGATGTGGTTGATATGGATGCTTTCCACATGATCATAGCAAGGCCCTAGTAGTTTGATGTCTATGCCACTCACCATGGTAGAGGCAATGTTTGTGTTTACTATGAAAATGGTCAGAAGATCGTTCTTGGAGCATTAAAAGATGAGGAATTACCTAAGGCTACCCCGGTTGAAGGAAATCCAATTATGTTGAGCAGTCGCACTTTGACTATTTGACATGTGTTACACTAAGACACATTTACTTACCTATCCTTGTTAATTTCATCCCACTTATTTCAACCTAAAATACTAATACATCTTATCCCCTTTGGTATGTACTACAAATTGTGAAGTGTGTCTATGCTACTATACTGCTTAATAGACAATGTGAATGGGGAACCTTGGATGAAACCTCTCTGTAAAAGGTTTTTGGTCTTTATGATCTCACCCAGACAATCCTCCAGCCATTGGATAGACCCTTTCCAGGTATGTTCTTCCTTATCATCCTTAGTCGAAACTGTCTTTCCTTCTCGTCCTTGACTTCGGATGATCTCTCTTCCTAAGAAGTATGTGAGGGTAACACATCTGACATAATCTATATAATGCCATCCAAATTGATCTCTTCTACAGGCGCAACCCATTCATCTGATTCATGGGCCCACATCCGGGCTTCTATAAACAAAAAATTGAACCTTTAGTAGTCGATGGTCATCTCTATGGGCAATTTCAGCCCAAAATAACATGTTTTAACTCACTTCAACCTCTTTTGTTTTTACCAAAGTCATACAAAAAACCTCATAAAACCCTAGGATTTCCCCTAATAGAAAGGTTGTGGGATGAAATGTTATAATTAAATTGGATATGGCCAAGGCTTATGATAGAACTTCTTGGAATTTCCTAACTAAATCGTTAAGATATTTTATTTTTCTGATTAAAAACCTTTACTGATAGAACCAATTCATCTATCTTGAAACACTAAGCTTGTACCCACCCACCCTAAGCACAAAAAGGTGCTTAATACGAATGCATTATGTAAAATTCTAAGCATAAGAGGTAAATAATATATCCACAAATTTCGAGTTAAAAGGAGATATTGAAGCTATTAAGATGAACTTGGATACGAGAATGTGATTATAGTTTTGTTGTGGAAAGACTTAATTCGCGATCGAAGCTAAGGAATGATTAGTGGAGTCCTAAGATTTCATTATGGAGGAACTGTTAAAGATTGAAGACTCGTCAAGGCTGGAAAGGGATTCGAGTCTTTGTGTAAGTCATCTATCCACTTTTGTAAATTCGTATCATAGTGAATTCTGTTGGTTGGGCGGTCTGAGGTTTTTACCATTTGGATTTCTGTCGTGTCTCTTACGGTGCCATTCGGGGAATGTTTTGGATTTTCGCCTTTTAATGGTATGTTTTTAAGCTTAAGTCTAGATATTTGTAAATAATCATCATATTCTCAAACCAGGACTCCCGTGACTATGTGTTCACTTCCTAAGAGTTATGATAGTCCCGTGAGAAATGTCCATGTCTCTTACGGGGCCACTTGGCGATATTTTGGGTTTCCCCCTTTAACGGCATATTTTAAGCCTAAGTCTTGAAATTTAAAAATTATCATCGCATTTTAAAACTGAGAGTCCCGTGACTTTGCGATAAGTTCCTATGAGTTAGGTTGGTCCCTTGAGAAGCGTTTGTGCCTCTTACGAGGCTGTTTGGGGGATGTTTTACGTTTCGCTCTTTAATTGTATTTTTAAGCCTAAGTTTAGATATTTGTAAATTATCATCATATTCTCAAATCGGGAGTCTTGTTACTATATGGTCTGTTCCTACGAGTTTGGTTGGTCCCATGAGAAGTGGCCGTATGTCTTACGGGACCGTTGGAGGCTATTTTGGATTTTCTCACTATAATGACTTGTTTTTAAGCCCGAGTTTAAATATTTGCAAATTTTTCTCATATTCTCAAACCGAGAGTTCCATGACTACGCGGTCAATTCCTATGAGTTACATTACTCCTGTGTGAGGTGTGAGTGTCTTTTACGGAGCCATTTAGTACTATTTTCGGTTTTAAACCTTTAATAACATGTGTTTAAGCTTAACTCTAGATATTTGTCTCAATCGGGAGTCCTGTGACTACGCATTCAGTTCTTACAAGTTACATTGGTCCCGTACGAAGTGTTTGTGTCTCTTACGGGGCCATTTGGGGACAGTTTTGGGTTTTCTCCTTTTAACGACATATTTTTAATCTTAAGTGTAAATATTAAAAAATTATCATCATATTATCAAACTGAGAGTCCCGTGACTATGCAATCAGTTCCTATGACTTAGGTTTGTCCCATACGAGGTGTTCGTAGCTCGTATGGGGATGTTCGGGGATGATTTGGGTTTCTCCCTTTAATGGCGTATTTATAATTTGAAGTCTATATTTTTATAAATTATCATCATATTCTCAAATCTAGAGTCTCGTGACTATGCGGTCAATTCCTACAAGTTAGGTTGGTCCCGTGCGAGGTTTTCGTGTCTATTGTGGCGCCTTTCGGGGGTTGTTTTGGGTTTTAAACCTTTAACGATATATTTGTAAGCCTAAGTGTATATATTTACAATTATTTGTCAAATTTTGAAACCAGGAGTCACGTGACTACGCGGTCAGTTCCTACGAGTTACGTTGCTCCCCTGCGAGGTGTTCATGCCTCTTACGGGGCCCTTTGGTGGCTTTTTTCATTTTCACCCATCAAAGTCATGTTTTCAAGCCTAAGACTATTTGAAAATTATTGTCATTTTCTCAAACCGGGTGTCCCGTGACTACGCGACCAGTTCTTACGAGTTAGGTTGGTCCCGTGCGAGGTATTCGTACCACTTACAAGGCTATTTGGTGACAATTTTTGTTTTTCACCCATTAATAGCATATTTTTAAGACTAATTCTAAATATATAAATTACAATCATATTCTGAAACCGGGAGTCTTATGACTATGCGATCAGTTCCTACGAGTTACCTTGGTCCAGCGCAAAGTGTTCGTGTCTCTTACGAGGCTGTTTGCAGGATGTTTTGGGTTTTCCCCTTTTAATATCATGCTTTTAATCCTAAATCTAGATATTTATAAATAATCATTGTATTCTGAAACTAGGAGTCTCGTGACTATGCAGTCAGTTTCTATGAGTTAGGTTGGTCCCATGAGAGGTGTTGGGTCCTCTTATAGGGCTGTTTGGGGGATATTTTGGGTTTCATCTTTTAACGACTTGTTTTTAAGCCGAAGTCTAGATATTTACAAATTATTATCTCATTATAAAATTGGGAGTCCTATGACTATGCAGTCAGTTCCTATGAGTTAGGTTGTCCTGTGAGAGGTCTGCATGCCTCTTTTAGGGCCGTTTGAAGGATGTTTTGGGTTTCGCCATTTAATGGTATGTTTTTAAGCCTAAGTCTAGATATTTACAAATCATTGTCATATTCTCAAACCAAGAGTCCCGTTACTATGCGAAAAATATCTACGAGTTTGGTTAGTCCTTTGTGTCTCTTACGGGGCCGTTTAGGAGTTGTTTTGGGATTTCTCCCTTTAACGACATGTTTTTAAGTCTAAGTCTAATTATTTTTAAATTTTTGTCATATTCTCAAATTGGGAGTCCCGTGATTACGCGATCAATTCCTACGAGTTACATTGGTCCCGTGCAAGGTGTATGTGTCTCTCCCAGGGTCGTTTGGAGGCTATTTTGGGTTTTAAACCTCTTAACAACAAAGTTTTTTTAGCTAAACTCTAGGTATTTGCAAATTTTTATCATTTTCTCAAATCGAGGGTCATGTGACTATGTGTTCTATTCCTATGAGCTACATTGGTACCATGCAAGGTGTACGTGTCTCTTACAAGGCTGTTTAGGGGCTATTTTAAGTTTTCGCCGTTTAACGGTATGTTTTTAAGCCTAAGTCTAAATATTTTCAAATTATCATCATATTCTAAAGCCTGGAATCCCGTGACTATATGGTAAATTGCTACGAGTTAGGTTGGTCCCATGTAAGGTGTTCGTGTCTCTTACAGGGCCGTTTAGGGGATGTTTTAGGTTTTGCCCTTTAACGACATGTTTTTTAACCTAAGTCTTGATATTTACAAATTATCATCATATTCTCAAATCGGGAGTCCCGTGACTATGTGGTCAGTTCCTACGAGTTAGGTTGATCCTATGCGTGGTTTCTGTGTCTCTTACGAGGTGTTTGGGAGTTATTTTTTATTTGAAACCTCTAACGGCATGTTTTTAAACCTAACTCTAAATATTTATAAATCATCGGTACGTTCTCAAATCGGGAGTCCCATGACTACACGGTCAGTTCCTATGCTTTAGGTTGGTCTCGTGTGAGGTATTCGTATCTCTTACGGGACCGTTTCGAGACTGTTTCAGGTTTTTCCCTTTAAGGGCATGTTTTTAAGCCGAAATCTACATATTTACAAATTATCGCCATATTCTCAAATCGAGAGTCCCGTGACTATGTGGTATGTTCCTATGAGTTAGTTTGGTCTCATGAGAAGTGTTTGTGCCTCTTACGGGGGTGTTTGGGGGATGTTTCTAGTTTATCCCTTTAACGGAATATTTTTAAGCCCAAGTCTAGATATTTACTATCATATACTCAAACCAGGAGTCCCATGTCCGTTTGATCAGTTCCTACGATTTAGGTTGGTCCGTGCGAGGTGTTCATGTCTCTTACGGGGCCGTTTGAGGACTGTTTTGGATTTTAAACCTCTAATGATATGTTTTTAAGCCTACGTCTAGATATTTATAAATTTTTATCAAACTGATAGTCCCGTGACTATGTGGGCAGTTCTTACGAGATACAAGGGTCCCGTGCGAGTGTTTGTGCCAAGTACGGGGCCTTTTGGGGGTTGTTTTCGATTTTTACCCTCAAACGACAAGTTTTTACACCCAAGTCTAGATTTTTGCAATTTTTCATAATATTTTCAAATTGGGAGTCTCGTGACTATACGGTCAATTCCTACGAGTTACATTAGTCCCGTGCAAGGTGTTTGTTCCTCTTATCAGGTCGTTTCAGGGATGTTGGGGTTTTGCCCTGTAATAACATGTTTTTAAGCCTAAATCTAAATATTTAGCAATTATCATCATATTCTCAAACTAGGAGTCTCGTGACTATTCGGTTAGTTCCTACGAGTTACATTGGTCTCGTGCGAGGTATTCGTGTCTCTTACAGGTACGTTTAGGGCCTGTTTTGGATTTTAAACACGTAACAACATATTTTTAAGCCTATGTCTAGATACTTGAAAATTTTCTTCATATTCGCAAATCAAAAGTCCCGTGACTATTCTCACTACACCAAAATGGCCAAAATGCTACGTTTCAGCCGGCCACCCTTGTCACGGTCATTGATCATGACAAGAAATACGCGTTTTGTATCACGGTCATTGACCGTGACAAGACCGTGACAAATAATTGTCACGGTCAATGACCGTGGAAAGTTCGTGACAGCTACATTTGTCACGGATTTGTCACGATCATTGACCGTGACAAATCTTAAAATAATTGTCACGGTCAAGGACCTTGACACGACCGTGACAATATCTTCAGTAAAAAAATCCCTAGGCTCTTTTTTTTCCACCGTTTTTTGGTTTCCCTCTTTCTCTCTCTCTACAAGCGGTTTCAACGCTCTCTCTCTCTCTCTCTAAGGTATATTTTTTCCTCTCTTTCTCTTTCATTTCTATATGTGTGTGTATGTGTGTATATATGTGTGTATATGTATGTGTGTATATATATGTGTGTGTATATGTGTGTATATATGTGTGGGGTGGTGTGTGGTGGGGGAGGGGGTGGGTGGTGTGTGGTGGGTTGTGTGTGTGCAGTTGTGGTGGGGGTGGGGTGAGGGGGGCAGGGGGTGGGGTGGGGTAGTGGGGGTGGGTGTACGTGTACGTGTGCGTGTGTGTGGGTTGCAAGAAAAATATGAAGTGCTCATGCTTATTTAAAGTTGAAACATGGATGTACATTGAAAAATTGAATTAATTATAAAATTGTAGGTATAAAATTGTAGGTATATATAAATGTATCGATTTATCAAAAGGTGAAGTATTACATATATGTTTAGTATAGTAAATATGACTGGTTTGATTATATGGAAGACTAAAAATAATATTCAAATGGTGAAGTAGTTACACATTGGTTAATTTTTGTTATCCACTTAAGGTTCACTTAAAATATTAAATAATGTATTCTTTAGAACTCTGTGTGTTTTGATTTCGATTCTCTCTGAAATTATTCATAAGATTACGCTTTTGAATATGTTCAAAAGGTCCATAATAGCTAATATATGATAATTTTTTACTATCTCGGGTTAATAATCATCAATTAGTACGTTGAAGTAAATTTTTCTTATTATAGATAATGATAATTGATCAAATAAATATAAAATGTAGTGGTTAAGGTACTACAATATTGCTCTTCAACACAATATTGTGTAAATTATATTTTTAAATAATTGGGCATATAGTTAATAAAAATTAATCATTAAACTCTTTTAAACATATGAAATGGAGACGAATTCATTTAAATAAATGCAAAAAGGATTAAGAGAAGCTCATGTTGTGATTTGTATGAGAAATAGGTTGAATAAGATGAAGATCTTGTCTCCTTCAAAAGTCTCTAAAAACCATACTAAAATTCAAATATTCCAGCATATGATTCACCCAAAGTAAGTCTTGTGTGTGAGAACTCTTAAAGATGACACCATGGTGAAATATGGGATAAATGACCCACTTTTCCCTCACCCCTTTATAAAAAGGTGAATATTATTTTCATCTCCCTCTCCAACCCTTCATAATGGATCACTAACCTAAAGCCCTACTTTACAGAAATATAAATAGGTATAAGTCATGGGCTTAGCCTTAATTGAGACTCAAGAGAGTTTTGAGCATACTACTTGGGTATTGGGCTATATTACGGACTCATGTCTATTAATTAAATTGGCTTCTAACTAAACGCTCAAAATTTCCAATTACAATTATCGTAATTATTTACTTTCTTTATTTAATCTTGATTAACTCCATTAAATAATTATTTACTTGTGTGTGGTGGGGGTGGGGGGAGGGGGTGGGGGTGGGGGAAGGTATGGGGGTGGGGGTGGGGTAGGGGTCGGGCTGTGTGTGTGTCTATGTGCGTGTGCGCGTAGTGTCCCTTGTAAAGAATTAATTGATTATTAATTTTTTTAGTAAATTAATATATGATTGCCCCTTATTGTAAATTAGTAAATTAATATATACTATATATAATTATTAATAATTGAATTTGAATATAAATAAGACAAGGCGTCTTTTTCCACAGACGCACTCATTCAAGTGCTTGGCTCTTATCGCAAGGGGAGGACAAGGGGGGTGAGCTCGCGGGTGGCCAAATCTAGGATCATCGGATTGGAGACGAGCGACACCAGATTGGCTCGAACGGTGGATTCACATGACGCGAAGTTATCCCGTTTGGAGGCGACGGTCCAAGATATGTACTCATTCATGAAGCGCACATTGGGCGGAGACCGTAAGGGGAAAGGAAAGGAGAAGGCGGTGGAGGAGGAGGAGGAGGTGCAGGAGAACGAGGCGCAGGATGACGAGGATGTGGACCTCGCTGCTTCATCACCGACACGTGTATACTTCGATGATCCACTTCCTTATTTGGCTCCCTTTCCTAGACCGATGTCGACAATTGGTTGGCCGAGCATGTTCATATTGGACGTATTTGATGGCCAACGGATAGGGCGGGGGTTGAGGGACCGAATATCGTCCAGGGTGGAATAGTTCATGGATGTTCTCTTTAAGAGATCGAGTCCAAAGTGCTCGTTACGCATGTGATACCCTGGAAGGAGAACTCCCTATTGTGGTTGCGCGAATAATGTGGCACGATGTATATTAGTGGGTGTGTCAATTCGTATATCGTGTGGCGTACTCACCTCCTCACATTTACCCAAGACATGTAGTGACATTATTTTTAAGTTGGTACATTTGAATTATATTTGGATTATATCGTCATGTATATTGTTTCTATTTTGAATATATATTTGCATTATCTTTAGTTTGTTTGGATATATGATGTTTGAACAGGTACAACGTTACTATAACAGGTACAAATATACTGTTAGGAAGTGGCAGTCGCCATACTGCCCAACAGCTTTTTTTTAGATTCTGCCCAGAATTGTCACGGTCATTGACCGTGACAATTTTTTTAAAAAGGGTCAAGGCTTTGTCATGGTTAATAACCGTGACTAAACTTGTCACGGTCATGGCTCGTGACACGACCATGATAATTCTAACGAACTTGTCACGGTCAATGACCGTGACAAAAAAAGTTGTCTTGCCTCAAATTGTCACGGTCATTGACCTTGACAAGTTGAACTTGTCAAGGTCAATGACCGTGACAATTAGGCAGATTTGGTGTAGTGTCTGTCAGGTCCAACGAGTTAGGATGGTCACGTGCGTTATATTTAGTTAGCTTTTCTTATTTGAAATTTAGTATTGGAGTACCTATATTTGGAACAACATAGTCTGTCACAATTAAGTATGTCATATACCGCTACAACCGTTGAAGATGTTCAAGATCAAATACCCAACAAGACGATCTGAATGTCAAGCTTCATCAATAATTAAGCCTCTGCGAAATGAATTTGGTAAACTTGTGTTTTTAATTCCTTAATAATTCACTTAGGATATTGGAATATTTTTCACAAAATATTTTCTAAGTGTTGGAGCGGAGCTTTAAATGTTTTTCGTCAAAAATATATTTTTCGAAGTTTTTGAGGCAGTGCATTTAACAAGGAAAAGATAAATAAAAAAATATTATTTTATGCATCTCGTTCGAATGACACCGTACTTCATTCCAACGACATTGTGTGTCGTGCGATAATTCAAGAGACATCGTGTCTTGCTCAAACGACAACGTTCCATCATAGATCCTATCCTTAGGGTGAGATTTCATCGGTCTGGCTGAAGACATTAAACTTAGCACTACTGGGAGGCAGCGCGCGTTTCTTGTACTAGTCTCATCTTGTTTTGGGGTGGTGTTTCACATCACCCTATGCTTTACCATTTTATGGACTTGTACACATTTTTTCTCTTATCATTTATTCAGGTTTCTTCTTGGCTACATCTATCCACTTCATTAGCGGTTCATTCTGGTAATCTCTTTCCTACCTTATGCTCTCAATTTTAAAAATCATTTTACTTAACATCGAGGACGATGTTCCTTTTTGTTTGGGGGTGGGGAATTTTATCAAAATCGTACCTCTTTTGAAAAATTTTGATTTTTGAACCTGATTTTTAAAATTTCGCGCAGTTTCTTTCATCTCACTCATTGATGTGAATTTTCAATCATCCATCTTTCAAAATTCTAGGAATCAAGCTAGAGAATATTTTTTCTAAATAGCTTATGTAATACATAACAAGGCATATTGCACCATGAATTTCTAGACTCAACAAAATTTGTGCACTTATCACGTCAATACGGTTTAGAGTGAGGAGTACTACAATTCTAAAGAGAACCTTAAGGATCACTAGTAGAGACTTAGCTTGTGAGATTTGTGCCTTTCACCTTTTAGAGAGTTTTACGCAATCTCCGAGTCACAAGTTGATTCAACTTCTTTTGGGTCCGCACTTTAGTTGTTGTATGATCTCATTTTCTTTCATAAAATTTTGGCTTAATCACTGAGAATGACATCTTTTTCGAGTTGCAAGAAATGCTTGTCTTGAAATTTGTCCCGAATACTAGATTTTTATCCATACACTTAGTACTTTTCCATACACCATTTACCATTCACTTCACCCATTATATTCCCATGTTCTTCCATATTCCCACATATTCCCCTCACCATCATTCCCCACTCATTTCATATATCATCCATCATCATTTCAAATAAAAGAGTGTGATTTCAAATGTTAATGTCTTCATTGTTGGTTTGAAAAGTGAGAGAAAAAAAAAGAGAAAAATAGAAAAATAGCAAAAAAAAATAGAAAAAAGAAAAAGAAAAGAAAAATCGAAAGAAAAAGAGAGAGAAAAGAAAAGAAAAAGAGTTTGTAGTTAGTAATAAATACATTTGTGCCTAAAGTGTATACACTCTTCTTACATATCCACCATCCATCCATCATATCATCATCTCATCCTATCTAACTATCACCATCCATATTATCCCACATCATCATATCCTTCTCATCTCATTTCATTTCCCCTCACCCATATACATACATGTTCTCCTAGGAGTTCGGGCAAATGAAAGTCAACGTGGGGAATAACTCGACGTTCTCACTATAGTGATTAGCATTCTTTCATGAGATCACTTTTCTTTCTAATTGTTCGTTCTTTTTATGTGTGTGTGAGACGTTTGAACTTAATTACATTTACTCACCTCCTCACACACAAGAGTGATACACTATCCCAAATCTCGTGAGTTCATTTGAGAGAGATATATCCGTGAGATTTGAAGTTGAAGCGTTGATTCCGACAAGGCAATCTAGGAATTACTCTTGTGATACTCGACCCGTTTTGACTGATTCACACTACACACGTTGAGTTCTAGAAAGGATGTGCCTTGGGTATTTACTTGCTTAAACCATTTATACAAATTCTAGCTTGTATTTCTAAAAATATTTTCTTGTGATGGATTGTGCGATTATTCTATGTCTAATAAGAGATTGACTGCCTTTCAATAAATCTTTGAAAATAAGAATTTTGTGGGTATATTCCCTGCAAACCCTCACGAGACACAACTCGTCCTGTAGGGAAACCTATAGGTTTAAAGGCTTGTTGCACATGCTAAGTGCAATCGCAAATGCCCGCGAAAGTGGTACACTTTTGGTTTCTTATCTTCCTTTTTCTCTCTATCTTATTGCTCGAGGACTAGCAATGCTCTGTTTGGGGGGAGGGGTGATAAGCACCCAAAACTGTACATTTTATACCCCGAATAGACATGCTTTAATTGTTAATTCTCGACAATATGGGACTTATGTGCTTAAATGTTTATCATGCAGGCTTAACTGCAGTTGCGGTGTCAAAAGCTACATTTCGAGGCCAATTACAGCATAAATGGAGTTAATTCCCTCTCCCGAACCCCAATAACCTCACCTGAGCCCTAATCCTAGCCTTAGCTTTCCCCGAACCCCGTGTGTGTCTAATTTGTCCCTTTTTATTATTTTTTAGATTTTTAGTTTGAGTCATTTTTATTTTTAGAATTTATGTTAGATTTATTTTCTAATTTCTAGGATTTATTTTTGATTTTTTATATTTCTTTTTATTAGTATAATTTTATTTCATCTTTATTTTTATTAGTTATTAGTTTTAGTTTTATTAGGATTAAGTTTTTTAGGATTTCATTTAATTTTTTTTAGTTTTATTTGATTTTACATTTGATTAGAATTTTAGTTTTAGTTTTATTAGATTTTATTTTTTTTAGTTTCATTTTTTTTAATTGAGTCTTTATTTTATTTTTAGAGTAGGAATTTATTTATTTTTAGATTTTTAGTTTTTTAGTTTTAATCGTTTTATTTTTAGTTTGTTAGTGTCTTTTTTAGGGTCCAACTTAAACACACACATAACCTCCCCTTATCCTACACACACCTACACCCAAACAACCCCACATCCTCACCATACACCCTACACCTCAAACACACACATTAACCAACTCACCCGCATCATATTCCCTTACACCTCACCTTACCTAATCACCTACCACTTCATCTTCCCCATCACACCCTCATTCTCTCTCCTCTCTACCTCCATTTACACAACCACCATAGCTATCACATCCTTATACCACCAATACCCATCTCCTTACCCCCTTAACCCCACCTCCAACTCGCCGAAAAAACATACCCCGGCGTCACACCATCAAACCCGCGGACTCTCTCTCCCTCACCGCCGGTGACATTCCTTCCAGCTCCGGCCGAGACCTCCGGCGGCTGCTACCAACTCTCAACCTCTCCAAATCGGAACCGAGTCCGACCCGACCTCCATCCCATCCAGACCCGAAACCACCTTTGAACCAGAAAACCAATACCCATTTTAACTCCCAGGACTTTCCACGGTTTTCCTACCTGCCAAATGCAAACCAAACCAAAGCCAAAAATGAAACTTAATTCCCTATGTGCCAATAAAACCCCTTTTCCCAATCTACCCTTAAAAATCCACAACTACCTCTTTTAACCAATTTCCAAAATACCCTCACCCAAATCAGATTTTTGTGACCTCACACTTCTCAACCCACATGCTCCTCACACCATATCCACATGTGCACTTCCATTACCCAATTTACCCCCATGCGCACACCCCTCATGCTCCATGCATTTACTATATATTGAAGATGAAGACCCCCCAAAAAAAGAGATTTTAGGTATTAATTTTAGAGAGAGAATTGTAGAGAGATAAACACTAATTTGTAAATAGTTTTTAATTTTATTTTTTTAGATACTTGTTGAGAATTAATTGTGAGTAATTGAATTGAATGGAAGATGATAGAGTTCAAATTGCCAAATTTAAGGAGACTTGTTGAAGATTTGTTCTCTTTCTCTACTGTTTTATTATATATGCCTTTGATTATTAATTTGTCATATTTATACCATGTTAGGCTAAAACCCCTTTCAAGGGGTGGGTTAAAACCCTTATTTGACGTTATTTTATTTTAATTAGTTTAATTACTTGAAAAGTCCCTTTGGATGTTAATTTTGATCCCTCACCCTTAGATTTACGCCTCGAGAGAGGTAAATGATTTTTGAGAGAAAATCGAAATTCTAGTGATAACACCCATTTTAGATTCGAACTAGAGATAGGAGTTTCTTAAGTGGGGTATTATAACTTGAATTTCAACTCTAAATTTAATTTCTCAGATTGATATAAATTTTAATTAATCGATCATAGCGGGTGATTAATTAAAAGGAGTGTAGATATATTTTTCTAGAGTTGTGTGGTGTTAAACTTAATATTCTCAAATGTTATTATTAAAATTACATTTGCAACGAGAGTTGATTTGTAGTTTTGATATTAATTTGGGAGAATTCAATTAATTAAATTAATTAATTAGAATAACTAAAATTTGTGATGTAATCCCACTCCTTGATTGTTCTCACAATTATTTACCTCACTTTATCTCTTATTTTAGTGTTAGACTTTATTGTTCATTTTAGTCACTTTCTAGTTAGTTATTTTCATCTTAGTTTAGTTTAGTTTAAAAACTCACATCACCCTATTGTTTTAATATTGAAAAAGCTAAAAAAATTAGAAAAGTGAAAAAGCACAAAAAGAAAATAAAAAGTGAATTACAATTGAATTTGTCTCTAGCTTACTCCCTAGGAAGTGGATTGATACCCTTACTTACCTCTATACTTGAGTTTATTATATTTTGTAGGTATTTGAGGATTTTTGACTAACTTGGCTTTCAACAACGACATACGCAAAAGTCAACGTTATCAAACCCATTACGAGAATTCCAAGCAACAATCAGCAATAACAAAAATAGTGGATGTAGTCCATTCTTACAAGGCTGAACCACTTTAAAAATCCATTGTCTTATATTTATATATTCATTTTTATCTGTGATTAAATAATTAGATCAAATCTGGTTTTTTACATCAACAGATTGGCGCCGTCTGTGGGAAACGACTGTACTCATCGTTTTTCACCAAAACAATTCATCATCAATGGCTCATAATCCGGAATCCCGTAATCGAAACACTGGAATCCTTACAAATCCATCTACTCCCCCAAATGTCCAAGATCTGGCTGGTATAATGGCTAGTTTGGCCCAAGGACAGACAGCCATGCAAGAAACCATGCGACAACTCATATAAACTGTCCAGGGTGGAGCGCCTACCCATTCAGGACAACGTAGTGTTCAAAGAAATACATGTTTGCCCTCCTCACGAACTAGGCGAACGTTATTCCTAGAGGAATCTCAATCTCAACGCACCGAGTCATATCGCACTGATAGATCTAATGATCCCTCTTATCAACCTGGTCGAACTTCCTCAGTATGAGCAATAGACACTCAACAAAATGTCACTTTATCTCTAGAGAGGACCAGTGCCCTTGAAAGGTTGAGTAAAATCTCTCCTTCTGATCGTTTGGGTCCTAGGAGGAATAGAAGTCCCCCTAGGATTATGTCGAGGAACTCGCAACGACCATCTGATTTAAAGGAAGGCTCTGCCCAATCACGACCAGCTGCTCGTCATGAAAGATCCCAAGAGGCAAATTCAACACGATCAGTTGCTCGAACCAATAGGATCGAAGAAGGAAATGATGCATGGAATGGATCAATTCAAAGGTTGGAGGATAGATTAGGGGAAATGGCTAAGGCCAAGAATCCTCTGCAAAGGACTTTTGTTCAAGGGACACCCTTTGTACAAGAGATTGTGGATTTTCTAACACCATCGAAATTCAAGGCTCCAATGGTAACGCCTAAATATGATGGAAAAACTGACCTTGTCCTTCATATAGAACAATACCAAGCTGCTGCCGATATCTATGCAGTTTCAGATGAGATGAGATGCAGGGCATTTTCAGAAACTCTTACCGTATCTTCTCAAATATGGTACAACAATCTTCCTCGGGGGAAGATTGCGACTTTCTTTCAACTGGTCGAGCTCTTTATTGGGAACTTTTGTTTTGGAGAAAAACCAATTAAACAAGTAGCACACTTGCTAAGTGTTAGACAAAAGGAAGGTGAGAGCACTAGTGATTATATTACTCGCTTCAATAATGAGAAGATCAAAGTAATTGATTACGAGGAGAAGATAGCAATTACTGCTTTGATGAGTGGACTGTTGCCAGATAAATTGTACTACACTTTAGCTAAAGATCCGCCTAAAACCATGTCAGAACTAATGGCAAAGACAACCAAGATTATGAACGCCGAAGAAGCTATGGCTGCGAAGAAGAATATGGATACCAAAGAGACCAAAGTTGAGGTTGATAAGGCTGAGAAGAAGGAGCAGAAGAACAATGGTGGTAACATGCAGTCAAAAGCAAAGCAAGCATTGGAACAATTGAAGAAATTTGGAAATTACACTCCACTGAAAGTAGATATAAACCACATTCTGGAAGAGATCAAGAACAGTGAGGAGCTAAACTGGCCAGAGAAAATAAAGGCGGATCCTGACAAGAGAAATAAGTCCAAATATTGCGAGTTCCATAAAGACCATGGTCACACGACCAAAAATTACATAGCTCTTCAGAATGAAATTGAAGCACTCATCAAATGAGGAAAGCTGGCCAAGTATGTTGATCATCGAAATGGTGGAAAGAGCAACGACCGAGAAAGGTAGAGGTCTAGATCTCCTCGTCGAGCAAAAGAAGATAAGAAGAGAAGTCATGAAGAAGACCCGGATGATGACGAAGACGACCCCGATCTCCCAAAAGACCAAAACAGCCAGAACGTGAGGTGTTTTCTATCCATTTTGGATCATTTGAATGTAATGTCATTACAGGTGGAGATGCAGGAGGCGTAAATATGACTGCCGAGAGAAAAGCTTACCTCAATGAGGCTCAAGCTTGCTCGTACATTCATAGAATAAATCTGGCTGAAGATGATCACTCGAGGAAGGTGAATAAGGGCAAACTGGTCATTGGTTTCTCTAAGAATGACCTAGAGGGTGTACTATATCCTCATGATGACCCATTAGTGATCAAGATAAGAATGAAGGAAGTGGTGATTTCACAAATATTGTTCGATAATGGTAACTCGACAGATATCATATTCTATCCATGCTTTGACAGTTTGAATTTGAAGTTATCCCAGTTGGAGCCATATCATAGACCCCTCCTTGGTTTTACTGGCGAAAAGGTTTTTCCACTTTGGACGATGAAGTTGGATATGCTTATTGGTACATGGCCTGCTTGTCGAACGGAAAGAGTTCGCTTCTTCGTAATGGATAAAAATGTCCAATCATCTTACAACATCATCATGGGAAGGGTAGGACTAAAGAAATTCGAAGTAGTACCATCTACTATACATCAATGTTTAAAATTCCCAACAAATTTTAGAGTAGGAGTGGTGAAAGGCGACCAGAAAGTAGCTCGAGAATGCTATTATTCATCTACCGAGCAGGAGGAGCATGAAGAATCCAGAAAGAAGACTACTACCTATCAAGTGGATGAGATATAAGATACGGAGATTGAAACATTAGACCCTAGAGACGAATCTCAACTCGTGAAAGGATAGGTCATGGAGGCTACTGAGAATGTTATTCTGGACGATGAGCATCCAGAACGAACAACTCAAATTGGTGCATCCTTGGATGAATCAATAAAATAAGAATTGATAGCATTCCTAAGGTGAAGAAAGCAGACTTTTGCGTGGAGTCAAGAAGACATGCTTGGAATAGATCCGAATTTTTTATGTCACGAGCTGAATGTGAACAAGGAAATCAAGCCAGTAAAGCAGCGAAGAAGAGTGTTCAGTTCGGAGAAAAATAAAGCTATACAGGAGGAAGTAGAGAAGCTACAAAAATCCTCTTTCATTGAGGATGTCAAATATCCTGACTGGCTAGCAAATGTGGTGATGGTAAAGAAGAAAAATAACAAGTGGAGGATGTGTGTAGACTTCACCGACCTTAACAGGGCATGCCCAAAGGATCATTTTTCTTTACCCCGAATTGATCAACTGGTGGATGCTACCTCAGGGAACGAATTATTAAGTTTCATGGATGCTTATTTTGGTTATAACCGGATTAAAATGAAGCCTGAAGACAGGGAGAGTACCTCTTTTATTACCCCGGGGGGAACTTATTGTTATAATGTTATGCCTTTTGGACTTAAAAATGCAGGTGCTACCTATCAGCGGTTGATGAACAAGGTGTTTGTAGAGAAAATCAGTCATAACATGGAGGTTTATGTTGACGACATACTAACGAAGATAAAGAAAGCTGCTGATCTAGTTGACTTAGGCCAGACCTTTGATCAACTAGAGAAATATCAAATGAAGTTGAATCCCACCAAATGCATATTCGGAGTACGAGAAGGCATGTTTCTCGGATATATTGTCAACCAATAGGGCGAACCCCGAAAATATCAAATCTCTATTGGAACTGCGATCTCCAACCACAAATAATGAAGTACAAAGACTCACATGGAGAGTTGCAACACTCAACAAGTTTGTATCACGAGCAACTGACAGATGCCTCTCATTCTTCAAAACACTCCGAAAGACTTTTGAGTGGAATGATGAATGCGAGAAGGACTTTCAAGAATTGAATAAATACCTGGGAGCACCTCCATTATTATCCAGACCAGTGATGGGAGAAAGACAATACTTGTATCTGGCAGTTTCAGAAAACGCAGTGAGCTCGGCGTTGATAAGAGTGGAGGATGGAGTGCAAAAACCAATCTATTGCACTATCAAGGCCTTCCGAGGAGCAAAGATTAGATATCCAAGGCTGGAAAAGCTGGCACTAGCACTGATTGAAGCAAGCAGAAGGATGAGGTCATATTTCCAAGCTCATACCATAGTCGTGTATACTGATACGCCATTAAGGAAAGCTCTGCAAAAACTAGAGAAATCGGGAAGATTGATGTACTGGGCTGTATAATTGGGCGAATACGATATAATCTATGAGCCTAGGTCATCGCTCAAAGGGCAAGCAGTGGCATATTTTATCGTAGAGTTCACCTATCTAGACATCTCCGAAGAGCAGAAGTTGAATACTGACCAACCTGTGGATGTTACAGGATCACCACATTTTAACCCCGACCAACTTAAGTCAGTAGACGAGCAAGAGAGGGTGATCGACGTGTAACGAGAAGCACTGGAGGAGGATAAAAGAAAGCATCAAATATTCCACCGAGGAACTCTATCTGACCAAGAGTTTGATAATGAGCTACCTATATGGAATTTATATGTAGATGGCTCTTCTTGCACTACGGGAAGTGGAGCAGGAGTTATTTTAAACAACCCTGATGAGATCGATGTGGAGTATGCTCTGCGTTTTTAATTTAAGGCTTCAAAAAATGAGGCTCAATATGAAGCCATGATCGTGGGTCTCAGTCTAGCCAAAACTATGAAAGCAGAGCAGGTCGTTATATTCAGTGACTCACAGTTGATTGTAAATCAAATGTTGGGAGTGTATGAAGTAAAAGGAGAATTAATGATCCAATATCATGCAAAAGTAATGGAGATGGTATCGAGCTTTAACGTAGTACAGTTGATTAGAATACCAAGATTGGCGAATGCAAGAGCAGATGCCTTAGCTCGGTTACCCTCAGCCACACGCACCGAGCTACGAAGAACAATCCCAATAGAAATCTTGGCTAGTCGAAGCATTGACAAAGATTTGACGATGAACTTCATTGCCCTTGATTTAGGACCATCTTGGATGGATCCCATCAGGGACTATATTGAGGAGGGGGCTTTACCAACTGATAAACTTGCAGTCAAGAAACTAAAGTTTAAAGTTGCTCGTTATGTGTTGACCAATGGCATTTTATACACACGAGGAGTGATAGCAGGGCTACAAAGATACGTCCATCCCTTTGAAGTGAAAGATTTGATTGAAGAGGTTCATGAAGGGTCTTGTGGAGCCCATGTAGCTGGTCGGACGCTCTTACGAAGAATAACCACACAGGGTACTACTAGTCGACGATGAGAGCTGATTGTGCAGCCTATGCTAAGAAGTGCGACAAATGCCAACACTTCTCGTCCATCCGAATAACTCCTCAGGCATTGCTAACATCCATAACATCCCCTTGGCCATTTTCTATGTGGGGAATAGACTTGGTCGGGCCACTCCCAATGACCGAGGGAAGATTTAAGTACCTCGTAGTCGTTGTGGATTACTTTACCAAATGGGTGGAAGCTGAACCCCTTATTGATATGAAGTACGACAAAGTATATCAATTCATTTGGAAAAACATTATTTGCAGATATGGTCTCCCACATGCATTCATTACTGACCATGGAACCCAGTTTGACAACGAGGAGTTCGCTGCATACTGTCATCAATCCAATATTTTGAAAACTCATTCTGCACCAGGTCACCCACAAAGCAATGGACAAACTGAGGTGACAAATTGAACGCTACTAAATGGATTGAAGAAACGGCTAGATAGTTCAAAAGCAAATTGGATTAATGAACTATACTCTGTATTGTGGGCTTATCGCACTACACCGCGAACAGCAACTGGAGAGTCTCCATACATGCTGGCATTTGGGAGTGAGGCTGTGATACCTGCTGAATTGGGTCTACCCACGCACAGGATACTTAATATCAACTCCCCTATCAGCGATTTGATGAGAAGATTAGACTTGGATATGCTCGAAGAAGTTAGAAAGAAGCAGCAATCAGGAATGCTGCATACCAACAACGAACAGCTATGTTCTACAACAAGAGGGTAAAGAAGTGTGATTTTTTGAAGGAAGGGGACTATGTGCTGAAGAAAGTAATTCAAAAGTACAACAAACTGGAAGCTAACTGGCATGGACCCTACAGAGTAACAAAAGTTGTTCGACCAGGGACATACAGGATTGAAACCTTGGAGGGAGAAGAATTTAAGAATACATGGAATGTAGAGCATCTACGCAAGTATTATCAGTAGTTGGGATTCCTATGTAAATGTAGTTTTCTTCAGTATAAATAAAGTGTTGAATGTTTTACCCAGTTCTCTCTTTTTGTTGAAATTTTTCGGAGTATTAGTGCTACACACTATGCATCAAGATCAGAATCAATCTCTTCCAACTCCGGTTGGTCGGGAACAAATCTCTTCCAACCCTGGTTGGTCAGGAATCAATTACCTCCAACTCTGGTTGGTCGGTAAATCAATCTCTTCCAACTCTGGTTGGTCGGGAATCAATTACCTCCAACTCTGGTTGATCGGAAAATCAATCTCTTAAAACTCCGATGGGTCAGGAATCAATTACCTCCAACTCCGGTTGGTCGGCAAATCAATCTCTTCCAATTCCGATTGGCTGGGAATCAATTACCACCAACCCCGATTGGTCGTCAAATCAATCTCTTCCAACTTCGGTTGGTCGGGAATCAATCTCTTCCAACTCTGGTTGGTCGGGAACCTATCTCTTCCAAATTCGGTTGGTCGGGAACAAATCTCTTCCAACTCCGGTTGGTCGGGAATCAATTACCTCCAACTCCGATTGGTCAGCAAATCAATCTCTTCCAACTTCGGTTGGTCGAGAATCAATTACCTCAAGCTCCGGTTGGTCGACAAATCAATCTCTTCCAATTCCGGTTGGTCGGGAATCAATTACCACCAACCCCGATTGGTCGGCAAATCAATCTCTTCCAACTCCGGTTGGTCGAGAATCAATTTCTTCCAACTCCGGTTGGTCTGGAACCTATCTCTTCCAACTCCGGTTGGTCGGGAATCAATTACCTCCAACTCCGGTTGGTCGGGAATCAATCTCTTCCAACTCCGGTTGGTCGGGAACAAATCTCTTCCAACTCCGGTTGGTCGACAAATCAATCTCTTCCAATTCCGATTGGTCGGGAATCAATTATCACCAACCCCGATTGGTCGGTAAATCAAATACAATCAACTCCGGTTGGTTAAATTAACCAGGATCATGGGATGTAAGTCGTTTCATTGCTTAGGATCAGAGAGTGATAAGTCACTATAATAAAAAAAAATGGCATATCAAAATATGCATATATTCACAAACAAAGACATCTTACAAAATATTTAGAAGAAAATAAAATAGTAAAATA
This sequence comes from Sambucus nigra, assembly GCA_949130495.1. Taxonomy (NCBI): domain Eukaryota; kingdom Viridiplantae; phylum Streptophyta; class Magnoliopsida; order Dipsacales; family Adoxaceae; genus Sambucus; species Sambucus nigra. The sequence goes on from OX422211.1 coordinate 178,900,590, forward strand.
TTACAAATTTCATCATTTAAATTAAGAGGAATTACATATACTGTGAAAACGACAAGTCATTACACAAAAATCCTATTCTATTGGTTTTTTCCCTTCTACCTTTGAAGCAGGTTCTACTCCAACTGGAGGATCATCTAAGGCATATGGAGAATTTATAAAATTTACATCTCGAAGCATCCTGACATTCATTACAGATGGCCGATCAAGAAAGTTCTCCGAGCGAGATATCTCGAAAATAGAATAAAGGTCGTAGTCACCGAGATACTTGGAGATTAAGCACTACGGAATTGACCGAGCAGGAATCCAACTCATATCAAGCCTGAAAGGAGGCACGGGCAACTCGATAAATCCAGGGTCATAATAATCCCATAGATAGTGGCCCTGCTCCAACTTTAGCACACCCAGAGCATTCAACCATCCTTGCTTATAACCCTCATTATTTGAATGTTGTATCCGATCATCAAGATGGTAAAGAGCTTCGTTGTATCCAGACTTACAAAACTCTCTAGGATGTTTATGAAACTGGTAAGTTAACCTCTCAAGCTGCTCGTGGAGATTCTTCACTAGAAGTTCTTTATTCTCCAAGGCAGAGATTTTCGTAGCAAGTTGTTCGCTGAAATTCAGGATCTTCTTAGATATTTCTGCCAAAGCTTGATTCTTCGCCATCAACTAAACATCCCGATTCTCCAAGGCTGACTGTGTTCTAGATTCTTCAACAGTAACCCAAGCGGCCCTTGTTCATCCCCGAGAAGATCTTGCTCGTCCGCGAGCAGAGGTGGAAGGTCCACCTCTTTTTAAAGTTTTCAACTCATCTCTTAAGTTGGCATTTTCGACCTCCAAGAATGAGAAACCTTCATCGTTGACAGGAACCAGGGCTCCCGAGGAATATGCAACAGATTTTAATTATTTATTCTCTTCTTGTAAGTCAATGTTTTCCCGTTCCAGCAATTTGGCAATATGCCTATGCTCCTCGGCTTCAAGCTTCAGAACGTTTTCTCTCTTCCTATAAGCAGATATAAATTTCTCATACCCTTTATCAGCACTGAGTTGTTGATATTTCTTCTCATACCCCTGGTGCAAAAGTGTGGAAGACTCGTTATACTGCTACTGGAGTTCCTATATAGTTCCTTGGAGATCCTCAATCATCTCGTAATAAGCCACATTATTGGCAACAGCTCGGTCGAGCAAGCACTTCAGATATTGGTAATCTTCGACTGCTTGTTCAGAAGTATCTGGACCAAGGATGTCAACGATTTGAGCCTCGTTTAGGTCTGCATGACTAGCTTTAAAATAGTTATTGCATTTCTTCATCAACTCTGTGTCATGAGTTGATAGGAGCTCCATCCTAGCCAAAAACTAGCAAAGATAAATAAAGAGAATCAATAAGGATGCATATAAAGCAAGTAAAAGAAAAATTCAAGGTGAGCAACTAAAGTTAAATTTTATTTCATCACAAAAAGAAGTACATAGTCCAAAATTACATTCAACCAAAAAGAAAAAGAAAGATCTGAACAACTCTACACCTTCTCATTACTTCCTAAAACTTCCTTGGAAGGCTTTGACGAAGAGGTTGGTTGCTCGGAGGGCAAGGAAAGCTGCTCGACAGAAATGCTTGCTAGTTGGGGCTGCTCGGAGCAAGGTTCAACAGCAAGGACCTGGTCCCCAATTATCATGCAAGATTCTTCTGAGGCAGCTTCATCCTCTTCTTCTTCTCCAGAAGAGGGAGGAGGTCCATGAGTGTGTTGCTGAAATAATATAGAATCTTCAGTAACTTTCAGCTCTTGTAGGGCTGCCACCCATCCATCCCTAAAGTATTTAAGGCTGGCGTATTCCATTTGTGAGGACACGGCAGCCAAACACTTATTCCAGCCTTTATCCCAACCTACGCTGAATGATTTTTTAACAGCCTTCTTCCTTTTAACCTTCTCTAAGAAGGTCCTTTCCCTAAGGAGCTCCTCGACAGCTTTCTTCTCCTCCGCTTCCAGTTTCTGGTGCTCAACATCATGAAGTCTACCAACTTCCTCTTCAACAGCTTTGAGCTTATTCTCAAGCTTTTTAGAATTCTTGAGCTTCACCTCAAGCTCTTTATTATTCTTCTCAAACTCTTTCAATTTATTCTCCAATTCCTTGGAGGCTTCCATAACTCGATCTCTCTCTTGCTCAACGGATTTAACCTGCTTCTCCCAAGTAATTTTATTTTCCTCATACTTCTGATGAGAGTCTTTTAAAGACTGGGTTAATCCAGTAAAAGCCTCCTCTACACCCCCCGAGGATATTGAAGCCTTGATGGCCTCATCCTTCTTCAGAATAGTGTTGAAACACGTTACCAGCTGAAAAAAGAAATAATTTTGAGTCAGTACAGGGACATAGTAGTGAAAAATGAGAACTCAGATCAATAATACTTACTGAGGCAATATGTTGAGCAGTCAAGGTAGTAACTCTGTCATGAGAAAAAGTGTCTTCAATACCTTGGACTTCTGGGATAATCCAAGACTTCACCAAGCCCATAGCAGAGCTCGGAGGAACAAAAGTGGGAACACCACCTTCAACATTTAAAGACTGAGAGACAGGTTCTGCTGGTCTCTCAGAAGAACTTTTCTTTAACCTCCTCGTAGGAGTAGGAACATTCTCAACCAAAGATGTTGTCTTGGTTGGTGATATAACGATAACCTCACTTGGAGGAGAAATAGCGACAACTTTACTCAGGGGCATTGGGGGCTTCTCAACAACTTTCTTGACTACAGCAGAAAGGGGTGCATCAATATTCCTTGTCCCTTCTTCTGAGACATTTTGTTTAATTTTCTTTGCCTCTCCAGCAGTAGAGGAAGACTTATCAAAGAAGGCAGGAACTTTTCTTTTCTTCATTAGATTACTAATAGGAATACTCGATTCAGAGGAATAACCTTCCACACTAGTCTCAGCAGCTGGTATTTGATCAAGATTAACCACCACTGGACGAGCAGTAAAGGATGAAGTGTAACTCTTGTACTGCAACAAATAAGAGGCCGATCTAATATGTTCTTCGACAACAGATTGGTGCAAACTCTAGATAAGTTTCAAATGCTCTAAATTAACCTCTGTCTCCTTTGGAGATTTTCTTTTGCTATCAACTGCAAATAATAAAAAATTAAATGTCAGTGATACATTTTATCAAATATCAAGAAAACGAGATTTCAAAAAATAAGAAACAACCTATTCCATTGTCATAAGGGGGACACCTGGGACCCTGCTATACATCATCTCCATTTAATGGAGCATGTTGCCAATTTTTCATAACAACCCCATGCTCAAAGTAATCCCTATTGTCATCTGGAATATTGACAACTAACGCCCTATTCAAAAACCTAGTTTTTAAATAAAAAGTACTATCGCTGACAACCCATCTGTAGCAAAACATAATTATTGGAATTCCTAAATGGGTTCCATGAAGTTGGTTTAACCTATGGACTCCATTAACTATTCTCCAGGTATTCAGTGCTATTTTTGCATGAACAACGTCAAAATATTGACAGAACTCCAAACATAAAGGATTTGGAGGAAAAGAAAAGCCACATTCGGTCACAAAGAGACTTGGGAACCAATGTCCCTCAGTCAAACAAAAATAGTCAGAAGGTTCAGAAAGTTCTTCTAATATGACCCATGAAGGAATTGAAAATTCATAACGAAATTTGTCAAGAGATTCAACAGGGTAAACCATGATGAACAAAATAAGTAAAAGAGAAGGAAGAAGATCTTACAGGAGAAGAGTGAACCAGTTGACAACGAACAATAGAAGAAACGAACGATAGAGAAGAAATGAAAAGTTTGAAGACACAGATTTGAAAAGTGAAAGACGATAGGATTTATGCCGCGTTTAAATACTTTACCTCGGGAATAGAGAAAAGCAATGATTACCAAGACAGACATTTGCGTATCCGGTGGCTAAAAAGAAGAAAGGGGCACAAAAATCGAAGCGGTTATGGAAATTCAAAATACTTTAAAAGCCTGATACTATGCACTCAAAAAAGGAGTTATATACAACGAAAGTTTGCCTAAAATCCATACAAACCGAAAATCTAAGCAGCAGAATGTTCCTTACTTTTCTTCATCATCAAACTACGAAACATTGGGGGCTTATGTTGATACCAAATTTAGTCTGCTGACATGGACCACTCACTTATAGACACGTTTCTGCCAGCGTGGTAATTATGTATACTTCTATCGAGAAACTCAAGACCACCGAGCAACTAAGAAGCCACGAGGAACTCAGGGTCCCCGAGTAGCTCGAGCGTGTCGAGCTACTTAGGCGGTCCGAGCAGCTTAGGTGGTCCGAGCAACATAGCATTCTAATCAGGATAATCAAGGAGACAACTACGCATTAAATGCTCATTTATTATCATAAAGATGTACATGTCTACTAGATAACACCGCATTGTCCTTTCAGTTGTACAGCCTCAAGGCTATAAATACATTGTAACCTCCTCATTAGCGAGGAACTCGAAATTTCTTGGTAAACCCATTATCGAGAATTCCAAGAAACAATCAGCAATAACAAAAACAGTGGACGTAGGCCATTCTTACAAGGTTGAACCGCTTTAAAAATCCATTGTCTTATATTTATATATTCATTTTTATCTGTGATTAAATAATTAGATCAAATCTAGTTTTTTACATCAACAACACCTAAGGACTATTTTGATGTTCATTCGTTAGGAGTACACTTATGAATCGTGCACACATGTCATGATTGAGTCAATTTTTCTATCGAATTTATTCACACCCATTCATTTCGTTTCACTGATTTGGTTGTTTTAATGTTATTCATGGTGTGTGATTTTTATGACATCATTTATACTTTGATCTGTTGATATGATTAAGACGATGTAATCTAAATCCAACAATTTTACACCTAAGGACTATTTTGATGTTCATTCGTTAGGAGTACACTTATGCATCGTGCACACATGTCATGATTCAGTCGATTTTCCTATCGAATTTGTTCACACCCATTCATTCTGTTTCCATGATTTGGTTATTTTAATGTCATTCATGGTGTGTGATTTTTGTAACATCGTTTTTGCATCTTTGTATGAACAATCTGAAAAATCAAAAATAGTTTGTTTTTCCTTGTTTACCGTGTTACCCCGATTTGATTTATGTGGTTTATTCTTTTCCTTATCTATTTCGGACAAATAAAAAAGGGGAGGACGAATTATGACTTTATATGGGATTTTAAGTATGGGGGAAAATTGATTATGATTTCATGTTTATGCTTATATCATTACAAAATCGATACGTCACGAGGTTTTTCTTTATCTTATGTGTGTAGGTACAATTGAATATCATTATTTTACACACCCTGGTGAGAAAAGTTTGAAGTTTTGGAGATTTGATTGTTGGAGAAAAGTTTGAAGACTTGTCAGTTTATCTTTCCAGTTTTGAGTTTACGGGAGGGTAGATTTGTATAGGTCATTTATGAGATTGATAATTCGGATATTTTTTATTTTGTATCGGCATAGTCATAGGGGGAGATTTGTAAGGACATAGTTCGTCACAATTAAATATGCGTATACTACTACAATCGTCGAAGATGTTCAAGATGATATACGCAACGAGACGGTCCAAATATCAAGCTTCATCAACAATCAAGCCTCTGCGAAATGAATTTGGTAAAGTTGTGTTTTTAATTCCTTAATAATTCACTTAGGATATTGGGATATTTTTAACAAAATATTTTCTAAGTGTTGGAGCGGAGTTTTAAATGTTTTTCATCAAAAATATATTTTTTGGAGTTTTTGAGGCGGTGAATTTAAAGAGGAAAAGATAAATGAAAAAATATTATTTTATGCATCTCGTTCGAACGACACCGTACTTCGTTCAAATGATATCGTGTGTCGCACGATACTTCAAACGACATCGTGTCTCGCTCGAACGACCCGCCGCCTTAAGTTTTCTATGAAAGGATCTTTTCAACTCTGTTTTCCATAACAAGTGTGTACGTTTTTTATTCTGCAAAACAGTGTTATATCGGCAGAATACTTTTGACTTCTTCTTTTAGAGTCTAATCTCTTTTGTTTTTAATTCACAAAAGTCCCAATTGTTCACGTGAATTATTTTGGAGTTTTAGAACACACTTTGCTGGTGTTCATACTTTTGGGGAGAAGATTTATGCATCATATGGCTGCATGTCATTGAGGTTTGATGTGTGTGGATCTTTGCTGAAGATAGGACTATGGTTCTTGTGGACTGCTGCATGTAATTCATTACTGACGATGACGACCGACGCCTCAGGTATTCGTGTATCAGACAACTGCATTTCATTATAACCGTGTAAGTTGCGATTTACAACTATGGTGAAATAAAAGGTTTTTCCCTGAGGAGATTTTTCCTGAACTTTGTGTCGCATATTTTATTAAGGTTGGTTTGACACATGCACGCACGTAGCAAGTTGTTTTTTGTGGGATGAATTAATTTGATTCATAAATTGACACTAATTAAATAAGTTTGTGATTGAAATTTGTGCATTTATTCGAATCTTTATCACTCATAGGTTTTACAATATTCTTGTACATGTGCTTGGAATGGAGGAAATCAAGAGAACAAATTAACATATATGATCTATGAAGAAAAATCAACAATAATTTACACACACAAATAGATATAAACAAGGGTTTCTATAAATCATTCTCATTATTTATAAGTTCCTAATATTTCGCAGGCAAGATAGCTTGTGATGTCATAGGCTTAATCCTAACCTATTCGAGAATATTCTAAAGGAACATTTAAATTCTTTAATAATAATTTGACAATAAATAAATAGAATTTGTAGTTAAACTCTCGATGCCCCATATACACATCATTATCTCACTGAAAAAGTGTGCTTAGAGACGAGAGAGAGAGACTATAACTGAAGCAACAGACACATCAATGGACACCACCAATTTAGAAGGAAGATTCTAACAAAACTAACCTAAATATGTGCTAGTAACAAACATACACAATAGACACATAAAATCCAAACATAGGGAGGAGACACCGACCTTTGCAGTGAAATTTGCCAAGATAAGGGAATGAGCACCAACGAAGGAACACACCATGGATGAACATGCACAATTAATAACTTCAACTATAAATGATGAAGTACTATCTCATAAGGGGATTCGAAGACATCCTGAATCTGGTCTATAATACTATTTTGATTGTATTTATTTCTTTCCTTAGTTGGGATGGTAATCCATTAGCAAATCATCAAAAACATTTATAAATGGTACCAAAAGGAAAGAAGGCGTAATTACTTCACTCTAAGCACACTAACTCATTTAACCAAAAATCTTTTGGCCTTAAAAATAATGAAAAGTAATACGTATAAACCCTATAACTCTAAAAACAAACTTCATATTGAGATTAAAACTTAAATCAAGGCAGCAACGACTGTGGGCAATACGTTTACTCAACTGAATTCAATAACATAACATACATATACTACCTTCTTTTAGTTCAGGAAATAATAATCAAAATCATGTTTATTTAATCAACTAGACATCCCAGAGTCAGTAAGGAGACTGCCTATCAAAATAAAAATAATTATACCTCATTCATTTCATGTAGTAAACAAGTATGACGAAATTAAAAAATAAAGAATGCATCAGCCATGGATTCACATAGATTCGTTTTGACTACATAAAAAAAGATAGCATACGAATACCTATAATTCAACTTGAACATCCCAAATTAACCTATTAGCTGTCTCCTCGTCTCAAATACCTTCCTCTTGAAAGAAAAAGGCTGGAAGAACTTCAAACCATTTGACAGGGGGACTAAACAAGATAACATTATAAGAAAATATTGGACTAGACCAAAACATCTTCAACCATCATAAAATATAACACAACCATTTTCAAAACACGACTCTTAATTTGAGACATCCTAAAAAGGAAAGTGCATCTCTTAATTTGAAATACAAGGAGCATTAATTTGGTTTTTAATCGAGCGAAGGTAGAGCTAATAAGGATATAGTCCATCACACACGACCTAATAATAAAGGGACATTAAGTAAATAAAAGTAAAAATGAACCCAAAAGGTTCAATTTCATTTAATGAAATTAAGGACACCTCTCCAATATACTCTCTCAATCCACAACTTATCATTTAGCTATTACAAATACTAAAACTTAATCAAAAAAATGAAAAAGAACATAGGGTGTCATCGAAAAGCATAGTAAACTGTTAATTAAAAGGAGACTCATAGAGACTAACTCACGAGTACAAAATTAAAAAGAACCTCATATTTTTTCCTTCTAAAGTCTTTGCCTTGTCATCATTCCAACATGCCTTTCAGTTAATGCCTACCATCCAACTCTGTTAATTTTTGCCAAAAAACATTGGTCACGTGCGCTGCACATGATTACATTTGAAGTTATTTTGATCGAAACTAAGAAAAAACTTTAAATAAATGAAAATTGAATAATAATTCTTTTAAAAGTAATTTAAAATGTGGAAATTAAAGAAAAAATGTAAAAAAATATTTTCAATTGAAAAAACATATTTCTAATTGATAATAAAAATAAATTACCAACAAAAAATAGATTTTCAAATAAAAAATATTTTCTCTTAAAAAAAGGAAAATACAAAAAAAATCTACATAAAAATGTGGAAAATATGTTTAAAAAGTCTACAAAAAATTGAATAAATATTTTAAAGAGTTTGAAAAAATATTGCGGACAAATCGATTTCTAATAATAAAGTAGATTTCCAATTAAAAAAATTCTACTAAAATATACAAAAAATATTGAATAATTACTAAAAATCTGAAAAATAGAAAAAAATACAAAAAAAATAAACAATATGGAAAATACATAAAACATATAGTAAAAATACTCAATAAACAAAATAAAAATTAAATTTGCAAAATGAATAAGTACTCTAAAAAGTTTGAAAAAGTACTGAAAAAAATGAATCTCTAATAACAAAATAGATTTATAATAAAACCATGAAAAATATTCAATAATTACAGAAAATTTGGAATACACATAAAAAATAGCAAAAAAATATTTAGAAAACAATAAAAAAAGAATAACAATTTCCAAAAATAAAAGTTCTAACCGTGATTAAAAAAAATAAAAAAAAATATTAATACAAGATTTGTAGCAAAATAAAATTTCACCTAAAAAAATATTTTCTAGCAAAATAAAAACGATTTCCAAAAAATATAAATTTTATTCAAAAAAATAGTTTTCTCCACTAACCAAGACAATTCTAAATGATATTCCTCTTCAAACTAACAACTCAAGAAGCTAAGCAGGCACAAACCTTTTAACACTACTAAAAACCATCCATTGAAAACATGATTGGGAAGATTCCTCCATAGCACCAAAGCTTCAAAATATCCAAACTGGCAAGCTTAAACCAGGGACCCAACATTAAGAACAAACCTAGTCTCTGATCAAGAATAAAAATATAAGATTTAATAACCGACCATAGAGGGAGACATTGTACCAGATTATTAAGGCTGGGAAGAGATATGAGCAGATATCGAGTAAATAAAAAAAGATGAATAATCCCGTCTCTTGGAAGTTGAAAAGATCAGTTTACAACAATTTCGATTGATGGCTGATGACATGGCTTTGAGGCAAGGTGGATGATTACATGGATAGCTCCTTTGAGTTTGAGGCGCTTAAATGCTTGTATATCATTTTAGAGTATTACTAGTTTTAAACCCCGCGCGATGCGCGAGCGTAGTATAATTTTATTCGTAAAATATATGACACATAAATAATATTTTCATTACATTTAAACTAATGTTAATATGAGATGAAAAAATGAATAAAAAATTTGGGACATATGAACATGCCTTTATTTTAAAATTATAAATTAACTATATATTTATATTTTTTAGTACAGATGGTAGTTCTATGATTAGTATACACTAAACACCGAGATACTTTTTTTATTTAAGACATAATTATATTTTTATGTCTATTTGACACATTATATAAGTATTAATTAATAATAGATGGAGAGAAAATGGACACTCATATATAATTACGATAATTACTATCTCATATATATATATATATATATATATATTTCAAAATATTTTACTTAGGCACTTAATCAACTTTACATAAATTATACTTTAACCCCTAATTTTTAAAAAATATAATGAATAGTATCATGGATATGATAGACAGAAATGACAAACAATTAGAACTTGTGTGTTAAGAAAATAAAGCATAAAGGGTATAATTTGTATAAAAAAATCTGAAAATGAGTCAAAATAAAAATATCAAACCTTATAACAAAGCACAAAAATAATTGTGCAATCACAATATAAAAAGAAAAAAATCCAAAAAGGAATATTAGATATTTTATTTAAAAAACAATGTTATTAAACATGGAAGTATACCTCACTTCCTTTAAAATAGAGCAACATACACCATATGCTTCTAACTAACTAAATTCACATCATATGCTTCTAACTAATTAAACTCACATTTCTATATAAAGATTCAATCGAAATTATCTTAAGAAAAACACTATTTCAATCTTCACATAACACATTCTACTTAAACAAAATCACAATCTATTCTATGGCTCCTTGTCAATTTTGTAAGGATTTTTTACTATTTGGGGTCCAATAGTTATTTAGAGTTTTATTCCATTTGTTTACATTCTACTCGTTTGGAATTCAAAATCGACAAAAAACGTTAGTTAGCTAGTTTGATGGTCAGTTGACTCATTTTCCAATCAAAAAGACTATTTTACCCATTAGTATAAGTATTTATTAGTGTATTAAAACAAATTTTACATTATATCTTATTGTTTTAAATAGTAAAACTTTTTTTATTAACACATTTTTATAAAATGACAAAGTTTTATAAAATGAAAAAGTTTTATACACTTTTTTTATTAAGTATTTTTTTTTAAATCAAAAAGTTTTACAAAATCAAAAGTTTTTTTTATAAACTTTTTTTAGCACTTTTTTTTACAAACATTAAAAAATATTGTTTTTAACTGTTTTTATAAACGTTGAAAAAACTTTATATAAAAACAATCTCATAAAAAACAGTTTATGAATGTCAAAAGTTTTTTTATAAATTGTTTTCAACTTTTTTCATAAAACCAATTCTTTATATGAATAAATTAAAAACGTAAAAAACACTTAATATAAAAACATTAAAAACACTGTTTTTTTAACAGTTTTTTGTATAAACGTTAAAAAAAATTATGTAAAAACATTGTTCTTAAAAAAAAAGAACTCTTTTAAAAAAATATTAAAAAATGGTTTATATAAAAACAACATTTTTTTAAAGAGAATTATAAAACTGTTTTTGAATGTTTATAAAACACAGTTAAAAATTCAGTGTTTTGTAACGTTTTTTAAAAGCAGTGTTTTTTCCTTAAAAAAATAGTGGTTTATATAAACAGTTTTTTAACATTTATAAAAAATCGTATTTTTAACATTTTTATATCAACTGTTTTTGAATGTTTTACGTAAAAAAATAATTTTATAAAAAAAGTAGAAAAAATTGTTTATAAAAAAACCGTTTAACGATTATAAACTGATTTTTTTTAAAAACATTGATTTTATATAAATTGTTTTTTGATGTTTATAAAAAACAATTTTTTTTAACGTTTAAAAAAAGTGTTAAAAAATAATCCAAAAAAGAGATAAATTTAGAATAAAAGATTGAAAAGCTCTTATAGTTTATATAAAAAAACTTTTTGTTAAAAACACTGTTTTTTAAAAAGGTTAAAAAAACACTATTTTTTTTACTATTTTTTATATACGTTAAAAAATTGCTTATACAAAAACCTTTTTTTTTAAACAGTTATAAACATCAAAAGGTTTTCTAATAAACTCTTTTTAACTGTTTTTTATAAAATCAATTTTTTTTTATAAAAAGACATCAAAAATGTTAAAAAAAAGTTTTTATCAACTATTAAAAACAACTTTTTATATGAACAGTTTTCATATAAAATGTTAAAAACGTTAAAAAAATAATATTTTTCAACGTTATTATATAAACTGTTTTTTAATTGCTTTTGACTTAGTTTCGTAGTTGGATTAAATTGAAGGAGAGAGAGAAAACTCAATAGTTCAATGCATCTATTAAATTGCTTGTATAGTATTTTATAGAAATATAAAATATAGAGTGCCACATGACACTCTCAATGAGGAGGAGTCTTAAATGCTCATAAATGCTTTGTTTTGCATTTTATAGTATATAGAGATTAACATGCAACCCGCGCGATGCGCAGGCTCTCTAGTTGAAATGTATACACAACATTTTTGAATTACTCACTATACGCTGAGTAATCTCGATTGCAATTGATAAGTATTGTAAAAGAATTAGTACATAATTCGAAAATGGATTTGGGGAGGAGTTTTTATAATAACAGTGATAAATAATTGTACATCCCAAAAGTTTCCATTTTGTAAGTCGAAAATTATGACTCGTTTCTAGCACGCCCATCCATGTTATCGGTTCTACGTTCTATCGAAGCTTGAGCATAAGGGCTAGCATAATCAATTTAATTTCTGAAATGAATTCCATCTTTATGTACATAACATAACCTGTTTTAAATATGATACCATGAGTGAGATGTGATGATCAATTTGAAGATTATTCTATAAAGAAAAAAGAGTAGACAAAATTTTCTTTGAAAACCTATATATAAGAATGAAAAATCAGAAAATCATAAAAAATAATTCATATACAAAAAATTCTAGATCTAGAACATAATTTAAGCGACAAAAAAGAAAATATTCTATGCTGGGTAGAGAGAAATGGAGATATGGGGGAAAAAGATACCAAAGGATAGAATAGTGGTGGTGATCGTTACTTGACTTTCTTCTACCCAACTCACTTGTTAGCCAATACATTTCGTAGCCAACCTCCTAGATATATGTTCTTCCCACATAAGAAAGCCTCGGTTGATAAAAATCCAAAATTTAAATTTAAAAGAAAAAAATATTTGAAATCAAAATCATCACAATTCCAGGAGGTAGAGAACATCAAAATATGGGAGAAAGGATTACCTTTCTTTGAAGAATCTTCGTCAACAAATCTTAGAGAAAATGACACAACTTCTTCGTGAATTCATTTGTACAACTGCAATGGCACCAGTATTACTACTTGACTAATCAAACTTTCAATTCAAATAGCCAAGATTATCAATATGCTGAATATGAAGACAAAGGACAGAAATCTATGAAACCTAAATTTGGCACATTGGAAAAAAAACTATGTATAATTTCCATCATAGTAGTGGAAGCAAGTAAATCCACACTAGCAAGTAGAACAATGTTTCCATTATCTAAAAAGTTTCTGCACAATGTTTTACCTTCAAATAGCTATTAACCTCATCATGATCACTGTTGACAGCAGCACCAACATCATTTACAAGCCTAACTATTCTCTTTGTATTTGTGTATGTTGCAAATGCTTTGCCTCCAATCATGATGGTGCGCAAGGTTGTACCTTTCCTCTCTTCAGTCTCATTTCCTGTCATAGATAAATTCCAAGGAAAAAAAATTACTCTAACAAGTATATTTTTAACATTAATGTGTCACACAGTCAAATAAATTGTTCCTAAAAATGCATTCTTACGCGTCATAAAACATTGTTAGCATATTGTTATACAGGACCAGTTATTTAAGCATGAGTTTTTCACAACAAATACTTGGGAACAATAGGAAGGCTACCACACTTTTCATTGCTTATATCTATAGACGACACCCAAAATATTTAGCAGTTATCTTTTATATTCATTGATGCGCTTGACTTGTATGTCGAAGAGGCTCTATGGGGCGGGGCGGGGCAAGGCAGTGGATCACAGAAGGGGGAGGGAGACTAAGAAGAGAGGGGGATGAGAGAGAGGTCCGTTCAATTGATTCTAATAATCAGGGGCGAGAAATGAAAAGAGGGGGAAAATGAAAGAAAAAAACTAATCTATCAAAAGGGGCGGTGTCTTTTTTTTTTATAATTTATTAAATGCGACACTTTTTTGTTGTAATACTAAATAGGACGATTTTTAAAGTTTGTACCTTTTGTAATTTATCAAAAGGGACGGTTTTATAAATTCTTGGTACAAAGTGATTCAAATAAGACGGTTATTAACATTTGTGATTTATATTTGTCCCATAAAAAAGAGTGCTCAAAATTTAAGTCATATAAAGGACCGTAAAAACCATTCCAAATAAAAAACAATATATCTACTTTAAGGGTTGGTAATTAAAATCCATCCCAAATGTTCTTTTAAGGGAAAAAATGATACGATCGTCCCAAATATTCTCGTCCCTAAAAATATTTTTCTTCTTGTGATTATTGATAGTTTTCAAGCCTATATAATTATATTTACCAAGAAATAGCCCATATTAGAATTCTATTTAGCCCCAAAGTGTATTCAAATAAAAAATGTGATCCTCCTAAAAATCATAGGTCAGAGGGTCCCTGATCTTGTTTTGGTCCTTGAGGAATGTCTTAAAGTCAATATTAATGATAACCATCAATGTTCTGTGAGGATTTACATAATCAACCAGGTTGTCTTTCCTGTCACCAATCTTATGACCAATCAGTTTTTCTTAATTCAAGTTCTTTACAATATTGGTATCACTAGAAGTTGCTCAAATGGGGACCAATCTTGTTCCCTCACCTAATATGAAGAGATCAATCATATTAAAGAGTACTACAAGATCCTCTATAAAAAAAATCTCATGAAGTCCGTTTGTTTGCAAACTTCATGGACTACCACAATATGTTTCCTTAACCCAAAGCTTGTCTCCTAAAGAAATTTAATATTCCATATATCAAGATTCAGTATTAATGGACCACCCATTGTTCATCTCCAAAAATACCATAGGACTATGAACCTCTTAGGTGAAATAAAAAAGATCATGGGTCATATGTCTCAACAATCCCTCAAACAAAGTTCACTCTGGTGGTTTACATCTCTAAAAAAGTTTAAAGTTCATAGATAAAAGGATGTTGTTAGAGGGTATGAATCATTAAAAATATAATGATGAGCTGGAAGTGAATCGTTGAGACCATGAACTACTAAATAAAGACATATGATAATTTTTTAGTATATACGTAACTCGCAAGCGAGATAAAAAAAGGCTATTATGACCAAATATCATCTTGAGGATAAAAATGGAACATAAATAAATAAAAAACTTACTTCCTCACATCAGCAGCTTTATAAATAATTAGTATTATCCACATTTCATATATCTTAGAGAAGACGTTATCAAGATTGAATGAAACTTGTCTACTTAAACCCTGAAGGATGATCCAAAGTCGAAGAATATTGTGAGAATCCTAAGGAGATCCAAGAAAATAGTGGTCTCCACTAACAATATCTCCTCAGTATCTAAGGTATCCTACACTCTTGATGTCAACACCTCTAGACCAGATAGAAAAACCTACTATGAGCTCCATGCTCCCTTTTTAATAGTCTCATAATCTTTCTAACCCAAAATATCCTCAAACCTTTCAACACGAAGACTTTTCCTGATCCCTTACTCTAGAACTTTCAAATTAATGCCCATTGTCTATATCACAAACTGATGTCGTGGAAACCCTATTTGAGAAAGGCATAATTACCCCCACCAACTTGTCCTATTACAAACACAACTAGAATCCATTGTTTGATCACCCAATCAATGTTCATGCCATCGTAGATTATGAGGATACAAAATTCGACTTTCTTCTATTATCAAACCCAAAGCACAACAATTTACCCTAATGGAAAACCTCACGGCTATTAGATCCTATCATTTTTACCTAATTCATATATAATTCATCATAGAACAAACTCTCACCATCATTCTATGTGCATACAACATGGTCCAAATTAGATTCGACATTAACAACATGGATCTACAAGTCATTGTCAATTCGATAGTTGCATTCAAACTGAAATTTAATCTCGATTTAAGTCTTAAGTCTTAAGTCCTTCCAACTATTCCGAAGTCAATGATATGTAAATGGAGTCCCATGATATGACCCTTATATCTGACAATTGGTATACGATCCCGAAATAATACCATTTAGATGGCCTACCTAAAATATTTATGCAATAAACAAAGAACAAGGTGAGATATTCAATTGCATTGAATTCCTTGAAATAATGAGACACAAAGTAGGTGTTTTAGTTATTCACTTTGAAAATTGTCCCCAACTTAATATAATATTTAAATCAAAACTATTTAAATAATGGAGTGCATGGAACTCTCCAGCAAACACAAGATTGTGCCACTACTTGGGGTGAGAACTCCGACTCATCAGACATAAAATGAGAATCTTTAATTGACCCCACAACATCGTATGAATTCCTCTGCAAGAATTATTTTAAATAATTCTCCATTATGTGCTACATAATTATATTAATACTAAGAGTCATTTTGGTTAATGAAAGGATTATTCAAATACCAAGAGTCGAAAGGACTCTTGGGCATTTATCTGGATGGACGGTTGATATTAAGTGACTGTTGGAGATTTAGGTCTTGTACCTGCCTATAAATAAGTGGCTGATTTCCATCATTCAGACACTTTAGAAAGACAACATAATGAAATTATAGGAAAAAGGAGAGAAATCTGAATTCTCAAGGAAAGCAAATTTTGAAATAGTGTTTTGGTCATATTGGGAGATCTAACCATTGGAATACGTCAAGGTTGACTGCTCCATAAATCTTTTTAGTTGTGACATGATGGATGTATATTATTTTAATACCATTTTATGTTTTGCATATTGAATATATGTGATTATTATGAAGATCCAAGATCCTTTTAATAAGAACAATTATATGTGAGAATTTAATCAATTATGTATTCTTGATTAAATATTATGGTGTTCTTAAGAATCATTTAACATGTGGTATCAGAGGTAAAGTTTAAGATCTCATGATTTTCCCTTATTGGTATTTGCCTATAATGAAGTCTATATTAAATCAATTTTATGTGTGCCTGAATGTTTTTTGTTTTACATTTTTCTTGTGTCGCCTATACTCACGAATCGGAATGAAAGGTCAAAACTTGATCAGAATTTTTTGAAACTCACATGGTCGACTGGAAACGTCAAAATAAACAAAACCCATTATATACAATAGGTGCTACGCCAGTTTTGTATTTTGATGTCATTTAGACCTCTAAAAACGCATTTTTTCCATTTGATAATAATGTCAACACTTACAATTCTCGCTTAAAATTTGATTTTACGATTTCGCAAATTGGAGAGTGGCATTGAAAAGATTGCTTATAATACTGTAGTCATTCATACCAAAATTCACCACCTTACGTGGAACAATTACAAGCCAGCACATGTCATCTAATGTGGCACAAATCCAAGTCAACATGATACAAATCCCCAACCAACATGGATGCCCGACCAATGGAGAAGACATACCAATATGGAAGACAGACCAACAAGGGAGACCAACCAACTGGGAAGAATGGCCAACAGCAGGAAGTCCAACCAGTATGGCCAATGAAGTGCCAGCAGTCTTATATTTAATTCTGATTATGTATTGATGTAAATGTCTAACAAATGAAGGAATTCTATCCTTTCACATGACAACTCTCGACACCCCTCATGGGCCATAAATACATTGTAGCACCCTCATTGCTAGGGGACTGAAAAAACAAATCCATGCAGTCAATCAATATATAACAGTAGACGTAGGCTTTTTCATTGAGTCGAACCACTTTAAAAATATCAC
This sequence comes from Sambucus nigra, assembly GCA_949130495.1. Classification (NCBI taxonomy): domain Eukaryota; kingdom Viridiplantae; phylum Streptophyta; class Magnoliopsida; order Dipsacales; family Adoxaceae; genus Sambucus; species Sambucus nigra. The sequence goes on from OX422211.1 coordinate 178,918,291, forward strand.
TTTTATTATTTGCTTTACTTATTTATTTGTGATCAATTAATTAGGCCTAGTCTAGTTTTTTACATCAACAGATCGTCGTCGTCTGTGGGAACGTATTGCTAAATGTTTTCACTAATTCATCATACATGGCTGATATCACTGAAACAAGTATCAGAAATGAGGGAATTCCACTTAATCCCTCTACTCCTCCAAATAACAATAATTTAACTGGAATTTTCTCTAGCCTGGCCAAAGGTCAAGAGGCTATGTAGGATACGATACGACAACTGGCCCAAAATCTTCAAGCTGGAGTTCCTGCACAATTTAATCAAAGGAGTATGCAACGGCCGCCGATAAGGAGTTTTAGGCATAGAAATTCCAGAACTTCAAGGGATCCTTCGTACCATCCTGGAGAAATATCTTCTATCAGGATTCCTAATTCCTATGATGGACAATCCCTCATTCTAGAAAGACTGAGTGCCTTAGAAAGGCTAAGTAGGGTCTCTCCTTTCGATCGTTTGGGACCCAGGGGAAATGCCCTTTGGGTTACGTCAGGAAATAATCGATGACCAAGCGACTTGAGGGAAGTTTCGGCCCAATTCAGATCGAACGCCTGACGAACTGCTTAGTCCAGTCAAAGAGAAGGTTCGTAAGAGGAAAGATCAACACAATCAGTTGGTCGAAATAAAAGAGCTTCCACCAACAGATATGGTGCTGGTAATGATGCTTGGAAGGGGTCCATTCAGCGTTTGGAAGATAGATTGGGAGATATGGACAAGGCCAAGAATCTTCTCTAGAGAAGTTTTGTTAAGGGATCTCCTTTTGTGCAAATTATCGTAGATTTTCCAACACCCACAAAGTTTAAAGCTCCAGTGGTTACTCCCAAGTATGATGGGAAGATTGGTCCAGTTCTTCATATAGAATAATACCAAGTAACGGTTGATATCTATGTTGTCCTCAACGAGATGAGGTGCAGGGCCTTCTCAGGAATAATCACTGGATCTGCTCAAATCTGGTATAATAGTCTTCCTCGGGGGCAGATTTCTAGCTTCCAATAACTCACTGAGCTATTCATTGGTAATTTCTTCTTTAGAGCCAAACCAGTGAGGCGAGTAGCTCATTTTCTTAGTGTGAGACAGAAGGTGGGAGAAAGTACCAGGGACTACATCACTCATTTCAGCAATGAGAAATCAAAAGTTATTGATTACGAGGAGAAGACTGCAATCACGACACTCGTAAGTGGTTTGATTGCCGACAAACTATATTATACTTTAGCAAAAGATCCTCCAAAGATGATGACGAAATTGATGGACAAAGCAGCGAAGATTATGAACGTTGAGGAAGCTATGGCAGCTAAAAAGAATTCAGATGCAAAGGTAAAAACGAAGTCTGAAGGGAAGTCGTATAAGAAAAAGCACAAGAATCATAATGAGCGCAAGAATTCTAGAGTAAAAGAAAGCCTAGATTGACGCGACTGAAAAATGTGTCTCAGAAGTGCGTTCACTCTAGGCTCAAGTGTAAGCCTGTTGCTCAAGTAATAATCCCGGTAAGTTGGGTATCGAATCCACAGGGAAGAAGGAAAACGGAGTTGTGACGACAGGACGAGACAGAGAGATCCTAACCTTGACTCAAAAAAAGAAAAGGAAAAATTGATTTGGTTTTGAGATTGATTAAGCTAAATGCGATAATGAAAATGAGTAAAGATGCAACTAAATTACTCTACCGAAATGGAGGATGACTGATGATTTCAACAACTTTTTATTTTAAATGATGAGAGAAACAGGTCGGGAATGCAATCCCCCAACCCTAGTGTAGTGCGGTGATAATGTTAATCATAAATTTATCTGGTTGATCTGACCCGGAATTTAGTGCTCCCAAGCATTATGTATACGAGGTTCAAGCCCGCGTCATACCTAATCTGAGGATGAGTAAATCGGAATCGCGGTAATGACACTCAAATTGTACTCTAAACCATCATGAGTACCCAAAGGTAAACGAGATATAAAGATCCACAATTATAATGTAATTACGCAATACGATCAAAATCAATCATTGAATTCATTGGATTAACTTTATACATATACACTAACACATTAGGTTGAGTTCATGCATCCCAACCTTTTCAACCTAGCCGGACATATTAAACTGAACGATCCATGAAATAATAACGTTGCATGCGAGAAAGCTCATAATAACACTAGATCGATATACGTAGTTAAGTATTATAAATGCAGAAATTCATTCAAACCATGCAGAAAAATTACCATGCAAGAATACTGAAAATCATAAAAATATAGTTGAGATTACAACTTGAAAACAAACCTGGAAGTGTATGGATCTTGCAGCAATAAATCAAAATTATGTTCCTAGATGTTCTCCTCACTTTTTCTCTATCAAAACTATTCAAAAATATCCAGAACGGCTGTTCCTAAGTTACTTCCTACGTATCCCACACTTCTTGGAGAGTTTTAACCTAAAAGGAAACCTTAGAGCCAATCAGAATAAAGGAGGCGAATTCGCGCATCAGGTCCCCCCGAACCGGTTGGCATGTACCCCGAACCGGTTCGCCCCCCAAACCGGTTCGCCCCTGGGTTCGCGAATGTTTGCTGGTCTGGGGTGCTTTTTCTTCCATTCAACACTTAGAATTTTTTTTCTTGTTTTCTTTCCTTTCTTCCTTGGATTTTTCTTCAACTTCAACGGGTCATAACTCATCAACCGTAGCTTGGATTTGGGTGTTGTTTCTTCCAGTGTTCTCATTGTTCCGAGATCTTCAACTTTCTAGTTGACTCCTCCTTCGGGATCTAGCTGAAAAATTACCAAAATGCCCTTGAACTTGCCTTCTTAGCTTTTCTTTCATTGTCTCGCTTTCTCTTTTGCGCTGCTTGCATAATTAACCTGTAAAACCAATAAAAGAAGCACGAAACGCGAAATACTTGCCAACGAAGATTAGTAGCATAAATGTGCATCAAATTCATAAAGGTTACATCACTCGGGTTAACAAATGCACTGAAATTAGGGGAATAAATATATAATATTTATGTCTAATCAAACCCCCCTAACTTAGAACTTTGCGCGTCCCGAGCAATGTAAAAGAATCCTAATGAGGTTCAACTCTTGAAGATACCATTTTATTAGGATAAAATACCTTTTTCACGGGCAAGCGATTACATTTAGCGCATGCAACAAGCCTTTAAACCCCTAGGTCACCCTAGTAGGACGAGTTGTGTCTCGTGAGGGTTTGCAGAGAATATACCCACAAAATTCGACTCAAAGAAATTTCAAAATATGCAAAAATTGTGTAATTCAAACTTTCCAAATAATATTCATCATCAAGTCATATTTACGAGTCTCAAACCTTAGTGCGTGTGTGCGAAGCCGGACATATAACCGCCAATTTCCACCGATTGGTCATTACGTTACTTATTCGAAAATTCGTTTTGATTTCAATTTCTCACGGAACGCTCTGACAAACGAATCTCTCGGATTATGGCTATTCTCTCGGCATGCGTGATATAAAGAGTAAATGTAATGGAAGCAAATTCACGCCTGCAATTAGAAAGACGGAAACTTTGTGGTGAAAGGATCTCATCAACAGATTACGATTTTAAAAACGGGAACATTGCCTCTATTTTGCGCACTTAACCTCTTATGTTATCTTTTGGTGTCTTAGCTCTCCACGCGGTAATCAATTTTCGCAATTTGGACTCGGTTAGGACTTTTTCGGGTTGAAGGTTGCATTGGGTAAAATGAAGGAGGTATGGAAGGTTGAAATTGGAAAAGTCATTAATGATGTCCATTTGTGCTTTTTCCGGGCTATTTCTCATTTTTTCTTCTTTTTCTATTTTTTTTTTGTTTTTTCATTTCTTTTCTTGTTGTTTTTGTTGAGCATACTATTTTGTTTCTTACCCCTTTATATGCACTTTTTGGACTTAAAATCTGAATTTTCTCATTTTTCACAATTCCGGCTATTTTGGGTTTTTCGGGTTGTCAAACGAAAGGAAAAATTATTCGAGTCAATTTGGGTTGCAAAGGGTGATTTTTCGCTACTTTTTTCTTGTCAAAATTTTGGGTGACAAACGAGGGCCTACTTCATTGTTCAAAATGCCAATTGTGTTACCATATGTGTTTCGAGGTGAATTTAAGTTTAGAGGCTAATTTGGCACATTTTTCAAGGCAATATTGCACACATTTTTTAAAACCGATCAAAATGAAAGGATTGAGATCCTTGACAACTTATTAAGCACTAAAAAGAACTTTGAGTTAACAATTAACTCGGATTGATTTAAAAACTAGCAAAAAGTGATAGGCTCGAATCTCACCGGGTTTGTTAATCTCCACACTTATTCGTTAAGTCATCAATTTTCACTCAATTTCTATCTTTGGTCAATTTTGGCTTTGTGTACGTTGAATTTACAACTTGAGACTTCAATTCGACTTTTAATGATATTTTTGAAAATTTTGAATTCCAATTTTTATTTATTTTGAACAAAAATATTTTTGGGTTTTTCAAAATTTTATGATTTTTTTGGAAATTTCTGGGTATTTTTGAAAATTTGTGAAATTTTAGAAATACGCACTTGTGACCCCCCCTAACTTAGACTTTTGCATTTTCCTCAAGCAAAAAGGGCAAAAATCGAACTCAAGGTGAATGAAAAGTGCGAAAAAATAAAACAAACAAATATTAAAATGCAACAAGACACTATATGACACTCATGCATGACTCAAAAATACAACAATAATCACCCCATACGCGTCGGGGGTGCGACGACCTCTCATCTCTCCACAAACTCACTCGACCCCACTCACGGGGTTTGATGTTCTCCTTATCTCTCCCATCCTAGGATTATAAGCTAACAATCGGAACAAGTTGGGACCTCGCCCATAGATAAAGGATAGGCCGGGAGACTCATCGTGACTAACTGGAAAGGGATCCTCGTGATGCTGGCTCAAAGTGTGATCTGCGTGCACTGACTCGGAGGGAACACCTAGGTTTCGTTAAATTTTTAAGATGCATGGGTCGGGCTCTAAGTCAGATGAACCACAACTTTTTTCCTCACTTGCCTTCGGGGCCTCTAGTGTTGTGGGTGGATTGTCACAACGAAGGAATTCATCAATTTTTTCTTTCAATTCACTTTCGTCTAAGTGACTACATGAATCCAATAGGGATTGGCCTTCAATAGTAATACTTTCATCCACCTGCCCGAATTCTCTTTCAAAATCTTCCATGCTCATGTCTCCTAGTTCTCTCGCTCGAGTAGTGCCTACGTCCTCTCTTACTTGCTCGATCTCCAACTCCACCAGTTTTCTCTCTTCTAACCCCTCTCTCTCTCTTTCAATTGCGGTCACTACACACCTCTCCCCCACTTTTCTCTCATTGTCACAACTACCACTATTACTTGATGAAATAGGGCACACCCCTAACGGCTCTCTCCTGTGGGACCCCTCATTCTCATGGCTCGACACTAAGCAGGACCCTAGGGCATCTCCACAATTATTTCCTCAAAGTACTCCCCTACGATCTCGTCTATGAAGCTCACCGCGTGAAGATCATCTTCCTCCCCCGTATGTTGGGCGACATGGAAGATGTTGGTCTCTAAGGTCATGTTCCCAAAGGTGAGTTGCATTCGCCCATTCCGAGTATTGATGATTGCGTTAGCCGTAGCTAAGAAAGGGCGCCCAAGGATGATGGGAACATGTTTGCTCGAGTTAAAGGAGGGCTCCGTGTCCCAAATGACAAAGTCTACCGGGAAGTAGAAAGTGTCAATTTGGACGATCATGTCCTCGACTATGCCTCTTGGGATCTTCACGGTTCGATCCACTAATTGGAGAGTGACCTTTGTGGGCTTGAGTTCGCCCAAGTCAAGTTGCCTATAGATGGAGTAAGGGAGGATATTGACACTTTCTCCCAAATCAAGTAAGGTTTTTTCGATTTTTTTTCTCCAATGATGCAGGAAATGGTGGGTGCACCAGGATCTTTGAATTTAGGTGGGAGATCATTGAGTAGAATAGAGCTCACATTCTGTGCTAGAAAGACATTTTGCTTTACCTTCATCTTTCTCTTTACCGTCAACAAGTCTTTAATGACTTTTCCATAAGCTGGAATTTGCTTAATGGCATCGAGGAAAGGTAAATTCAGCTTAACTTGTTTTAGCACGTCTAGCACGTCATCACGTGGGTTTCCTTTATGGGAAGGAATTATCCTTTGAGGAAACGGTGCCGTGGAGGGTGATTTCACTACTACCTCGGGCTCACTAGCGTCTTCTTTGTCACTCTCATTCAAGGGGACATCTTCGGCCTCTTTCGTGCCGGGCGAAATCTCCTTGTCTTTAGGTACGTCTCGTGGGGGAGGTGACAAGTCAACTACTCTCCCACTACGTATAGTGTTAATTGCGCTACATTGCTCAGGATGGTCATAGGGTGTCGAGCTAACACTAGTTTGACCTTGGAGAGGTCTTTGGCCCTGGGAAGGAAACTTTCCCTTCTCTTGAACACTCAATGAGGATTGTATTTTAGACATATTTGCATTTATATCGCCAATCAGACGATCATATTTGGCAATGGTTGCGGTCTGGCTTGCGATGAATTGATTCATGGTATCCTTGAGAGTTCTCCGTTGTGGCGGGATATAATTTCCGTGAGGTGGTGGTGCTTGCACATGTCCTTTCATGTGTGGAGCTTGTTGAAATTGTTGTGGTGGAAGAGGGGAAACATGCGAAGGAGGGTTCATTGCGGCATGTTGTTGCCCGTAGCTAAAACCGGGATGATTTTTCCACGAAGGGTTGTATGAATTCCTGTGCGGGGCACCGAAATTACCCTTAAAGCCTCTTATACCACTAACTTGCTCCTGCAACATTACTTTGTAGGCGGGTATCATCGGACATTCCTCAGTTGAATGTCCCGCCTCATAAATCGCACACACCTTCACGACAGGGTTCGGAATGGGTCCAGCTGGTCCTTTTCCATATATCTCGCATAGGTCTCGCAATCCTTTCTCAAGGGTGTCCAATCGACTGTCCGTCATAGGATTCTTATCTACGTGGAATAGGCCGGACGCCGATGGAGCAGTGGTGGATTGTCGATTTCGATTTTGAGCGTTAGGGTCGGAGATATCCCAGGATTGGGTAGTCTCGGCGACATACCTCATTTGAAGATCAGCATCGTGGGCATCTAGATCGATAAATGGACCGCTTCCCATAGTTTCAACAAGTTGTTTGGAGTTAAGATTCAACCCATTATAGATAAAAGAGATGACTTGCACTGAATCAAATCCATGATGGGGGCATGAAGCAACTAACTCGTTGAAACGTTCATAACATCGATGAAATGACTCATTTTCAGCTTGTCTGAATGCTTGAATTTGAGCCTTTATGGAGATTGTTCGATGTGGTGGGAAGAATTTCTTGAGAAATTTTGACTGTAGCTCATTCTAGGATGGAATCGAGCTTGGAGGTAAAGACCATAGCCAGGACTTAGCTTTATCTTTGAGCGAGAAAGGGAAGAGTTTGAGGCGGATTACCTCTTGTGTGCAGTTTTGATCATTTAGAGTATCACACACGTCCTCAAATTCCCTAATATGGAGGTATGGCTTTTCAGAATCCATACCGTGGTAATGCGGTAGCATCTGGATCATCCCATTTTTGAAACGGAATTGCCCAGCATTATACGGGAGTATAATGCATCCCGGAGAGACAGTACGCTCGGGATATAAGAATTCTCTAATCGAACGGTATGGGGATCTTCCTCACCGGCGGGTGCACTGCTGTGTTGAGACATCTCTCCCTCACTTACTGACTCGGTGTTCTCACTGGGTGTGCTCGAAGTGTGTCCTAAGAACGGAAAGGGAGTGTTATCGGAGACTGAGTGCGACGGTGTGGGAGGTGGGATCCAAAACTGTGGGGCGTTTGGAGTGTGGGGACTATTAGGATTAAACTCAACAAGTGGATTTTCGTGAATACTTGTTGGAGTATTATGGGGTGTGGGAGTGGTTTCAGAATTTTGCATTAAAGCTTAAGAGAGATGATGGTGAATTTTTTTGTGTTTTTTTGTTTCTTTTTTTTATGTTTTTGGATTTTTGAAATTTTTGGTCAAAGCTTTGGACTGACTCAATCTAATCCTAAGTCTACCTAATTCCCCAGAAACGGAGCCAAAAAATTGACGCGACTGAAAATGTGTCTCAGAAGTGCGTTCACTCTAGGCTCAAGTGTAAGCCTGTCGCTCAAGTAATAATCCCGGTAAGTCGGGTATCGAATCCACAGGGAAGAAGGACAACGGAGTTGTGACGACGGGACGAGACAGAGAGATCCTAACCTTGACTCAAAAAAAGAAAAGGAAAAATTGATTTGGTTTTGAGATTGATTAAGCTAAATGTGATAATGAAATGAGCAAAGATGCAACTAAATTACTCTACCGAAATGGAGGATGACTGATGATTTCAACAACTTTTTATTTTAAATGATGAGAGAAACAGGTCGGGAATGCAATCCCCCAACCCTAGTGTAGTGCGGTGATAATGTTAATCATAAATTTATCTGGTTGATCTGACCCGAAATTTAGTACTCCCAAGCATTATGTATACGAGGTTCAAGCCCGTGTCATACCTAATCTGAGGATGAGTAAATCGGTATCGCGGTAATGACACTCAAATTGTACTCTAAATCATCACGAGTACCCAAAGGTAAACGAGATATAAAGATCCACAATTATAATGTAATTATGCAATACGATCAAAATCAATCATTGAATTCATCGGATTAACTTTATACACATGCACTAACACATTAGGTTGAGTTCATGCATCCCAACCTTTTCAACCTAGACGGACATATTAAACTGAACGATGCATGAAATAATAACGTTGCATGCGAGAAAACTCATAATAACACTAGATCGATATACGTAGTTAAGTATTATAAATGCAAAAATTCATTCAAACCATGCAGAAAAATTACCATGCAAGAATACTGAAAATCACAAAAATATAGCTGAGATTACTACTTGAAAACAAACCTGGAAGTGTATGGATCTTGCAGTAATAAATCAAAATTATGTTCCTAGATGTTCTCCTCACTTTTTCTCTATCAAAACTACTCAAAAATATCCAGAACGGCTGTTCCTAAGTTACTTCCTACGTATCCCACACTTCTTGGAGAGTTTTAACCTAAAAGGAAACCTTAGAGCCAATCAGAATAAAGGAGGCAAATTCGCGCATCAGGTCCCCCCGAACCGGTTGGCATGTACCCCGAACCGGTTCGCCCCCCAAACCGGTTCGCCCCTGGGTTCGCGAATGTTTGCTGGTCTGGGGTGCTTTTTCTTCCATTCAACACTTAGAATTTTTTTCTTGTTTTCTTTCCTTTCTTCCTTGGATTTTTCTTCAACTTCAACTGGTCATAACTCATCAACCGTAGATCGGATTTGGGTGTCGTTTCTTCCAGTGTTCTTGTTGTTCCGAGCTCTTAAACTTTCCAGTTGACTCCTCCTTCGGGATATGGCTGAAAAATTACCAAAATGCCCTTGAACTTGCCTTCTTAGCTTTTCTTTCATTGTCTCGCTTTCTCTTTTGCGCTGCTTACATAATTAACCTGTAAAACCAATAAAAGAAGCACGAAACACGAAATACTTGCCAACGAAGATTAGTAGCATAAATTTGCGTCAAATCCATATAGGTTACATCACTCGGGGTCACAAATGCACTGAAATTAGGGGAATAAATATAGAATATTTATGTCCAATCATAAATCGACTCAGAAAATATACCAATTACACTCCCTTAACGGTGGATATACATCATGTTTTGGAAGAAATTAAGCACAACAATGATTTGAGTTGGCCTGAAAAGTTAAGGTCTCCTTCTGATAAGAGGGATATGTCCAAGTATTACGAATTTCACAGAGACCATGGTCATACGACCAATCGGTGTATTGCTCTCGAGAATGAGATAGAGGCGCTCATCCAAAGTGGAAAATTGGACAGATTTATTGATCGATAGGTTGGTGGAAGAGATGGCGGTAGAGGTCGACAGAGATCTAAATCACCTGTTAAGCCTACAAAAGATAAGAAGAGTAACCATGACGATGATCCAGAAGACGATCCTGATCTCCCCAAGAAGCCTAGACAACCTGAATGTGAGGTATTCACACTCAGCTTTGGATCTTTTGATTGCCATATGATTACAGGTGGAGATGTAGGAGGAGTAGATCATATATCTGAAAGGAAGGCTTACCTCAATGAGGCTCAAGCTTGTTCTTATATCCAGTAAATCAATCTTATTGAGGAAGACTGACCAAGGAAAGTCAATAAGGATAAGCTCGTAATTGGCTTTTTTAAGAACAACCTATCTGGAGTATTATATCCTCACGAAGATCCTTTAGTGATCAAAGTCAGAATGAAAAGACATACTGGTAGCAAGAACACTAATGGATAATGGCAGTTCGGCGGACATTATTTTTTATCCCTCTTTTTATAGTTTGGATCTAAGACTCAGCCAATTGGAGCCTTACCACAGGCTCCTCATTGGATTTGGTAAGAAGGTATATCCATTGGGAACAATCAAGTTAGATGTGTTAATCGAGACATGGTCGGCGAGTAGGACAGAGAAAGTGAGATTCTTTATAATGGACAAAAATGTTCATGCTTCTTACAACATGATCATGGGAAGAGTAGGTCTGAAGAAATTTGAAGTTGTGCCTTCTACTATTCATCAATGCCTGAAGTTTCTGACCAACTTTGGAGTTGGAGTAGTTAAAGGAGATCAGAAAGTAGCTCGAGATGCTATTATTCATCAGTCGAGGAGGAAGATATGGTAGAATTAAAGAGGAAAACGACCACTTATCAAATAGATATGTCTGAGCCAAATAGCAAATCTGAGGTTAAAACCTTAGATTCAATAGATGAATCAGAGCTCATAAAAGACAAAGTAATGGAGGCAACAGAAAGCATTGTTCTGGACGATGATAAACTAGAGCGAACGACTCAAATAGGAGAGTCATTATATTCGATTCTTAAACATGAGTTGGTGGCCTTCTTGAGATAAAGAAAGTACGTGTTCGAATGGAGCCACGAAGATATGGCTAGCATATACCCAAATTTCCTGTACCACGAGCTTATTATTAAATAAGGAGGTTAAACCTGTAACGTAGTGAAGAAGAGTTTTTAGGCCGAAAAAGAACCAGGCTATAGAGGAAGAAGTGGAGAACCTTCAGAAAGCTTCCTTTATTGAAGATGTGAAGTGCCCGGAATGGTTGACCAAGATAGTTATGGTAAAAAAGAAAAACAATAAGTGGAGGATGTGTGTAGATTTTACTGACTTGAACAAAGCGTGCCTAAAGGATCATTTTCCTTTGCCACGAATCGATCAACTGGTGGATGCTACTTCGGGGCACGAGCTTCTGAGTTTTATGGATGCATATTCTGGTTATAATCAGATTAAAATGAATTCGGAAGATAAAGAAAGTACTTCATTTATTACTCCCCGAGGAACTTATTGCTTCAATGTTATATCATTTAGTCTAAAAAATACAGGTACAACTTATCAAAGACTGGTGAACAAGGTACTTGAGGAGCAGATAGGCAAGAACATGGAGGTTATGTCAACGATATGATAACAAAGAGCAAAAAAGCTGCTGATCATATTTCTGACCTCAGTCAGATGTTTGATTAGTTAGAGAAGCACCAAATGAAGTTAAACCCGACCAAATGCATCTTCGAAGTTCAGGAGGGAATGTTACTCAGGTATGTAGTAAATCAAAGGGGCATTGAAGCTAATACAGATAATATCAAGGCCTTGATACAAATTCAACCCCTGACTAGTAAAAAGGATATTCAAAGGCTAACAGGGCGTGTAGCAGCACTTAATTGATTTGTGTCCCGAGCAATAGACAGTTGTTTATCATTATTTAAGGTGCTCAGAAAAACCTTTGAATGGAATGATGAATGTGAAAAGGCTTTCTTGGAATTGAACAAGTACCTGGGAGCACCCTCACTACTCTCCCGGCCAGTGTTGGGAGAAAAGTTAATTTTGTATCTGGCTATTTCTGAATCAGCTGTTAGCTCTGCCTTGATCAGGGAGGAGAATGGAATTCAAAAGCCAGTTTATTACACTAGAAAATCTTTTTGAGGAGCAGAGGCCAGATATCCCAGGCTGGAGAAATTAGCACTGGCCTTAATTGAGGCTATTAGACAGATGAATCCATATTTTCAAGCTCATACCATAGTGGTATACACTGATATGCCACTAAGGCAAGCTTTGCATAAGCCAGAGAAATCCGAAAGATTGATGTATTGGGTTGTGGAGTTGGGGGAATATGATCTTGTATATGAACCAAGGTCTTATTTAAAAGGCCAAGCTGTGGCTAATTTTATTGCAGAATTCACTTACCCAGAGGTTCTCGAGCAATAAAGGACTCCTGCTAAGAAACATTCAGGAGTCAGCAGACCTACTAGAAATACTCCCTACCAACTCCAAGCAAAAGAAACTACAGAAGAAGTTACCACCGACCAACCAGAACCTCCAGTGAAGCACGGGAGATGTAAACAAAATACGAGAAGGTAAAGGGTAAAATCTTCCATCAAGGGATTCTGACAAACCAAGCGTTTGACGGCAATATTCCCATATGGAGTTTGTATGTTGATGGGTCATCTTGTTCAACTGGATGTGGAGCAGGAATCATCCTCAATACTCCAAATGAAATAAATATAGAGTACGCTCTATAATTCCAGTTTCAAGCCTCCAATAGTGAGGCAGAGTATGAAGTTGTGATTATTGGTTTAAATCTAGCCAAATCACTTAATGCCGAGCAAGTTGTGGTATATAGTGGTTCACGATTGATGGTAAGGAGAATTCATTTACAGATACTTAGATAAAGCTCTGAAGGTAATTGCTACTTTGCTAGCTATTCAGATGATCAGAATTCCAAGACTGGAAAATAACTGAGCAGATGCACTTATTCAGCTAGCTTGAGCGACCAGAACTGAGTTGCGAAGAACTATTCCTATTGAACTACTTGCTAATATGAGCATTGATGAAGATCTGATGGTTAATTTTATTGCAGTTGACATGGGGCCATCTTGTATGGATCCTGTAAGAGCTTATATTGAAGATGAAATTCTACCAGTCGATCTAATTGCATCCAAGAATTTGAAATACAAAGCTACGAGATATGTGCTAGATAATGGTGTGTTGTACATAAGAGGATTGACTGTTGGTCTGCAACATTGTGTGCATCCATCTGAAGTAAAATATTTGATTGAGGAAGTCCATGAAGGGTCCTATAGAGACCATGTAGTCGAGAGAACTTTGTTGTGAAGAATCAGCACACAAGGGTACTACTGGCCAACTATGCGATCTTATTGTGCATCTTTTGCCAAGAAATGTGGTAAGTGCCAGAGATTTTTCATCATACGCGGAGCTCCACAAGCTCTCCTAATACCAATCACTTTACCCTAGCCCTTTGCTATGTGGGGAATTGGCTTGGTCGGGCCTCTGCCAACCACCTGAGGAAGGTTAAAGTACCTGGTTGTAGTTGTTGATTACTTTACTAAATGGGTAGAAGTTAAACCCTTGATCGATATGTCCTATGAAAAATTTTATCAGTTTATTTGGAAGAATAACACATGCAGGTATGGCTTATCATATGCCTTTATCACTGATCGTGGCACACAATTTGACAACGACGAGTTTGTTGCTTATTATGCCCAATCCAATGTCCAAAAAATCAACTCTGCTCCTACCCATCCTTAAAGAAATGGCCAAACAGAGGTAACAAATAGAAATTTATTGAATGGGTTGAAGAAAAGGCTGGAAAATGCTAAAGGTAATTGGATCAATGAACAACATTTTGTCTTGTGGGCTTACCGAAGAACCCCTAGAACAACTATTAAAGAAACACCCTACATGTTAGCATTTAGTACTGAAGCTGTAATTCCTGTCGATCTAGGCCTACCTACCCACAGAGTTCTTAATTTCAATACCCCATTCAGTGATTTAATGAGAAGGTTGGACTTAGACATACTAGAAGAGGTACATAAAGATGCAACTCGAAAGAATGAAGCCTATCAACAATGGACTGCACATTTTTACAATAAAAGGGTGAAGCCGAGCAACTTAAAAGAAGGTGATTATGTTTTAAAGAAGGTGATTCAGAAGACCAACAAACTTGAAGCCAATTTGAATGGGCCTTATCGCATTACAACAGTTATCCAACCAGGCACATATCGAATTAAGACTTTGGAGGGTGAAAAATTCAAGAATACTTGGAATGTAGAACACCTGAGGAACTATTATCAGTGATCTAATCATGTTGTACTCAGTTAATTTAAATAGTAATGAGAATATGACTAGTGCTATGCACTACATTGCAGATGTGTTAGAAAAATACCAACAATGTTGGTCGGCGTTAGCAAAGGCACCAACAATATTGGTTGTCAACACAATCCACCAATAAAATGTTGGTTGACATCAACAAAGGAACCAACAATGTTTTTTATCAACACATAAAAACCATGCAAGGAAAAATTATAAGTCTCAAATGCTTGGTTAATGAAGACTCGAATTAATAATTTTCATCTAAACTAGGCTAAAAGATGGACAAATGTTCTACTCACGCCTGGGAACCCAGGTAACTAATGTAATTACCTAAAAATTTAGGTACATTAGTAGAACCATGGTTATGCATTGGTAATTGGTACGATACTTAGGAAAATCCTAAGGGTGTCAATAGACCAGTGAAAAACTACAGATTGACCAATCGTCGATCCAAAATTAGAGGTTGGCAAATTGTCGATCCATTCATATATAGAGTCGATCCATTCACAGTCAAAGACTAAGAAGACATTCATATATAGAGATTGATTAAAAGTTGATCCATTGACAGTCAAAGATTGACAAAATAAGCTAATTTAAACTTTTAATTAATTCAATTAAATGATTATATAATGTTGCTTGATACTAATGCAGAAACAAACTACAAAGCCTTATTTTAAAGGGTGTTTCCCTTTACCCTTAGAGACAGGATCCATGCCAGCTGGAGGATCATCCAAAGTGTAAGGAGAGTTGATGAAATTAAAATCCTGAAGCATCCTAGTATTGTTGCTACTAGGACGATTAAGCATATGAGTAGGTCGAACGATCGCTAGTTCATCATGTAGCTCGTAATCTCCCAAGTACTTTGAAATCAAGCATTGAGGAATACGGTGAACAGGAATCCAGTTGACATCTAACTTGAAAGGAGGATTATCAAGCTCAAGCAAGCACGGGTTATACCAATCCCATAATAAATTGTTCTGATCCATCTTCATCACTGTCAAAGCGTTCGTTCAACCCCATTTATAAGCCTCATTCTTAGCTTATTGAAGCCTATCATCAAGATGCCCCAGATCTTCATTATACTCATCCATTTAAACTTCCCTAGGTTGCTTATGGAATTGAAAGGTTAATTTATCAACCTGAGAATGCAGCTTCTTCAGCACTCTAGCCTTAGCTTGTAATTAAGAAGATTAAGTGGATAGTTATTCAGACAAAGTCTGCAGCTTCTAGGACATCTCAACAATATCTCAATCTTTAGCTTTTAACTGCGCAACTTGATTGGAAGGGCCTGTTAAGTCCTAACTTCCTATATGGTACCTCGGCCAGTCTTATTTCTTTCTCAGAAAGAGGATGTGGGCTTAATCTTTTTTAATGCTTCCAACTCCTCCCTTAATGTTGCATTTTTAGCTTCTAAAAAGGAATACCCTTCATTGGTAGTAGCAACAGCAGTTTCAGGAGAAGACTTCAAAAGCTTCAATTCATCCCTTAAATAATTATTCTTCCCCTCCAGGAGTTTGGTAACAATTCTAGTTTCTTCAACTTTAAGCTTAAGCAAAACTTCATTTTTATTATAAGCAGAAACAAAGCTATCAAAACCCCGACCTACACTTAAGCTTCGATATTTCTACTCGTAGCTTTGGTGCAACAGGGTAGTGGATTCTTTATGCTGTTCTTGAAGTTCTTCTACCATCTCATAGTAGGCAACATTATTTGTTATCACCCTATCAAGTAAGTACTTCAAATATTTGTAGTCTTCATTAGCCTGCTCTGATGCATCATCACCGAGCAATTTAATGATTTCTTCTTCGGATAAGTTTGTATGACCATCTTTGAAAAAAACATTGCACTTCCTCAGTAACTCGGTATCATTAGAAGACGGTTATTCCATCTTCTCTATAAACTAGCAAGAAGAAATGGCCATCGATCAACAATAATAATGAATAATGAAAAACATGCATAATCAATAAAAGGCAAGAAAAAGCAAAAGGTTAATTTTATTGATAATGAAGAATTTAGGTACAATAAAAGTAAAGAAAAAGAAACAAAAAAGAAATAGGGCAAATGCCAAACAACTTTACACTTTCTCACTATCACTCTCAACCTTCTTATCCTGCTCGAAAGAAGGGGCTACAAACTAGAATTGCTCGATTGGAGGAAGAGAAGACTTAGTGATTTTAAGTTAATCGGCAGCAGATTCAACCACCACAGAAGACTCTCCATAACCAACTTCATCTTAAATATCATCCTCCATGATAGGAGGAGGGCCATGAGTATATTTCTGAAAAGTTTAGAGCCTTCAACAGTGTTTAACTCCTCGAGAGTAGCAACCCAACCATCTCTGAAATATTTTTATTTTGCATACTCAATCTGAGCAGAGGCAGCAGAAATGACTTTATTCCAGCCCTTGTCCCAACCAGCACTAAAGGATTCCTTCACAGCAGACTTTCTCTTTAACCTTTTCGAGGTCACAAGATCCTCGGCAGTCTTTGTCATATGCTTAGATTCCTTTGCCCTGCACTCAGCTTTAAGGGCATTTCCCTCAGACGTTCGTCGAGTAGTTTCAGCAGTCTTCAGTTTATCCACCCAAGTATTTCTCTCAGTCTCCAAGTCTTGCTGAAAATCGAACAAAGACTTCTACAAACCAACCAAAGCTTCCTCCACATCATTTGAAAAAGAAGCCCGAATTGAATCATCCTTCTCAAGCATATTATTAAAATGCACCAAAAACTGCAAAAGAAGAAGATCATGTTAGTATATGAAATATATAAATATAAAAGAATCAAGAAGATGGAAATCCCTTACTGATGCAAGGCTCTGAGAATCCAAATTTAGAAACCTTTACTCGGGGCAGTATGGCATCCGCACCCCTGTGGTCTGGACGAGTTCTAGACTTGATCAACTCCCTAGCCAAATTCGGAGTAATAGCTGCTAGAGGACCAGTATAAAAAGAAGGTAATTCGACCAAGATCTATTGGTCGGCATAAGTCACCTGTTCGATCTTCTTCTCTACAGGCCCTCTCCTAATTCTTCTCAAAGGAAGTTCATCATCTTTGGGGGTTACGGTCTCTTTTATGGCCTCAACAGTCTTATTTTTTGCCCCTTCAATAGGTTTCTGGGAGACAGAAGTGCTACCACTAAGAAGATAAAAAAACTTTCCCATCTTCATAATATCAGAAAGAGGAGTATCTGAATCAACAACAATTTCCTGATTAAGATCAATCACCAGAGAAGGAGGAGTTTCAGGTTCGATAATGAAGGAAGAAATTGTATTTTGGTATTAAAGAAAATAAAAAGCAGATCTAACATGCTCCTCAGCAACCTTTTGAAGAAGTTCCCAAATGAACTTCAATTCTTTTGAGTTCACTTAACTCTCTTTGGGGGACTTTCTCTTTCGGTTAACTGCAATAAAATTTACAAAGCAATAATCAGTATGGCATTTTATCTAATATAAACAAAGAAAAATTATTAAATGCAGAACAACCTATCCCATTGCCAAAGAGAGGACATCGAGGTCCTTGATATTTAGCACCTCCATTTAAGGGAGCATGTTGCCAATTTTTTGCAACTACCCCATGATCAAAATAATCCCTATTGGAATCAGGGAGGTTAACTACTAAAGCTTTACTAATTGCCCTAGTTTTTAAATAATAAGTGGTATTATTAGTTACCCATTTATAACAAAATATTATTTCTGGAATCCCTAGATGGGTTCTATGGATTTGATTTAACCTATATACTCCGTTCACCACCCTCCATGTTTTAGGAGCTACTCTAGTAGGTACAATGTTAAAATACAGACAAAACTCCAGAGACAGGGGATTGGGAGGAAAAATGGCCCTCAGTAAGAGAGAAAAAATAGGAAGGAAAAGTGGGATGTTCCAGTACAACCCAAGACGAAATGTTAAAATCATTCTTGAAATTATAAGGAGATTCAATAGAATAAATCATGATAAAGAAGCAAAGAAGTAGATAGAAAATTTCTTACAATGGTTTAAGGATTCAATAAGAACAAAGGACAGAAAAGAAAACGATCGCACGAATGTTCAAAGGATACAACAGTAGAATCAGAAATGAAAGATAGAAGATGATCGAAGTTTTACCGCCCTTTTTACAAGTCACCTCGAAAACTGAGAAAAGTAATGATTAAAGAGAACGACGATTGTGTTTACGATGGCTAACAAGAGAAAAGATGAAGATTCCCCATAAATGCTCGGTAAAATTTAAAATATTTACAAAAGTGCCATTCGTGCTCAAAATTATCAATTAGATGGATAAATTTCACAAGTCTGGAAGGTCTGCAGCCGATCAAGTAGCCCGAACTACTGTGAAAGCATAATGTTCCACACTTTCGCATCAACTCCAAGTATGAAACATTGGGATCTTCTATTGATACCAAAATTTACCACCTTACGTGGACCAATTATAAGCCAACACATGTCATCTAATGTGGCACAAGTTCAAGTCGGCATGATACAAATACCCGACCAATACGGGTGCCCGACCAACAGAGAAGACAGAGAAGACAGACCAATATGGAAGACAAACCAACAAGGGAGACCAACCAACTGGGAAGACCGACCAATAGCAGGAAGTCCAACCAATATGGCCAATAAAGCGCCAGAAGTCTTATGTTTAATTCTCATTATGTATTGATGTAAATGCCTAACAAATGAGGTCATTCCATCCTTTCACATGACAACTCTCGACACCTCTCTTGGGCTATAAATACATTGTAACACCCTTATTGCAAGGTGACATAAAAACAAATCAAGGCAGTCAATCAATACATAATAGTGGACGTAGGTGTTTCCATTGAGCCGAACCACTTTAAAAATATCACTTGTCTTATTTGTTTAACTTATTTATCTGTGATCAATTAATTAGGCCTAGTCTAGTTCTTTGCATTAACAGTAGTGTTAACTCAAAAAATTTCATTTTTGGAAAAATAAATTATTTTTCCATATTTTATGTTATGAATCACTACATATTTTTTTAATGGTTTTTCTAGTATTCATATTATGTATTATTTGGTATTTATCAAAAGGTTCAATATAAAACTTTGAATATTAGATGTGTAATTACGTGTTTGACAATAACATTTCGAAAAATTAGATTATTGTGCATAATCTATATTTGGTAGTACAAAGGTCCTAATGTAATTATGAATTGATGTTTCGGCACTAATATTTATATGATGTTGGATGGGGAAGACATTAAAGTGTCTTAATCTATAATTGTAAATATTATATTATTGTGAATGCAACAATATTTGGACCCTTAATTATTCATTAAGTTTTGAGGATAATATTTTTTTGGACCATTAATTTTTATGTAAATAATCTTTACAAAATTATCTCATTCCAGAAAATTAATTTTTATTTTGAGATTTTGGAGTAATTATCTACATCCTTATAGTGTTAACTCAATTTTTTGGCAAAAGTTACGAATTCCGTCGGACGGGGCTTGGCCACTTGCTTGAAATTATGTCTTTTAGAATTATGTCTATTATAATTCCTGCTATTTTGTTTTTTTTAGAATTCATGTTACCATCTCTTTTAGAATTCGTTAAATTTATGCATTTTTTGCAATTTTCTAAAAATTTTATGAGTTTTGCCTGTCTTTTCAAATTCTAGAAAATTATGACTTTTAAAATTCTAAGCTTTGGGAATTCTAGAGTTATGAAATTCTAAATTGTTCACATTTTACAATTATGAAATTTTATGGCCTTTGGAATTCTATGATAACATGTACACCAATATTCATATTAAGTTGCTTGGTGAATGCAATTGTACTATTAAGTATAGGTATCACCACAGTGATTCTTATTATAACTCATTCAAAAAATTAGTCTTTTATTACCATTAAAATAATAAAATTTGTTTATTTAACATATATAAATTAGTTGCCCACAAGTATACTATAATCATGTGTTAAATCAACAATTAAGGAGCGTTTGTACATGTGTAAACCAAGGATATATATAGATACCTTATTAAAATTAAATATGCATCACTCAATTATGCACGTTGAATATTATGACCATTAATGGTAATAAATTAAATTCATGATAACTACCCAGATGAGCATTTTATTTTCATGTCGTAATATGTTAGTACTCCCATTAAGTTGAATAAAATGCCAAGCGCATGCTACAATTCATATGTGCGGATACTAGACTTATGTTAAAATCGTATTGTACATTAATATGACCACAAATGATTTGGGTCGATATTTATGATTTGTTCGTCATTCATAAGTTTTGACGTTATAAATGATGAAGTGAAAGTAAATGATTCGTGTTTTCCATTTACTATTATTCGTGTAATATCTCATGCAAACTCTTTGTCTATTTGATTTTCACATTATGTCTAGTTTTTCGTGAATTTCAAATTAAGAAATAGACAATCATATAATCTATTCATGTATTAGGGGTATTTTACACATGTACGCTTATATATATATATATATATATATATATATTATTTATTCAAATATTGAGATAATTACAATATTTGTAATTATCTCAATATTTGTAATTGAATAAATAATTATCTCAATATTTGAATAAATAATATATATATATATATATAGAGAGAGAGAGAGGTAGGCTCCTGTGCACACTAAGTTTGCACATTACCTTTTTAAAGTAGTAAAAAAAATATTTTTGAGTTGATTTTTTTTGTGTGATATTTAAACATTTCAAGAAACCCATATAAAAAAAATCAGCTCAAAAAAACTTTTTTTGCTAGTTTTAAAAAATCGGTCAAACTTTCTATGCTTTTAAGCCCTTTAAAAACTGTGAAAGTTTGACCGATTTTTTAAAAATAGCAAAAAAAGTTTTTTTGGGCTAATATTTTTTATGTGAGTCCGTTGAAATGTTAAAATATTACATAAAAAAATTGGTGTGCGCCAGCACTCAAAAATATTTTTTTTACTACTTTAAAAACTTAATGTGCAAACTTAGTGTGCACAAGAGCCTGCCTCTCTCTCTCTCTCTCTCTCTCTATATATATATATATATATATATATATATATATATGGGAAGGCAATAAGCGTAATTAAATGCAGATGTCATTGTCGCTTTCATCATTATATCGCCAATTAAGTTTATGAAACCCAGACATGAAAAATTTAGTTCACTGCTCATGCGATATTTAATGAATATAAGTGAAAAAAGTATTGACTTTTGATGTAAGTCTTTATTTAGTGTAATATTCATATTATGAAATATTTGGTAGTCACTACAGTGACCCAACTATAATGAAAATAAATGTTAAATATAAAGATGATAGCAATAGTAACCTCTGATGCTTATAATTATGGAGCATATTGAGTCTAATCATCAAACAAGATTATTCCCTACAGGGAGTTGATTTTGATTGATTGAATGAACTATATATATCATATACATTATTCAAGTATATATCATGTATATTTAATACTCAAGTATCTACAAGCATCATATAATTGTTAATCAATGGTTACTAATGAGAAAAATAAAATGCACATTTAGTATTAGATAGATATTAACGTATGTGTTGTCAAATCAAAGCATTAATGTAGTAAGAAATTTATCTCATATCTTTAACATGTTACGGTCTTATTTTGTTTCTCTCGATTATCACTATTGATGATCAATATTATGTGGAACACTCCATATAGAGTTTGAATAAATTAAACAAATTAAGTTTTTTACATGTTCGATAGAGATAATATGCATCTTTTATGGTTTGAAACGAGTTTTCATCTTAGTAGAGTTTGCAAGTTAAACTTATTGTCTTACATAAAGTATTTACTTTTGATGCAAGGATTGTTTACATAACAAACTAGAAATGCAAATAAGATTCCTTATCTTTTATTCTTGGGGAATCAAGACATTTGTTTTTTATAAACCCTCAATGCTTCCAATTTTCTTGAAAAATATTTGTTTAGACTTGATTGTGAGGGATAATTTTTAAAACATGTTTTAGTCCTTCTAAAAGGTTATGGTATTCCTTTGATGTTTTGTATAAAATAAAGTTTGGATATATTTCTTTTAAATATTTTTTTGATCCTCCATCATAATCATAGTATTAGTGATGAAACTCTTTAATCTTGTACCAAATTAAATCCGACTCCCTTCGATAATTTTTTATGGACAAGATTTTTGTAATGTCTCTTATCCATATTGATAGTCAAGTTATTCCCTTAATGGATTACAATATCTAATATAAGAATGACCTATGTGGCCCAAGTGGGAGATTATGAGAAGATTCCCTTATAGTGGACCTACATAGATCATATAATAGTCATTGCCATAATTATAGATCATGTAATTGTCATTGACATATTATAAAGATATTTTTAGAAGTAATACCATTATATTTTTAATCATTGTATATTCAATTTATACTACTTATGATTAGTGGGAGTAAGTTTATATTTTATATATTTAATTTATACAACTTATGATCAGTGGGAGTGAGTTTATATATTCAAGTTATTGTAAAATAGAGAAATAAAATGTTACATAGGTTTTCAATGTGTAATGGATGGAGTTATGAGATACTAAAAGATTACATGCTCACATTAAATTCAACTGTTCATTTTTGGACGATCAACAATTACAACTCAGATGTACTGGTTCTATGAAAAGTTTGAAGTTCACTCTTATCTACTTATGTTTATTTTGGTTTAACAACCAATATAATGAAGGAGTGCAATACAATCCATTGATTATTCTGGAAATCTGAATTGTAGCATGATTGATGCTACAACTTCTTGATTAATGCAACGTAACTTAAATTTTTGGACTTGGAGTTATCGACAATATTGCCAAGTCGGTGAAATATTATGATATTATCGTTGCAATCTTCTTTATTAAGACACATTAGGTATTATGTGAGTAACTAAGATCATTAAATGCAAATACCTTTAAAAGAAAAAATTATGAAACGAGTGTTAACATAGAAAATCCAGATGATTAGGCTATTACAAAAGACATTAATGAAGCATGCTTAAAATACGAGTCTTAAAGTATAGCCGATAAAATCTTGATGTGGTGGATTTTTTAGTGCTTATTTTGATACTACCATATGATATCATACAGTGTTTCAGAATCATTTGTTTCTATCGTTATTGCACACATGCATGTGAATGAAAGAATGTGACGAAAATAGTCTTTTACAAAGATATTATTGGACCATTATTGAATAACCCTATTTATAGGCCTTATTAGATGATTTGTTAATGTTGTGGTACATGGAAGCGATCATGCTCCTGAATTAGTATGTGAGCGTCACGACTCGAATTAATGAGTTATGTGATTGAGCTGTTTATGGGAAACAATTTAAGGACGACTCTACGATTATTGCGCACTTTATGATAATTATGGGACAAGTGGGAGATTGCAAAAATTATTTTTAATAATTCTTCATTATTTTCCCCATAATTATATTAATACTTAGAGTCACTTTGGTTAATGAAAGGGTACTCCAAATTCTAAGAGTCAAAAGGACTCTTGGGCATCTACCTTGATGGATGGTTGATATTAAATGACTGTTGGAGATTTAGATTATGTGCCTGCCTATAAATAAGTGACTGATTTTCATCATTCTGACACTCAACAAAGACAACATAATGAAATTATAGGAAAGGGAGAGAAATCTAAATTCTCAAGGAGAGCAAATTTTGAAATAGTGTTTTGGCCATACTGGGAGATCTAACCGTTGGAATACATTAAGGTTGACTGCTCCATAAATATTTCTAGTTGTGACATGATGCAGGTATGTTATTTTAATAGCATTTTATGTTTCGCATAATGAATATATGTGATTATCATGAAGATCCAAAATCCTTTTAATAAGAACAATTATATGTGAGAATTTAATCAATAATGTGTTCTTGATTAAATATTATGGCGTTCATTAAGAATCATTTAACATCCTCTACTATGTCATGCCCTATGAAAAACTCCTAGTTGTTATATATATATATATATATGCCCCAAAGTGAAGTATAAAGCATGATTTCCCATTTACCTAACTTTTATAAATGGTTTGGCCACATTAGGTCGGTAATACAAAGGTCAAGTTCCTTTTACAGTTAAATTTAGTTAAGAACGGATAACATGTCACTATAGAGTCATTAATGCTAGAATAATTATCGAGGAAATAAAAGTTCTAAACAACTCAAAACAACACAAGAAAACATTACCCTATGGAGGATTTCCATGTAATCTCAACCATATCTAAATTCTCTTCATAAGATGTTCTCTCAAGTACAAGTTCTAACCTCTAAGTTACCCAAATAAGTCGTGAATATTGTGGTAGCTTTAACATAAGAAAAAACTCATTTCTATATCTGGTGAGGAAATGCCCAGTTTCTATCTCGAACACAACTTTAAGCTAAGCATATCAGTTGACATTCTACAAATAACCAGCCCATTGGTGGTCAACAATAATGGACATGCATTAAAATTTTGTTGTGACACCCCGACTAATTAAATACCGGGTAGCTACTCCTTTATTAAATCAATACAAAATGCCAAGTTGGTCCAGTTAATAGCATCACTGTCGAAAACATTTTTAATGATTACTAACCACCTAGTAGTTAAAAAGTGAGTTGTCAAATTTTAAATTAAATCTGATTAACATCCAATAAATGAAATAAATAAATATACCACAACCATTCACGATAAAGTCCAACTATAATGAATCAACAATTAAAGATGAGTCTCGAGGAAATACTCCTCACAACAATCCCAATATGAAATGAAATAGAACAAGTCTGCATACTGAATTAATTACAAAACCAAAGTCTGAATAACTGAAATATAAAATGAAATGTCTCTAAAAGAAAGGGGCGACATGCCCTACAACTGATGAAATCTGAATATAGAGTCAAGGCAAATGAAGCGTCTACTAGCACGGCCCTGTAACTTCCACAACAGCTACAGCTCATCACCTGACTGGAAATACTATACATGGTGTCCTTGTGGCTGGGCACCTAAAAATGGTTTTTACAAAAAGATAGATTTGAAAGAAAACGGGGTCAGAGCCTGAATGTGGAGAGTATTTTAAAAACAGCAAGTGCTTTAATAACAATTAAAACAATGAATACAAGATACATGTTAGGACGTGCTCTCACATGAAATACTTACCTCTCGTCTAACAGTGCTTTCCTAATGTTCCTGTACCCATACATGTGTTATTTATCTAACTAAACCATCATAAGTTCTAACCCAACTACTCGATTCACAATATGAATTCCCAATGTTATTATTTAAATAGATAGCTTTACTTGAATTCGGATTCTCGATTGTTAGCATTACCATTTACTGGAGGTTATCCCCTTATTTATCTTCTCATGGAGTTACTATAATGATTCTCATAAATAAACATCACAATTTATTTTCATTCAACCGTATATTATTCTCATCATAAATATACAATATAAGCACCGCGAGGCTAAGCTGCGGTGCACACATACTCTGCTATCCATCCCGGTACATCACGTACATAAGGATTACAAATTCAAATATCTCAGGAATTGTTAGAATAAACACCACACACAAAAATGGAGGCGAACATAATTCAACATATCCATGGTCACGTACATACCTACGCTCCATAGTCAGCTGGCTTAATAACTCACAATTAAGTCATTCCCTTGAACTATGTCCTCTAGGTACCAGACTATATCCGGGCACACAAGGATTAGAAGGCCCTAAGCGAACGTAAACCTCACGTGATAGCAAGTATGGTAGGTATGTCATACACATAAGATTATATACTAAGCATGCACACATCTTAGATATCTCAATATTAATAAAGGTATTTTCTACATCCTTATACCATATTTCCAATTGTATACATTTTTAGTCTTCCGATAATATATAATGTAGACTGTCGACACATCCCACGTCATAGATTCTTATACTTAAAACCTATCTCAAAGGGGTTATTAAGTTTCCTATTATTCCCACCTATTACATCATTATTCTTAAGGTCCTTACTTCTGCCCCAAACTTCAATTCATCAACTTATTCAAAATTACACTATTAATCCTAATATTATCTCACTCTTCGAGCTTCATTAGCTTTTAGAATAATTCCTCAAATTAAATTCTAATTAAGGCCCGAACTTTATAACCATATCTACTGGTCTTCCTTATGTCTAAGGATATTCATAAGGTCTCCAATAATATTTTCCAACGGTTAAAATCATTAAAATTTAACTAGGGGAAATTTTACTCTTTCTGGGAAGGTCGATCGATCGACCTTGACCTTCGATCGATCGATGGTGGTCGATCGATCGACTGATGAATGTCGATCGATCGCACCAGGTAGGCTGCGGACTGCTTCGTTTTGCAGTTTTAAAATCATCTCAAAACACCATTAACAAGCATGAAACTCCAAGAATACGTTATAATATCATCATACAATCATCCTACAACAGTGTTAACATTCTAAAACCAATAATTCATCATTCAAGGGCTTTGTTTGGATCAAATCTTCATCAAGAATTCCAGTTTTCTATTTCTTTCAAGAACATTAATAAACTTCTTCTAAAATCCGTTTTTAGATCATCAATAGTTCTGTTTTGAATACATAATTCGTCCAGAAAGTTTCTACATGCAATTCCTAACATAGTTCATAGTTTTAATCCTCAAATTCATGGGTCTAATCAATCTTCCAAGATAAATTTGATGATAATCCTAAACATGGAAAAGCATAGCATTGAATCAATTATAATTAAATCACTTGCCTCTAATCTTTCTCTGAATTTGGTGTTGAATCTTGAAGGCTGAGTTGTTCTCCCTCTCTCTTTCTGCAGAATTCTCTTCTCTCTCTCTCTCTACAAGTTCTTCTCTAAGGATGATGACAATGGAGGTGCGGTTGGTTTTTGGCAAGTTGGAACTATTTCTTAACTTCTCCCGTAGCCCATTAAGTCCCTTAGTGTAGTTAGTGGGTTTAGTGGATAAAGAATAAGTCAGATTTTTGTTTCTTATTTTCGTGGGTTTTAATTCCCAAATTTTCGAAATTACCAAAATGCCCTTTTTAATTACCGGTATGGCCCAACAATGCCCCGAGACCCAAACTTAACCCTCGGCTAGTGTTTTCTGACTATTTCGACCCTTCCGGACATGTTGGCGCACTCAAAATGACCATACAGTTAATAGAAATAAAATTTAATTTTTAATTAAATAATTACTTTCCGGACGCGACTGTCACACGCGTCTCAACAAAATTTCCCAAATTGTCGTATTTCAATCTCGCGATAATTTCAATAGTTACAATATTCGTATATTGCCATATATACACATTATAATCAAATACTAACTCACATCTCGTTAATATTTTATCCGGATTAATTCTCAATTAATTCCATAAATAAATATCGATAAAAATGGGGGGTATTACATACTTCCCCCCTAATAACAGAATTTCGTCCCGAAATTCGGAACTAAAAAGTACCTGGTAAAAACAACTCTGGATAACGTTCGCGCATCTCATCCTCGCACTCCCATGTGGACTCCTCGACATTATGATGTCACCACTAAACACGCACTAACGGAACTATCTTTGACCGCAATTTCCGCTCACTTCGGTCCAAAATAGCAATCGGTCCCTCCTCGTAGGAGGTATCAGGCTGGAGATCAATGTCCTCCAAATCAATGTGAGAATGAGCCAAATCATCTCTAAGATATTTCCTTAGCGAGGAAATATGAAACACATCGTGAATCCGATGCAAATGCTCCGGTAACCCAAGTCTATACACAAACCGGCCCAATCCGCTCAATAATAGGAAATGGTCCCACATATCTCGGTGCCAACTTCCCTTTCTTCCCGAAACGCATAATCCCCTTCATAGGAGATACTCTGAGCAAAACCTGGTCCCCCACTTCAAATTCCCCGAAGGATCTCTTCGCATCAGCATAGTTCTTCTGCCTGTCCTGAGCTACCCGAATGCGACTCCGTATCAGCTCTATCCTTGCCTAAGTATCTTGAATCACTTCCGGCACAAGTAGTTTGTTGTCCCCCACCTCCAACCAATATGCTGGGGAACGACAAGGTCTACCGTACAATGCCTCAAATGGAGCCATGCCAATGGTGAACTGGTAGGAGTTGTTGTAAGCAAACTCCACCAGTGGAAGATACTGCTCCCATTCACCCCCGAAGTCAATGATGCACATCCGCAACATATCTTCCAACATATGATTTGTACGCTCGGTTTGCCCATCGGTTTGCGGATGATAAGCCGTACTCAACCGTAATTCCGTGCCCATGGCCTCCTGAAAACATTCCCAAAACCGTGAAATAAATATCTTGTCTCGGTCAGACATGATATTTAGGGGCACACCGTGAAGTCTCACTATCTATGCAATAAAGAGCTGGGCATACTGTCCCGTAGTGTAGTCTGTCCTTACGGGTAAAAAATGAGCGACTTTGGTCAACCTGTCCACAATTACCCAAATGGAGTCGTGACCTCTCTGTGACGTAGGCAACCCCGTGATAAAGTCCATGGAGATGCTCTCCCACATCCACATTGGGACCTCTAATGGCTGTAGAAGTCCTGCCGGTCTCTGATGGTCCACTTTTACCAGCTGACAAGTGGCGCATTTAGAAACAAACAAGGAAATATCTCTCTTCATCCCGCTTCACCAATACTGACGTCTCATGTCCTGGTACATTTTGTCCCCACCGGGATGTACCACGAAACGTGAGCCGTGCGACTCTGCCATCACCTCGTGTCGCAATTCCTCCCCTTTCGGAACTACCAGTCTCCCATTGAAGCGTAATCCCCCGTCTGAGCTAACGGTATAGGACTCGGCTCCCTCTGTTAATAATCGAACTATCTGCTCCTGACAGAACGGGTCGTCTGCTTATGCCTTTACTACTTTCGTGACAATCTGCGGTGTAACAGTCATCACTGACATGAATGATCGGGCCACTGCATCCTGGTGTCCCAACTCCTTCCACTTTGCCTTCCACACCCCTGCCACCTCATCTACGGGCCTACGGCTCAACGCGTCTGCTACCACGTTAGCCTTTCCTGGGTGATATTGGATATCAAACTGATAGTCCTTCACAAACTCAAGCCACCTTCGCTGCCTCATATTCAGTTCCTTCTGCGTGAATAGGTACTATAGGGACTTATGGTCTGTGAACAATCGAAACTTCTCCCACAAAAGATAATGTCTCCATATTCGAAGGGCAAATACCACTGCTGCTAACTCCAAGTCATGGGTAGGGTAATTCTTCTCGTGAGGCTTAAGCTTATAGGAAGCATAAGCTATGGCCTGACTCTCCTGCTGCAGTACACCTATAAGTCCTTGTAAGGACGCATCGGTGTAAACAAGATACTCAACTCCCGGTCTCGGCAATGCTAACACAGGTGCTGAGGTTAACGTGTGCTTCAACTCATTGAATGCTAACTGACTTGCATCACTCCAAATGAACGGCACACCTTTACGAGTCAGATGTGTCATGGGACCCGCTATCTTGGAGAAACCCCGAATAAACCTCCTGTAGTATCCTGCTAAGCCCAAGAAACTATGGATCTCAGTCGGTGTCGTGGGCTGTCCCCACTCCCTCACCGCAGATACCTTTCCCGGATCAACAGATATCCCCCGGTCGGAAATAACATGCCCCAAAAACTGAACCTCTTTCAGCCAAAACCCGAATTTCTCATACCTTGCATACAGCTCGTTCTGATGTAGCGTCTGTAAAACCTGCCTCAAATGCTCGGTGTACTCCTCCTCTGTCTAGGAGTAAACCAGAATATCATCAATGAAGACAATGACGAACTGATCTAGGAACTCTCTGAACACCCTATTCATCAAGTCCATAAACTCGGCTGGAGCGTTGGTCAAACCAAAAGGCATAACCCGAAACTCGTAGGAACCATATCTCGTTAAGAAAGCAGTCTTTGAGACGTCCTCCTCCCTGATACGCAACTGATGGTAACCAGATCGCAAATCAATCTTCGAGAAGAAAGAAGCTCCTCTCAACTGGTCGAATAAGTCATCGATTCGGGGCAACGGATACTTATTCTGTATCGTGACCTTATTCAACTCTCGGTAATCCACACACAACCTCAACGATCCATCCCTCTTCTTAACGAACAACACAGGGTCACCCCACGGCGAAGTACTCCTCCGGATGAACCCCTGACCCAACAACTGCTCAATCTGATCCCGTAACTCTCTCATCTCAGCTGGAGCCATATGGTAAGGTGCGCGGGCAATAGGCCGAATGCCCGGCGTCAAATCAATCATGAAATTTATATCTCTACTCGGAGGTAATCCAGGTATATCCTGAAATGCATCGACAAACTCTCGAACAACCGAAATCGAATCAAGTGGTATCACCACTTCCTTAGAGGTCTCCTCTATGTAATACAAATGAGTGGACGATCCTCCCTCAGGACGAGGCATCGCCACTAAAAACATCTCCTGCTTGGGAATGGCAAAGATAATACTCCTACTAAAATAGTCAATCATGGCTCGGTACGCTACTAGCCAATCCATACCAATAATGGCATCATACTCGGTCATCTCTAACACTAACATATCGGCGGGTAAAGTAAACCTCCTGATCTCTATACCCACACCTCTACACATAAGCGAAATCATGGAGCCCCTACTCAACGGTGAGTCTACATAAGTAGCGGTGCTCTCTGCGGTGTCTAACAACCCAATGGTGCGTGCAAATCTCATAGTAATAAAATAGTGTGTATCCCCCGTGTAAAATAAAATGTGCCCCAGAGTCCCCTAAATAGAGAACATACCCTCAATAGCTGGCGGATTTTGTGGGGCTACGGCCTGCTAAAGCTGATACACTCTCCCATACTGAAGTTGTCCCTGCTGAACTGGGACCGCTGGAATGGGTGGTAATGCTGCCATCTGCGGTGGTGCTGGGAGGGCGGCTGGAAACATAGGCCTTTGTGGCTCGTGTCGAGCACCCTGCTGCTGTTGTTGTGGGGCCCTGCCCTTATCAGGACAATCCTGACGTTTTTGGCCAATCTTACCACAAATGAAACACTTCCCCGGGAAGTTTCCCCCTCGTTGTCCCTGCTGCCCTCGGCCCTGGTGGCCGTTACCATTTTTGCCCTGGCCTTGCTGGCCCTGGTGAAACTGCTGTTGTTGACCATTTTGACCCTGCTGGCCCTGATGGTCGTTATGACCCTGCTGGCCATTCCGGAATCCTCCCTAACCGTTCCTGAAACCCCCTGATCAGAAACTCTTATGATCCCCCTTCTGGGAACCCTGATCATTCTGCCTATACTGACCTTGAGCTGATTGTGCCCCGCTGGCACCATTTCCCCCTGTCCTTCCCTGATGGCTGGACTCTCCTGATCGCTTCCCCTCTGTCAAGTGAAAGCGGTGGTCCTGGCAATGGAGCAATGCAGCGTTAACCACGTCAGAATAAGTGGCCAACGAGAGGTTCCCCAATAAATGCTGACGGATCCTCCAAGTCAATCCATCTATGAATTTCTGAATCTTCTTCTTTTCCGGCGGTATCTCATCCGGTACAATGTTCAGCAAATTTGTGAATTCGGCCTCATACTCGGCCACAGTCTTACCCTCCTGTCTAAGGCTCATCAACTTCCTCCTCATTTCTGTGTGAACAGCTGACGGAAAATATTTGTGGTCGAACCGCACCCAGAACTCCTGTAAAGTGAGAGTATCTCTCTCCTCTGCGGTGGTAATAGACTCCCACCACTGCAATGCAGCTCCCACTAGCTTGAAAGTAGCTAGTATCTGCCTCTGAACATCGGTGCACTCATACATCCTCAAGTGCCTCTGAATATTCTTCCTCCACTGAGTAGATACCACAACATCGGAGCTACCTGCGAACTCCGGAGGGTGTGCTTTCTGAAAAGGATCTCGAACTCGTTCCCAATAAGACGGGAATGCATATGCCTGAACTGGCGCGGCTACCGGCGCCTGAGGTGGTGCCTGCTGAACTACTGCTAGTGCGGCATTTACCGCCTGGGCCCTGAACTGGTGCGGGCTGTGGCTCTGGCGTTGCATCCCTGGGAACTCGCTGCGCACGTCATGGAGGCATCTAAAATGAGAATAAAGTTTATAAGTTCTCAGTTATAAACTTAAAATATCTGAAGAACGTAGCATATACAAAAGAATACAACAGTCCTAAAATATAGGGCTCTACATCAAAGAAAGCTCAGCGGAAACATAATAAGCCGTACAGATCCTCAAGGACACTAGAACCTGATGCTCTGATACCACCTGTGACACCCCGACTAATTAAATACCGGGTAGCTACTCCTTTATTAAATCAATACAAAATGCCAAGTTGGTCCAGTTAATAGCATCACTGTCGAAAACATTTTTAATGATTACTAACCACCTAGTAGTTAAAAAGTGAGTTGTCAAATTTTAAATTAAATCTGATTAACATGCAATAAATGAAATAAAGAAATGTAACACAACCATTCACGATAAAGTCCAACTATAATGAATCAACAATTAAAGATGAGTCTCGAGGAAATACTCCTCACAACAATCCCAATATGAAATGAAATAGAACAAGTCTGCATACTGAATTAATTACAAAACCAAAGTTTGAATAACTGAAATATAAAATGAAATGTCTCTAAAAGAAAGGGGCGACATGCCCTACAACTGATGAAATCTGAATATAGAGTCAAGGCAAATGAAGCTTCTACTAGCAAGGCCCTGTAACTTCCACAACAGCTACAGCTCGTCACCTGACTAGAAATACTATGCATGGTGTCCTTGTGGCTGGGCACCTAAAAATGGTTTTTACAAAAAGATAGATTTGAAAGCAAACGGGCCAGAGCCCGAATGTGGAGAGTATTTTAAAAATAGTAAGTGCTTTAATAACAATTAAAACAATGAATACAAGATACATGTTAGGACGTGCTCTCACATGAAATACTCACCTCTCGTCTAACAGTGCACTCCTAACGTTCCTGTACCCATACATGTGTTATTTATCTAACTAAACCATCATAAGTTCTAACCCAACTACTCGATTCACAATATGAATTCCCAATGTTATTATTTAAATAGATAGCTTTACTTGAACTCGGATTCTCAATTGTTAGCATTACCATTTACTGGAGGTTATCCCCTTATTTATCTTCTCATGGAGTTACTATAATGATTCTCAAAAATAAACATCACAATTTATTTTCATTCAACCGTATATTATTCGCATCATAAATATACAATATAAGCACCCCGAGGCTATGATACGGTTCACACATACTCTGCTATCCATCCCGGTACATCACGTACATAAGGATTACAAATTCCGAATCTCTCAGGAATTGTTAGAATAAACACCACACACAAAAATGGAGGCGAACATAATTCAACATATCCATGGTCACGTACAAACCTATGCTCCATAGTCAGCTAGCTTAATAACTCACAATTAAGTCATTCCCTTGAACTATGTCCTCTAGGTACCAAACTATATCCGGGCACACAGGGATTAGAAAGCCCTAAGCGAACGTAAACCTCCCGTGATAGCAAGTATGGCAGGTATGTCATACACATAAGATTATATACTAAGCATGCACACATCTTAGATATCTCAATATTAATAAAGGTATTTTATACATCCTTATACCATATTTCCAATTGTATACATTTTTAGTCTTCCGATAATATATAATGTAGACTGTCGACACATCCCACGTCATAGATTCTTATACTTAAAACCTATCTCAAAGGGGTTATTAAGTTTCCTATTAGTCTCACCTATTACATCATTACTCTTAAGGTCCTTACTTCTGCCCCAAACCTCAATTCATCAACTTATTCAAAATTACACTATTAATCCTAATATTATCTCACTCTTCGAGCTTCATTAGCTTTTAGATTAATTCCTCAAATTAAATTCTAATTAAGGTCCGAACTTTATAACCATATCTACTGGTCTTCCTTAAGTCTAAGGATATTCATAAGGTCTCCAATAATATTTTCCAAGGGTTAACATCATTAAAATTTAACTAGGGGAAATTTTACTCTTTCTGGGAAGGTCGATCGATCGACCTTGACCTTCGATCGATCGATGGTGGTCGATCGATCGACTGATGAATGTCGATCGATCGAACGCACCAGGTAGGCTGCGGACTGCTTCGTTTTGCAGTTTTAAAATCATCTCAAAACACCATTAACAAGCATGAAACTCCCAGAATACGTTATAATATCATCATACAATCATCCTACAACAGTGTTAAAGTTCTAAAACCAATAATTCATCATTCAAGGGCTTTGTTTGGATCAAATCTTCATCAAGAATTCCAGTTTTCTATTTCTTTCAAGAACATTAATAAACTTCTTCTAAAATCCGTTTTTAGATCATCAATAGTTCTGTTTTGAATACATAATTCGTCCAGAAAGTTTCTACATGCAATTCCTAACATAGTTCATAGTTTTAATCCTCAAATTCATGGGTCTAATCAATCTTCCAAGATAAATTTGATGATAATCCTAAACATGGTAAAGCATAGCATTGAATCAATTATAATTAAACCACTTACCTCTAATCTTTCTCTGAATTTGGTGTTGAATCTTGAAGGCTGAGTTGTTCTCCCTCTCTCTTTCTGCAGAATTCTCTTCTCTCTCTCTCTCTACAAGTTCTTCTCTAAGGATGATGACAATGGAGGTGCGGTTGGTTTTTGGCAAGTTGGAACTATTTCTTAACTTCTCCCGTAGCCCATTAAGTCCCTTAGTGTAGTTAGTGGGTTTAGTGGATAAAGAATAAGTCAGATTTTTGTTTCTAATTTTCGTGGGTTTTAATTCCCAAATTTCCGAAATTACCAAAATGCCCTTTTTAATTACCGGTATGGCCCAATAATGCCCCGGGACCCAAACTTAACCCCCGGCTAGTGTTTTTTGACTATTTCGACCCTTTCGGACACGTTGGCGCACTCGAAATGACCATATGGTTAATAGAAATAAAATTTACTTTTTAATTAAATAATTACTTTCCGGACGCGACTGTCACACGCGTCTCAACAAAATTTCCCAAATTGTCGTATTTCAATCTCGCGACAATTTCAATAGTTACAATATTCGTATATTGCCATATATACACATTATAATCAAATACTAACTCACATCTCGTTAATATTTTATCCGGATTAATTCACATTTAATTCAATTAATCCCATAAATAAATATCGATAAAAATGCGGGGTATTACATTTGTCCTCTAAAAATAATGTATTGACTTCTACTTCAACTAAGTGATTTTACAATTATGAAACTAGAAACCCAGCATACTTTAACACTCTCCAAGAGGTTACAAGATCTAGTACTACAATAGGGTTGGACCCAACAATCTAAAGGATGATTTTCAGATGATTTTCATTCCTGTTTTCTTCAACCTCTTACTCGGTATGGTGTTATGGTCCTTGAGAAAGTTTTGAGTGGGAGGCTGCGAGCAACACTTTTTGGTGGTTCGTCGTGATCCCTATAGGGATGAAAGAATTCTTATCTCTTAGTCTACCGTTTCTCCCCAGAGTCAGGGTTATTGGTTCGATAATTTCCCCTACAAGTTGTTAGACACCAAGTCTAATTTTAGTCGCACTCCCTTGTTTAAATCTAGGCCTAAATATTCCGTGTAAGGGGTTGTCGATTGTTTAGAGTCACCAGTTTGTTTAATATAAAAAATAAAAGGTTTGAGTTAGACTTTTTGATCTAACCCTTAGGAATATTTAGGTATGTGGTTGATTCGTAGATTCTTATTGTGGGGTTCGAGAACCAGGTTACGGGTGGGGAATGTGTTAGGCGCCTCACTTGTTCTTTATGCTTCCTTAATTATATACTTATTATCACTCTTAACATTATGTGATTAATTTTTAACTTATTTTATAAGGTTCTTAGAGACCTTTGTTTAATAATCCCTTAAAACATAAATAGGAGCTTATGTATGAAATGGTATTAGTGAGAGGCATGGTAACGCCACTTAAATCGATTTGGGTAAAAACCAATGCTTATGTCCAAGTGTGTATTCGGATAATAGATGGTCGTTTTGTATGTATGTAAGTGTACGAGAATCTTGGCTTGTATAATGAGTGGCCATCAATGTATATAAAGATTTGAGGAAGATTCACTTGGGTAACGGCTTAGTCATTAAAAGTACATGTGCCTATGTGCGATAAGTCACGACTTGAGATAGTTTGATGTCTCATTTGAGGTATGCAGAGGGATATAAAGGTAATGTGAGAGATAGATGAATCTCTATTTTGACAACATATCGAGAGGTATATTGTCAAGGATTGTGCTCACGAAAAGGGCTCAGTATTGCTACTATGTACTTATGTTGCCACGAGATCAAAGCCTATGTAGTTCGGTGGTACACATGTTCCAACTTGATGTGTGTGCAAGTGTATAATTTGGATTAAGAGGGGGAGAAGCTATCGTTAGGACATAGGGTATCGTCGATGTAAGTTCAGAATGGGAGTGGACCCGAAGATCGTCTATATTAGTATATCATATTATGATCATCGGGTGATCACTAGCAGAAAGGTGTTGAACTTTGGGTTAGTTTGGAGGTACAGAAGGAGATGGGAGGGAATTTTTAGGATTGGAGTGGACCATAACCCCCCAATATAGATCCATGTATCCCTTATCAACATTGCTAAAATCCTAAAGGTGTCGTATCCCTTAGGCAGATTACTTTACATTTGGACTAGAGATGAAATCATTCCAAATAGACAACGTTAAGAGACGTATTATAAGGATTGAGTTTCATAATTTAGCTCGATATAGAGCCTCCAACAACGGGGTTGAATTATAGATATAGGATGTTTGGACTAGTGATGGAGGCATCCCTAAGAAATAAAAGGTCGAGAGACGTATCATGAGGCTTGGGATACATGAGTTTGGTTCAATATAATGCCTCTGTACCGAAAAATACTTGGGATCAAAGTAAATGTAGTTCCAACAATCAGTTTGGATTATAGATTGGAATATTTGGACTTGAGGTAGAGGCATCCTTAACAAATAATACGGTGAGAGATGTATTATGAGGCTTGGGATTTATGATTTTTGTTCAGTATAGGGCCTACGTACCCAAGAAGATTTGGATCAAAGCCAATGCAGTTCTAACACATAAAACATATTTATGGGTGTAGGCAATGGGATACGTGGTATACAATATATAGAATTAAAGTATTTATGGAGCCTAATTTTTAATGTAGCATTTTTGTTGTGTTGGAATGAGATATTTATATGTTAAAAATACGTTAATCAAAGGCCGAGACTTGACAAGTATTTATAGGAAAACACATATTCGAGGGTGTTGTCATAGTGACGGAATTTGTTCACTCGGAGAAGTGGTGATAGTATTTCGATTTTAGACTTTGGTTTTAGCAAAGTTTTAAAATGACTCAGCTCACTAAAACTTTCCACACAGTAATTATAAAAAGTATATTTTCATGTCATATTTAATTATGTCATTTGATTAACATTTATTTTACATATGAGTATGTCATTTTAATTTAAAATTAGAGGTGTTGGGCTTAAAACCAAGCTTTAAAATATAAACGTTGTCGAGTGCATACCCGATCCTCTAAACGAGGGCCGAGCTAAATGAGAGAAACAGATATGGACAGTTTATATCACGATATATATGTGGAATTTTGACTAAAATTTGATAGAGTTTCTTTACCCTTGTAACTTGAGCCAAAATTTTCCCAAAGAAGTGTCCCTTTTGAGATGGAGCCATTCAGTTCGTCAGAGCATTATTTGGAAACACCGAATTTCGTAGGGTGTGCGCAGAGGTGTGCCTCTATTTCTCGAAGGAAGAGACTTTTCAGAAGCACTAACTTCACTCGGGGGAAGAAACTTTTCAGAAGAACTAACTTTCCTTGGGAGTAAGCGACTTTGCTGAAGTACAAACTTCACTCAAGACTTTTCAAATTGAGCTCGAGGATCTCGGGCACTCGGGCTTGAACAAAGTTATAAAACTGAATCAATATTGGGTTTTGGGGTGTTTTTTAGTTTTGGTGGGGACCTCCTTTTATAGGGGTCAATTGGAATCCTTTGATCCTTCGGTACATGGGACCTTTAACCATTTAGATAAAGGTCTTGTCATGTGTAGGG
The DNA here is from genome assembly GCA_949130495.1 of Sambucus nigra. Lineage (NCBI taxonomy): Eukaryota > Viridiplantae > Streptophyta > Magnoliopsida > Dipsacales > Adoxaceae > Sambucus > Sambucus nigra. The sequence continues at coordinate 178,956,662 of OX422211.1, forward strand.
TGGATAGAGGGTGGGGTAAACACGCATATGGTGGGGGGAAATATTGCATAGATTTTGCAATCATTACCTTTGAGGGATAACATTTCAGTTAACAGACTTTAACCATTTGGTTAATGGGTTTGGGGGTATTTTAACCGTTTGGTTAAAGGACTCCATGCAAAAGTTTTTGCGCCTTTGGCAGGTTCTTGATATTTTCACTTTTAGTCCCTCAAGGTTTTGTCCTTGTTGCCTTCGTCCCCTTTTTTCAAGGTTATTTTGATCTTTTACCCTTGGTATTTGCCTTAGATGTAGGTTGAGGGTTTTGTACCTAATGGGACAAATTTCCTACCCCTCGATTGCAAATCGGGATGTCCATATAGGCGATTGACTAAGAGGGTGCGCATGCGGACACTCTTTATTGAAATAAAAATGGAAAAACAGGTTTGTCTCACTACTAGAAAAATGACAAAAGGACAACTAATTTGTTGTCCCAAAAGCTCATTTGTTGTCCCCAATAGTATTTGGGACAATCATGAGGACACGAAGAGTTGTCCTAATAGTTGGGCATCATAAAAGGCTAAAAGGACAGCAATTGCTATCCTTTTTGAGTATTTAGGACAACAACTGACAGCAACTGCCGTCCTCTTAAATCCAAACAATATTACATATTTATAAGGACAGATGTTTCTATCCTTTAAAACGAAGTATTAAGGACAGAAGTAGTTGTCCTAAATATATTTTGGCGCATAAAATGTGGCGCCAAATGAATATTTTAAAAGACAGTTGTAGCTGTCCTAAAAGATATATATATATATATATATATATATATATATATATATATATATATATATATATATATATATATATATATATATATATATATATATATATATATATATATATATATATACATTCAATCTCTAATATAATAATGTAACAACCCGCGTAATTTTGGGCTATTTTAATTAATTCCTGGAAAATAGAGGAAAATAAAGTTTTTGATAAAATTATTTTTATTGCTCAAATATGTTGGTTATTATTTTTAAAGGCGAGAATTTCAAACGGTTTCGAAAACGGGGTTAAAACGGATTTTAAAATGATTTTTAAAATGTTTTTAACTCTTGGAGTTGTTTTGACTTCCAACTATTCATTTATTTGCCTTATTTAAAGGAGTCTTTTAGATTCCAACTTTTCATTTCTTTGCATTATAAAAGGAAGTCGTGGGCAACCCTTTTAACATACTTTTGGCACAAATTTTGGCAGCAAATATATTTTATATTCTTCTTCTTTTTATATACACATTGGCCCTTGAGATTTGTGAGTTCCAACCTTAGATTAGAGGTGTTCTTGGGGCTATTTTATTGGAGGTTCTTGGAGGAGATTTTGTAGATCTTTTGTGTTGATCTTAAGGAAGTGATCATTGATTTCTCATCATGGTTTGAGATATGGGGTTTTACACAAATGCTCCTTAAATCTCGCGAGTGTCATTCTCTTTGATTTCTTATTAATTGAACTCATATTTGAATTGTTAAATTCATTAAAATCTGGAAAATAATTGTTGAAAATATTTTGATTCATGTGGTATCATTATATTGTTGATGAGCACGTTGTCATGAGATTTTAATATGGCACGGATGTTGGGCACCCGCCAGAATTCCTGTTTCCTGAGCTATGGATTGATAAAGCATATACGGATATGGTGAGGCCTGGTGACCCGGTTAATGTGTTGTTGAGAAATTATATTGATAAATGCTTTGATATTTGCCTTTTGATTTGAATATTCGTACTCGTGTTGTTACGTTTTATTCATCGCTAACATATATTTGTTGAGCATCTTTCTTGTCGTATTGTGTACTTCCCCATATTTTCTTTTAGTGGCAGGTTAACGCGGATTTTGGGGCGCCATGGAGATTGATTTTAGCGAGGATTGTTTGGGAAATATTTGTATTATTTTGATGTATAAAGCTTTGGAGATTTGTATTTATTTTTCGAGTTAGATAGTTGTAATTTTAATTCGAGAGACTTATTGTAATTGAAGAGATTGAGATTAGTGGATTTATATTATTGTGGGTTACTTAGATGCTCTATACCTTGCCACTTGTGCATTTGGATTTATTTTATCGCATTAGCGCTCTGTTCGCTCTCCCCGGGCGGACGGGGTGTTACAAATGGTATCAGAGCTTAGGTATACGGCAACCCTCGGGGCTTGAGTTTTGGGTTCATTGCGTGGTTAACAATTTTTGGAGATAGAAAATTTTAGGTGATATTCGTGATAAGTTTCGAGATTATAGGTGAGGAATTTATTTTTGGGAGACGTGATTTATTTTTGGAGTTAGTGTAGTGGCCTGATTTTTGAGAGTTAGGCATTCGGCGAATTTCGAGGGCGAAATTCCATTGTTAGTGGGGAAGTGTAACAACCTGCGTAATTTTGGGCTATTTTAATTAATTTCTGGAAAATGGAGGAAAATAAAGTTTTTGATAAAATTATTTTTATTGCTCAAATATGTTGGTTATTATTTTTAAAGGCGAGAATTTCAAACGGTTTCGAAAACGGAGTTAAAACGGATTTTAAAATGATTTTTTAAATGTTTTTAACTCTTGGAGTTGTTTTGACTTCCAACTCTTCATTTATTGAGTCTTTTAGATTCCAACGCTTCATTTCTTTGCATTATAAAAGGAAGTCATGGGCAATCCTTTTAACATACTTTGGCATAAATTTTGGCAGCAAATATGTTTTATATTCCTCTTCTTTTTATATACACATTAGCCCTTGAGATTTGTGAGTTCCAACCTTAGATTAGAGGTGTTCTTGGGGCTATTTTGTTGGAGGTTCTTGGAGGAGATTTTGTAGATCTTTTGTGTTGATCTTGAGGATGTGATCATTGATTTCTCATCATGATTTGAGGTATGGGGTTTTACACAATATGCTCCTTAAATCTCGCGAGTGTCATTCTCTTTGATTTCTTATTAATTGAACTCATATTTGAATTGTTAAATTCATTAAAATCTGGAAAATAATTGTTGAAATTATTTTGATTCATGTGGTATCATTATATTGTTGATGAGCATGTTATCATGAAATTTTAATATGGCACGGATGTTGGGCACCCACCAGAATTCCTGTTTCCCGGGCTATGGATTGATAAAGCATATACGGATGTGGTGAGGCCTGGTGACCCAGTTAAAGTGTTGTTGAGAAATTATATTGATAAATGCTTTGAGATTTGCATTTTGATCTGAATATTCGTACTCGTGTTGTTACGTTTTATTCATCGCTAACATATATTTGTTGAGCATCTTTCTTGTCGTATTGTGTACTTCCCCATATTTTCTTTTAGTGGCAGGTTAGCGCAGATTTGGGGGCTCTATGGAGATTGATTTTAGCGAGGATTGTTTGGGAAAGATTTGTATTATTTTGATGTATAGAGCTTTGGAGATTTGTATTTTTATTCAAGTTAGATAGTTGTAATTTTAATTCGAGAGACTTGTTGTAATTGAAGAGATTGAGATTAGTGGATTTATATTATTGTGGGTTACTTAGATGCTCTATACCTTGTCACTTGTGGATTTGGATTTATTTTTTCGCATTAGTGCTCCGTTCGCTCTCCCCGGGCGGGCGGGGTGTTACAAATAACATTAAATTAAAAAACAAAAATGCAAAGACGTATTATACCAAAATTCAACCTTAAATATAATAACAAAACCAAATAGTATCTTATCATACTTCAAAAAATAAACACCACCACATACTTTCAAATTGTCATTTTCATTTCTAAGTTAGTTACATTAATACAGTCAAGCGTGGTTATCAATAGTATCAGCTGCTACTGCTGGTAGTGGGATGCCCGCCTCTCGTATCATACGAGCGATTTCAAGCCTATCTTCTTCTAGAGTTTCTCTCTTGGCCCTCGCGACTCTTTCTTGTATTTCGTTTTCTAAATCGGCACTCGCTATATCAATTTCTTCTTAATGACGATTCTCTCGCTCCTCATTGTATTCTCGATAACGAGTCTCTCGCTCATTGGCCTCCTTCTCTAATCGAGCAATCTCTCTATGATAATAATTAGATGATGTGGTTGAACGTGAAGAAGTTGGTTTAATTCATAGTCCCATACACAATGCTCATCTATGTTCTTCAGGTCCTATCACGTCCTAAAATATAGCATCCCTCACTTCAATCTGATTTTGTTGATCAAATGGCAATACATCCAATTATTTTTTAATCATTATCTACAAGTTGAGAAAAAATATATAGCACAATCAACCTCTTTCCGTAAATGAAACTTGCAAACATCCACCAAAATAATAATTTTAATGTAACTAAGTCATTTACATTGCAATTATCAACATATTTATACCTCTCTACCAGCTGCTCCATCATCGACATCGTATGTGAGATCGTTTTTCTTACGTGTCCATCTCCAAACACTCAATTTGTCGACGGACCCCTATTTTGACTTCATCTAATTTATATATAAATAGAAAACATGTTAACAAAATCCTAAAAGAACATAAATATAATCATAGTTTAGTAGGACATATATATAATTATACTAAAGTAAGAACATATACTAACTTTTTTCTTGATTACGGCAATTGAAGTTCTCCCAATTCTAGGGTGGGAACAAAGATAAACTCGGTTAATGATATTCTTATTTGCCACTCGCTACAAGTGAAAATAAATAATGTTAATGACATTTCAAGCTACTTGGTATTGTATACGCTCCTCAGCAATTCAATATATTATTTTTAGAAAATTTTGACAGAGTCTTCCATGTTTTTACATGTAATCCAACCTGTTTAATCATCAACATAACATCAATAATTAAAAAAAACATGCAAAATCTCGTCTACCATCAATGTGGTACCTTTATTTTTTCTTGACCCCACTGTTTCACTAAGACTTTCCATTGATTAGGGATTACTTGGGGGGGGGGGGGGGGGTGTAGTTGCTAAACGCTCTGCATCCGTGTTCAATTCCATATAATACTTCTTCTTGGTCTCATAATTAAAGGATCTCCATTGAATTCCAAGATTACGACAACATATGTTTTGTTAATTGTCTGGCGAATTTGTGTTAATCTAAGAGCAAAAAAAACACATTAGTTAGAAATATTAAGAATTTTAAATATTCAATTTTACTAATACGAGATTAATTTAATATTATCTTCACTTGTTCCCAGACAAAGTCGAGCTTTAGTTGATTCTCTTTTGTCCAAGAAGGCAAAGTCAAAGGAAATAAATCCCCTTGACGTGCATAATAATCGAGTTGACTCGCCAACTTCGTCGCATATGGTCCAATTGGTTGGCAATCTTCATCCCAACCAATTATATTTTTCTCACCATTACCCCATTCATTTCATTGTTTGTCACCCCCTCTAACTTTCCTCTTAATAGAGGATGTGCCATTAGTGTCACCTGTTCAAAAGTAATGAGCAAGAATATATAAAATTTTTAAAAATTCTAATCTATAGATATCTTTTAGTATATACCATCATTTGAGATGCCCTGCAAGTCATTTGTCATCGCACAGGAGGGTGTACCATCGATACCATTTTTTAATAAAACAGTATACTTCTTGTAAATGATAGTTCCATAAGTAAAGAAGTAACAACAAATCAAGGCTAATAATAGATATAAGGGAATAGTATTTTATTGGACAAAATCTTGAAAATTTTGTTATATCAGACGCTATCATCATCCATAAGTTCACCCGCAATAATTATTGGCCACAAACAGGACTTTTTCTCGGCCTATGGAACTCGGACGAGTTTTCCAACAATTTCGCCGGGAAAATAGCCAACTGGGGCTGTACAGAACCTCCAATGGCCATGTGGTTGACATTCCAATAGATAGTGTGTATGTGGCAAATGCAAGCGTTTTAAATAATGTCTAGAGAGTGAATAAAAGGGTAGACTTTGGTCCTTGGATGCTTGTATAACATATGAACAAAAAAGTTGTGCAAAAATTTTATGGTAATGCCTAGGCACCAAACCAGCGTTTCACACATAATAGATTTAATATTTTAAATGATAAAAACCAGGGACTCATGCTAACATGAAAAATGCAATAAATATAGGAGGTAATGACCAATATGGGGCATGGGATAACATACCTACTTCTAGGATGGAGACAAAAAAAAAAGACCTAACTAGATACGTTCTCTAATCTAACGAAGACGAGTAGTGGAAATGAGCTGAGTCGGGTTTTCGATATTGTTATGACAAACCACAACAAAAAATAAGAGAAATATGGAATACCCCACTAAGAGGTGGTAGCTCAGCTACCACTAACACGTAAAGTCAGGACATAAGTATGCAGCACGTAAAGTCAGGACATAAGTATGATTTGAGTATTGGGTTGGAGTAAGTTATTTGGTCGAAGAGGGAATGAAAAAATAAAATAGGGAATGGAGGGAAAAAAAGAGGGAACCGAAATTTTTAAAGGACAACTATTTGCTGTCCTATTAGACCTCTTATAAAGGACAACTAATATTTGATGTCCCTAAAATTATTATAAAGGACTCTTAAAAATTAGTTGTCCTTTATAGTAGATCTAAAAGGACAACTATAATTTGTTGTCCCTTATATATATTTTTTAAAGGACAACTTAAAAGTTGTCCCTAATACCGATGTCCTTAATTGTCACTTTTCTAGTAGTGTCTATTTTTAGTATGGGTGTGGATGTGGGCGTAAAGGGTAGAACATGTAATACCCCGCACTTTTGAGGATAATTAAAATTCACAAGTAAGTGTAAATTGGGAATTTGAGAGATTATCGTGAATAGTAATTTTTGGAGTTTTCAAGGATTTTGATGATTTTCGAGGCGCATTATATTTACTTTTGGGATTTAGTAAATGAGTTGGAGTATTGTAATTATATGTCGCCGTTGGGTAAAGCGATAAAGGGTAATATTTTTATTGGAAAGCCGCATTAAGTTGTGTTGGGTTCAATTAGTGATTTGCAGTCAAGTACCTCGGATGGATATTTTGAGTGTACGGTTAGTCTCAAAACGATCGAGACAGTCAGAATAGAGTATCCGGGGGTCGTATTTGAGTTTCGAGAATTTTTGGATTAAAAGGAACTCGTAATTGAGTAAACGAGTCATTTTTGGGTTTAAAAGGAATAAACCCTAAATTCTCTCCTATTTAAGGAATGAGAGAGTGGGAGAAGGAAAGAAAAGAGAGAAAAGAAAGAGAAGAGGAAAATAAGAGAGAAAAGAGGAAGAAAAGGGAGATTCCGGCCAAACTCCACAAGATTCGACTCGAGATTGTTGGATTTTATCCTCGAGGCAAGTGTGTACTTACTTTAATTCATTTTGTGCACATATCTCATATTATAGTTGGTAAACTATATAATTTTGGGTTAAACCCTTAAAATAAGTTTGGGTAATTTGAGTATCAGCTTACATATTGATGTAATGTAAACTCTTAATGATTTCTAGTGTTAAAATCATGTAAATGAAGTGAAGAAATGAATTAAATGGAGGAAATGGGAAAAACTAGGGTTTATATGGGTTTTTAGGTTCCAATCCAAGAAAAATTGATTTAATCCCCCAATTGATTAATGTGTTAGTTAGAAATCTATGTTTAGGTGTTTGTTGTGTTGTTGGTTGAGATTAGAAACCATAAGAATGGAGTTTGGGGTGATATTTTGGGTGGTGGGAATTTTATATTTCATCCAAAATGGACTTTGGCCAACCTAACTGAATAACCGATCGACCGTGCCCCTATGGCCGGTCGACCTCGCCCGTGAAAAAGGGCCTACTAATTTTGCAGTTAGGCAAAATCCCAAACCGCGGTCGACCGGGGTCCAAGGCCGGTCGATCGGTACTCTGTTTTCAGCCAAAGATTTTAGAGATTATTACTCGTTCTACCCTTTAAGTTTAAAGTTTAGGGACTTTGAAATCTGAGTATTAAAGAGAATTATGTTCTAAAGGATTTGAGGAATGTTGATTTAACCTTGGGTTATTTGAGAGGTTAATCCAGGGTATGGACTTATTAAATGCTTAAGAAGTGAGTGAAAAATGGAGAATTTATTCGGTAAGCACATATGGGTATATTTATGTGGATGGAATAGAAAGGGGTCATTTATAATTGGGTAAAATCCTATGAGGCGACTAGGATGGAAATTTGGGATTATACTTAGTTACTTAGTGTAAATTGGTATAGTTGGAGAAATTATATAAATCCTTAAGTGTGAATAAGGTACAGGTTATTTATCAAGTGAGGGAGTACTTCTTAGTTTAGTATCGTGAGTGTGCGAATACTCGAATATTATTATAAGTGAGAAGCTTTGGGATTATGGCCATCGTTATGTGTGATTGGCAATTATGGCCATTTTTATATATTTGAGAAATGATGTAAAATGTATATATACGATGTGATTATATATATATATATATATATATATATATACATATATATATATATATGTGTGTGTGTGTGTGTGTGTGTGTGTGTGTGAAGCATACCCCCTCTAATTGTGACGCCCCGAACCAGATTTAGAGTAAATGTTGGACTTAACTCTCATCCAAGTCCGAGGGTCAAGGGGGAGGGGGGAATTACTTTTAATTTATTTAAGAAAATGTTTATTAAAAATTGTCATATTAAAGAAAACCCATTTATTATCCAATTATTCAATAATAATTTCAGTCCATTAATTTGAATAATTCACATTTAATTATTTTGTAAAAGAGTCCAGCTAAAATATCATTAAACCACATTTAATAGAAAAGTCCTTGTATTATTACAAACCAAAGTTCCAAGTTCAAGTCCAAATTTAAATATTACAACCGAGACATAATTAAATATCGAATATTGCCGCTACGGGATAGCGGTAATGAGAGCTATAACAACGATCGAAAATCTCGGGAACCTTACCGATACAAGCCTTTGTGTCCTTACCTGAAGTATCTGTGGGTTTTGGAAAGTAGGTATGAGCGGAATGCCCAGTAGGGTGGGAGATACTAAGTAATAATTTGTACTAAAATACTATACATATACAATATCTTTTAATATTTCAAGAAAATAATTTATTTAATTTATGCAAATGAATGCAACTATATGCAATGCTCTCGGGCTAGGTGCCCAAACTCACACTTAAGACATTTCATGTCTCGTGCCAGAGACTTATTTAATTAAACATTGGTCCTTATCAATTCCTTGACTTAAGTGCCTTTTACTTAAGAATATTTTCATTCTTAATTATTCATCGCATGATTTATCAATATTTGCCTTAGAGTCTAGCCATCAATACTGGACTTCACGGGCTCTACACCATCGGTCTTCAGTTGCCATATGCTCTTCTGTACAGGCTTTGGGATCTTTCACCACTAGGGACGTTATGCCCTACTTAATTCTTGGCATCATCCAAGTATCCTTTCTTATATTTTCCACGTATTTCACATTTATCACATTTCATATTTTTCATTATTCTCATCATTTTCCAAGTTCATTATTCTTTTCACTTTCACTTGTGTCACACTTTATCATTTATCACTTTCTTCATTTCTTCAATTAAACTCGGTCGAAGAGGCCATACATGCACCACCGTTTTCGATTATTATTTCAGTGAAACTCACTATTTTCTCTTAGCAACAATATATCATTAATTTATTTTTCTCAAACTCACTTCATACATTTAATTGTAAAATAAATTCTTGGCAGCACGCTATTCACTGTATTTACGACAATACCACTACTATTTGTTTTACACAAATATTATCCTTTTAAATTGATTTAATCATACTAATTTCACCAAAAATCATTTTATAACTTTTCAAAAATATATTTATGATATTTCCTACTTAATTTCAGTAATAAATTCAAAATTTCATAAAAGCAGTTTATTTTCATTTTAAATAGCTTGAAAACCCATATTTATGCATTTAATCTTAATTTTTGAATTTAATAAAATAGGGCTGCATTTTTCATATTTCTAAAAACATGTTAAAAACAGTATACTCCATCTCTAATCATCTTAATTAATGAACTCATGAATTACTTCAATATTTTATACAAGTTCCATGTATTTCTACCTAAGAAATCCTTCAAAATGCTACTAACATGCTCATAATTATGAAGTCTTTCACTATAATCACTTTCTCAATATTTCATACTATAATGATTCATTATAAATATAATAACATCATTTATAATTATTTCAACTTCAAAACTAATTCTAGCATGAAAATCATAATTTTCAACAAGGCAAAATAAGTAAAATACTTCCATTTTTAAGCATGATTTTCACTACTTTAATACATGATTTTAAGCTTTAGAAAAGAGTTGAGAGGAGAACCCTACTTGGATAATATGGAGGATGAAAATTAAGAAAAAAAGACCAAGATTTCTCCAAAAACTCCAACTCTAAGCTCCAAAATATAAGTTCCAAGACTTCCTCAAGCAATATACTCCTTGAGTGGTTGTTTTGGAGTGTAAATATGTCACAAATATGAAATTTTGGTGGTTATTTAGAGAGGGGAGGGAAGAGCTATGAATTTTCACAAGTGTTTGAGAGTTGTGGGAGTGTGAAAGTGATCAAAATCTGATTTCTTTATCCTCTCATCAACCCACAGGGTTAACACATTATATAACCCCATAATTCGTTAGTTTATTCATTAATTAACTCCAAAAATCTTACACCCATCCAATGTTGGTGATATTATTCAAAGGGGCTGGTGAGGGAGGTATAGACTAGGGGTTGAATCAATGGATGGCTTATGGTTAAACCAAAATAAAAAATAAAAGCCCAAATTTATTAACATTTTTACTATTTTTACAACTTAAAGTAGCTCTAAAATAGGTCTAAATGACGTTTTGTGGAGATGTCGAAGAAGATAAACTTGCTCAAAATTTAATTTTAAGTCGATTTGGAATTTTTCAGAATTTTCTGAGCACTTTTATTTTTTGACAAAAATAATAATATTTTATTCATTTATTCATTTTTTTTGCTTTTTGACCCCATGGAACTCTTAAGCCTATTTTTAGCATCCCATAACTATGGTCAAATTATTTTTAACCTTAATAAAACATTCTATAAAAATCGCGCCAGTTGCAGTTTACGCATCGGTACTATTCATGTCACAATTCTACAATTTGTGTTATATCTAACCAATATTTGTTCAGACAATTCTAATAATTTTAGAATAATACGGGGAATACGAATAAATAATCATATGAACTCATGCAAAGTGAAAATAGAGTACAACGAATTGATATTACTGAATAATTCAATTACCACAAGATGATGAGAACAAAATATAAGGGGCGGGTATTACATTCTCCCCTCCTTAGGAGATTTCGTCCCCGAAATTAAAACAAATCATTCGAAAGGATGAGGATGTTCTGCTCGTATTTCGGCTTCTCTTTCCCATGTTTCTCCTTCGACACCATGGGTTTCCCAAAGGACTTTTACCAACGGGATGACCTTGTTACGTAGGACCCTGTCCTAACGATCCAAGATGGATATAGGTCGTGTTAAGAAAGTGATATATTCTTCCAGATCGATGTTATTCCAGTTGATGACATGTCGTGGATCGTGAAGGTACTTCTTCAGCATCGAAACATGGAATACATTATGAACACGAGCTAACTGTGGCGGTAATGCTAAACGATATGAGACGTTCCCAATTCGTTCTAAAATCTCAAAAGGACCAATAAAACGTGGAGCGAGTTTACCCTTCTGCCCAAATCTTTGGCTTTCGATCTGTGCCCTAACTTTCAACAACACACGGTCACCTACCAAAAACTCCAAAGGTGTACGTCTATTATCGGCACAATTCTTTTATCGATCTTGAGCCATGATAAGTCTCTGTCGAATCAACTGAACCTTGTCCGTCATCTCCTTGATTAGATTAGAACTAGTTAGGTGCTTCTCATCGACCTCTGCCCAACAGACGGGAGAACGTCGTGGACTTCCATACAAAGCCTCAAAAGGAGCCATCCCAATGCTGGCCTGATAACTGTTGTTGTAAGAGAACTCTGCGAGATGCAAATTCTCATCCCAACTCCCTTGGAACTCTAGCGCATAGGCTCTCAACAAGCCTTATAAAGTCTGAATCGTACACTCTGATTGTCCATCTGTCTCTAGATGGTATGTTGTACTCAAATTCAGTTCTGTACCCAACTCTAGCTGAACCTTTTTCTAAAATTGAGAAACAAATCATAGATCTCTGTCTGAAACAATCGTCAGAGGGATTCCATGAAGTCGTATTATCTCTCGTATACAACCTTGATAACTTGGCTATATTATCCGTAACCTTCATAGGGAGGAAATGGGCTGACTTAGTGAGACGGTCTACAATAACCCAAACTGCGTCGTGACCTCGTTCAGATCGAGGTAGAGCAGTAACGAAGTCCATCGTGATATGTTCCCATTTCCACTCGGCTATAGGGAGTGGTTGCAGCAACCCTACTGGTTTCTTGTACTCAGCTTTTACCTGCGAACAAGTATAGCACTTTGCAACAAATTCAGCCACATCTCTCTTCATACCGGACCACCAAAAATCCCTATAAACGTCCTTATACATCTTTGTTGCCCCAGGGTGTATACTAAATGGGGACTGGTGGAATTCTATCAAAACCTCTTCTTGTAGTTCTCTAATGGCCGAAACAATCAACCTGCCCTTATGACATACACCACCATCCTTGTCCATCGTGAGAGTATAAAACTCACCACTGACCCGAATACGATCCCCGAACTGCACAATCTCTTCGTCGAGTGACTGAGCATCGAGGACTTTCTGATGAGCAAGTGGCCTGGATATTATTCCCCATAAGTAGGCCCTATCTCTCCTCCTTTGAGCATGCAATCCAAATTTTTGCAGTTCAGTGTACATCCGTCGTCGATAGCACTTTATTGCAGCTAAGGAAGGTTTTGACTTCCTACTTAGAGCATCCGCCACTACATTGGCCTTTTCGGGATGATAATCTAAGGTAAAGTCATAATCTTCCAGGAGTTCAATCCATCTCCATTGTCGCAAATTGAGATCTCGCTGAGTGAATATGTACTTGAGGCTTTTGTGATTAGAGAATACTTCGAATCGTTCACCATAGAGATAGTATCTCCAAATCTTGAGAGCAAACACTATAGCTGCTAACTCCAAGTCATGGGTGGGGTAGTTCCTTTCATGTATCTTGAGTTGTCGGGATGCATAGGAAATTACTTGACCCAATTGCATGAGTACTGCGCCAAGTCCTGATCTAGAAGCATCGCAATACACTGTATAGCCTTTCCCTCGCTCAGGAAGAATGATAACTGGTGCTGATGTGAGTCTAACTTTCAACTCTTGAAAGGCAGCTTCACATTCACCCGACCACTCAAAGCGAACATCCTTTTGTGTCAGCTGAGTAAGAGGCAAGGCAATCTTGGATAAGTCCTGAACGAATCTCCGACAATAACCGGCTAATCCGAGGAAACTTCTCACCTCAGTAACTGACTTAGGCTTGTCCCAACCAAGACCTGCTTCAACCTTGGATGGGTCGACTGAAATTCCTACTCCAGATACCACATGGATGAGGAATCTAACTTCATCCATCCAAAACTCGCACTTGCTGAATTTTGCAAATAAATGATTCTCTCTAAGAACCTAAAGAGTAGTGCGAAGATGCTCCTTATGATCGACATCAGAGGATGAGTATACCAGAATGTCATCAACAAAGATCACTACAAACCGATCTAATACGGACGGTAGATACGGTTCATAAGGTCCATAAAAGCTGTTGGTGCATTAGTTAAGCCAAAAGGCATAACTAAAAACTTGTAATGACCATATCGAGTGCAAAAAGCTGTTTTGGGAATATCTTCTTCCTTGACTCGTAACTGATGGTAACCAGATCGAAGGTCGATCTTGGAATATCTGCTTACTCCTCGAAGTTGGTCAAATAAGTCATTAATCTGTGGCATAGGATACTTATTCTTTATAGTTACCATATTCAGTTGTCTGTAAGCGATGCAAAGTCGGAGAGAATTATCTTTCTTCTTGGAAAATAATACTGGTTCTCCCCACGGAGACACACTTGGCCGTATAAACCCTTTGCTCGATAAATCTTCTAACTGTGTCTTCAATTCCCATAACTCTACTGGAATCATTCTATGAGGAGGAATAGAAATGGGTGAAACGCCATGATGAACATCAATGGCGAAATCAATCTCCCAACACGGAGGTAAACTAGAGAGGTCTTCAGGAAAAACATCGAGAAATTCTCGAATAACTAAAATCTCTGATAATGTGAGACTAGGCTCTTCTTGAGCGACAATACTACTCAACTAACCAAAGAAATGTCGTTTCTCTGAAATCGTAGAGAACTTACACGGATAGCCGAAACTTTGTTAGCTGTTGAAACGAAAACGAGATCCATCTGGAAGTAGTACTGAGACACTATGTTAGTGGCACTCAATAATGGCGCCAAAACATGACAGCCAATCCATACCGAGTATCACCTCAAAGCCATCCATATCCATCAGTATTAAATCATATTCCAGAATAAAATATCCCGCAACAACTACTCAACTTCTACAAATCTTGTTCAGAATAACACCACCACCTACTAGTAATCCTATGAAGATCGGGGGACTAAAATTCTCTATGTCAAGACCCAAATAGAATGCTAAAGTACTCGATATAAAGGAATGAGATGCACCCGAATCGAATAATGCTTTAACCCATGTACTGAATAATAAAATAATACCTTCCATTACTAAAGGATTCTGGGGAGGTGTTGAGTGCTGGGTAAGAGCATAAGCATGACCTGGATTGAATCTGCTAGCCTGGCCACCGTTAGTCTGAGGCTGTCCACGATTACCCTGATTTGGATGAGGCATACCGTAACTATGCATAGGTTGTTGTTGAGATTCTGAGATGGGTTATTGTTGCTGTTGTGAAGGGCGAGACTGACTAGGATTTCTTTTAAACATGATATTACCATTTTGATAGTTTCCCTGATGTCCCCTATTATCCCGCTGAGGACACTCTCGCCTCATATGATCCATGGACCCGCAAATAAAGCAAGCCCTAGGGGATATTAGGATCTGGTTATTACTTCTATCTCCTGTGCCTGTTCTGATGTTGGCAACGAAACCCCTATTGCCGTATTTGAATCTCTTCCCATTAGCAGAAGATCCATCATTCGACTTTGGTTGGGTTCTATCAGGAGTTCTTTTCTTATCCCTAATGACTCGGGAGTCTTCAGCCTCAAGCTCTAGGCGGATCGCCTTGTTTACTGCCATCCCAAAATCTAGATGATCAAAACCAACCACAAGCTTACGGATGCAAGGATTTAATACTTTCACAAATAATCTCGTCTTCTCGGTGTCATCGGATCTGATAGAATTTAAGTGCTTTACTAGGCTTTCAAATTGAGCCTGATATTCGTTCACTGATAATTTTCCTTGAATCAGCTGGGCGAACTCGTCTTTCTTAGCGTCTTTATACGCTTGGGAAAAATACCTGTCAAGGAATACTATTTTGAACTTATCCCATTCCACGGTCTCGATGACACTGGCAATGTGAGTGGCCCACCATCGTTGAGCCTGTTCTGTGAGTTGGAACGTGGCCAACTTAACTTTATGTCCAGATGGAACATCAAGAACATCCATGACTCGGGTAACTTCCTCGAGCCATTCTTCTGCGGCATCGGGGCCGGAAGAACCATTGAAGGTAGGAGGGTTTAACCGCCTGAACTACTTTAATATGGATTCCACTCTGTAACTTTCAACGGAACCACTATGGTTACCTCTTTCACGTTGGGATAAAGTGTTTGCCAATAGACGTACAGCATTGTCCATACGTTTAAGTCTGCTATTTTCAGCTTCAACGCTAGTACGCTTGGGAGGCATCTTAAAGGGATAAGGTGAGTTTAGTACAGTGGTAATAGGGAAAATGTACTCGGGTAAAATAATGTGAATTCGTAACGCCACACACGTCGACCTTAAGGCTCTGATACCAAGTTGTGACGTCCCAAACTGGATTTAGAGTAAATATCGGACTTAACTCTCATCCAAGTCCGAGGGTCAAGGGGGGGGGGGGAAATTACTTTTAATTTATTTAAGAAAATGTTTATTAAAAATTGTCATATTAAAGAAAACCCATTTATTATCCAATTATTCAACAATAATTTTAGTCCATTAATTTGTATAATTCACATTTAAATATTTTGTAAAAGAGTCCAACTAAAATATCATTAAACCACAATTAATAGAAAATTCCCTGTATTATTACAAACCAAAGTTCCAAGTTCAAGTCCAAATTTAAATATTACAACTGAGACATAATTAAATATCAAATATTGCCGCTACGGGATAGCGGTAATCAGAGCTCTAACAACGATCGGAACTCATGGGAACCTTACCGATACAAGCCTTTGCGTCCTTACCTGAAGAACCTGTGGGTTTTGGAAAGTAGGTATGAGCGGAATGCCCAGTAGGGTGGGAGATACTAAGTAATAATTTGTACTAAAATACTATACATATACAATATCTTTTAATATTTCAAGAAAATAATTTATTTAATTTATGCAAATGAATGCAACTATATGCAATGCTCCCGGGCTAGGTGCCCAAACTCACACTTAAGCCATTTCATGTCTCGTGCAAAGACTTATTTAATTAAACATTGGTCCTTATCAATTCCTTGACTTAACTGCCTTTAACTTAAGAATATTCTCATTCTTAATTATTCATCGCAAGATTTATCAATATTTTCCTTAGAGCCTAGCCATCAATACTGGACTTCACGGGCTCTACACCATCGATCTCCAGTTACCATATGCTCTTCTGTACAGGCTTTGGGGTCTTTCACCACTAGGGACATCATGCCCTACTTAATTCTTGGCATCATCCAAGTATCCTTTCTCATATTTTCCACGTATTTCACATTTATCACATTTCATATTTTTCATTATTCTCATCATTTTCCAAGTTCATTATTCTTTTCACTTTCACTTGTGTCACACTTTATCATTTATCACTTTCTTAATTTCTTCAATTAAACTCGGCCGAAGAGGCCATAAATGCAACATCGTTTTCGAATATTATTTCAGTGAAACTCACTATTTTCTCTTAGCAACAATATATCATTAATTTATTTTTCTCATACTCACTTCATACATTTAATTGCAAAATAAATTTTTGACAGCATACTATTCACTGTATTTACGATAATGCCACTACTATTTGTTTTACAAAAATATTATCCTTTTAAATGGATTTAATCATACTAATTTCACAAAAAATCATTTTATAACTTCTCAAAAATATATTTATGATATTTCCTACTTAATTTCAGTAATAAATTCAAAATTTCATAAAAACAGTTTATTTTCATTTTAAATAGCTAGAAAACCCATATTTATGCAATTAATCTTAATTTTTGAATTTAATAAAATAGGGCTGCATTTTTCATATTTCTAAAAACATGTTAAAAACAGTATACTCCATCTCTAATCATCTTAATTAATGAACTCATGAATTACTTCAATATTGTACACAAGTTCCATGGATTTCTACCTAAGAAATCCATAAAAATGCTACTAACATGCTCATAATTATGAAGTCTTTTACCATAATCACTTTCTCAATATTTCATACTATATTGATTCATTATAAATATAATAACATCATTTATAATTATTTCAACTTCAAAACTACTTCTAGCATGAAAATCATAATTTTCTACAAGGCAAAATAAGTAAAATACTTCCATTTTTAAGCATGATTTTCACTACTTTAACACATGATTTTAAGCTTTAGAAAAGAGTTGAGAGGAGAACCCTACTTGGATAATATGGAGGATGAAAATTAAGAAAAGAAGACCAAGATTTCTCCAAGAAATGCTACAAAAACTCCAACTCTAAGCTCCAAAATATAAGTTCCAAGACTTCCTCAAGCGATATACTCCTTGAGTGGTTGTTTTGGAGTGTAAATATGTCACAAATATGAAATTTTGGTGGTTGTTTAGAGAGGGGTGGGAAGAGCTACGAATTTTCACAAGTGTTTGAGAGTTGTGGGAGTGTGAAAGTGATCAAAATCTTATTTATTTATCCTCTCATCAACCCACATGATTAATACATTATATAACCCCATAATTCATTAGTTTATTCATTAATAAACTTCAAAAATCTTACACCCATCCAATGTTGATGAGATTATTCAAAGTGGATAGTGAGGGAGGTATAGACTAGAGGTTGAATCAATGGATGGCTTATGGTTAAACCACAATAAAAAATAAAAGCCCAAATTTATTAATATTTTTACTATTTTTACAACTTAAAGTATCTCTCAAATAGGTCTAAATTATGTTTTTTGGAGATGTTGAAGAAGAGAAAGTTGTTCAAAATTACATTTTAAGTCGATCTAAAATTTTACAGAATTTTCTGAGCACTTTTATTTTTTGACAAAAATAATAATATTTTATTCATTTATTCATTTTTTTTTTGCTTTTTGACCCCATGGCACTCTTAAGCCTATTTTTATCATCTCATAACTATGGTCAAATTATTTTTAACCTTAATAAAACATTCAATAAAAATCGCGCAAGTTACAGTTTACGCGTCGGTACTATTCATGTCACAATTCTACAATTTGTGTTACATCTAACCAATATTTGTTCAGACAATTCTAATAGTTTTAGAATAATACGGGGAATATGAATAAATAATCATATGAACTCATGAAACGTGAAAATAGAGTACAACGAATTAATATTACTGAATAATTCGATTACCACAGAATGATGAGAACAAAATAAAAGGGCGGGTATTACACTAATGTTATCATGGGAAGTTGCGCGATGTGGGTGAGGCCCCTAGCTTGAGGAGCAGGGAGCGTATAGTCTCCAGGTCATAGCGGCCATTGCTATATTATGTGATTTTTATTTGGGGTGAGACGTGGTGGGTATGTTTCGTCTCATTTCAGGGAGGAGCTATGACTGCTTCCCAGACGTTGTGATTTATGACCAATATGTCGGTGATATTGAGTCCGACCGCTGGTCCCCATGATGGTATGTGAGTGATGCCCTGGAAGATGATAGCATTGAGAGATCGTATCCTTGAGTTATAGCTAGTTGGGGGTGGTTATTATACTTGTGTGTATAGTATATTACTTGTGTATGAGAACAAGATATTATATATCTCTATTAGAGTGATGAGATAAAATGAAAAAGGGATTAATTCTCATTCTGGGAGATTATATCTGGACATGTATAGTGATATGAATATAAAAGTTATTATGATAATGTATATCATTATATGAGTATATATATTATTACGTTGTGTGCTGAGGGTCTAATGGATCTCGACGAACAACACTGCCAGGTAGTAGTGTATCGGGGTGGTTCCTTATTTGGATTTCGCTTCGCGAGACACCCTACACATGAATTTAGTGCAGTGTTGGGAATTGATATAAGTTTACCCCTTAGTACCCGATTTACTTAGGACCTTAGGGTTTGGGGGTAATGGATTAGTTAGTTAGAGTAGCTTGACTAGGATGTTTAGAGGGATACGCTAGGAGTGCACTATTATAAGAGAGGTAAGGGGTATCCCATGGGAGTGCGATACCTCCTCTGGATCAGCTGAGGGAGCGGTGGTATTAGGTGCATCATCTATGATGGTATCCTAAGTAACAAAAAGAGTAGTCTCCACAACGATGGTCTGGTCAGCTCCATCGACCTCATCATATTCGACAACAGACTCATCAACATCCATTAATTGCTCAGCGGCCAAAGTTGCGACTTCCTCATCATCACCTTCCCATTTATTGACAATGTCAGTAATATCAAAGTAATGTTTCATGGGCCTCTTCTTAAGATCCTTGTAACCATTAAAAAAGAAGGTTACAGTTTCAACATTGTAGTTAGCAGACGAATTGAACTTTTTCACTCCATTTTTCTCATATTTAACCATAGCTTCATTAGCTTTAACAAACTCTTGATTCACCTTAATTAGATTTTGATTGGCTATGTCAAGTTCCTCTTTGGACGCAGTCAACTCATTATTGGCCTTTTTAAAGTCCTACTCAAGACTTTAGAACTTGATGGCATCAATGCCAACCTGTTCCTTCAACTTTAAAATTTATCCACTTGGTTGAGATATATCATCTACGCGACCACCGGTCGTCCTTTTTCTGAAGTTCACTACAAGTATTTTGCATCTCATTAGCAAACTTCTTCAGATCATCCTTTAACAGGATGTTCTCCTTGGTGAGCGCAGTAATGGTTCTCCTTTTATCCTTATAAGCGACGTAATTGGTAACGACTTTCTCCCTCCAAAATAGTGGTAGCCATCACACTCTAACAAAAAGTAAAAAGGAACAACTGACAATAAAGTTTGGAATAGAATTAGATGAGCACAATTTTAGCAAGCCTACCACTGCCAGACAATGTTGCATCAACTTCCACAAGTCATCATAGTCATAACCCCTCAAAAACTAAAACTCCTTGCTATGCTTGTGATAACCCAATAGATTAGTAACATTGTTTATATGGTAAAAAATTTAATCTGGATAATTTCTTAGATCCTGGGTCGTGATGGGATTACTGGGGTTAATCTTGAAGTCTTTGATCTCACCATAATAGGAGGTTGATCCCTAAAGACGAACGAGATGACAAGAGGGTCATCCTTTAATTCGAATCATCTCAATGATACACCTAGTTAGCCGAGACTCAGCTACTCGGGGACCTTAGGGTCACTTTGAGTCATGGGGTCTTCAAAGGGACTCTTGTCACCTATAAATACAAGACCAAAAGACATCAGATCCTTCCCTTTTGATTTTCCTCGACCAGCTGCTTCGGTCTCAGTCTTTTATCGAGCATTTTTCTCGGCCTTCTTTAAGTCCTCAACTTCAGGCCTCTTTTAGGCATAAACTTTTTTCTTAACCTTGGCCTCTGCATCAGATTTTTTCTTCTGCTCGGTATATATCTTTTTATGATGGGAAATATCCATGGCAGTGAGATTAATTATCTGAGGTGCCATCTTGTTAAAAGGTTTAGTAACAAAGCTCGAGGTAATAGGAGTGGAAGCTCAACAAAAATTGAACAGCTAGTCATATGATAGTCCATAAGAAAAAGACAAACAAAATGGCAAAATTTTATCACTTGCTTCAACTAGAACTTCCTCACCCTGGTCAACCTTATTATCCTCATCAGCTTCAATAGGCTCTTCTGCTACCAGTGGAACGGATGTATCTACGGGGAAGCACCACCAAGGAAGTTTAATACCCTACGCATATGAATTTGGACACAGAGAAAAGATCTTAAAATTTTAAGGGATTGGGCACACAATAAGTCTTCATTTAGTCCAACAATACGAGAGGAAACACAAGAGCTTTCATCGCTAAAAAAGTTTAACAAAGGTATCGGCATAACCCAAGTCAAAGGGAAATTAAAAATCAAATGAAAATAGATGTTTACCATTTTATTCGGCCCAACCCATTCACGGGGAACCTTAAAAGACCTATCCTTCTCAGGGGCTTTGAATTCCCAATCACAATTCATAAGAATAAATTGATTTTTCTAACTATGGTTACTGGTATGTACAACCTTAACTATCCTAAAGTGGGACTCCCTAGGTGTGAAATAGTAGTACCCCGGAGCTTTGGAGTTATCCATTAGGCCATAGACGAACATAAATATATACCCCAAATGATCAAAACTAGTTTGGTCCTTCCAAAACATCATCGATCCGAGAATCATCTTATAGGCATTTGGGGGGATTTAAGTAGGAGAAAATGCCATAACCCTTCAAGATGGACCTAATGATTGGATGCAAGTGTAGACGAAGTCCAACTTAAAGTGCCCACAAGGGGAGGCAAATCTCATATGCATTTCGACTATCATAAAATCTTTCATCGCAATCTAACATCCTAGTCACAACGCTAATAGGAATATCTTACTTCCTTTTCAGAGAATCCAACTCATCGTCAAGAACATCGCATGCGTTTCATCTGGCATCAGTGTTGGAAGGGTCATTGGAGTTAGTGGAACTCTCAAAAGTAATTACCTCACTAGAGGACATCTCAATAGAAGAAGGGGAGTTCATAGATGTGTCAGACATGACTCCCTCAGATGAAGCTTCCAAGTCAATAACAGATATATCACAGACTTTGTTCATAAAATTGCCACCACCAGGTGGGTATTTAGTCTGGTTAGCTATTTGTGGTCAATTCAGGACTGTGAAATTCCACATCTATAGCCAGGGGTGAAGAACCACTAGAAGATGATACAGTGGGAGTATTACTAGGATGACCATGCTTATTCTCAGGTTGAACAACGTGGAGAGGTTTGAGGAAAATCCTAAAAATGATGCCTAAATAAAATAACCCTAATTCAGTTAAATACTCTAACCACGTACGAATGCAAGGCTTGTAGCTTATAGAGGAAAGATGTAATTTGGGTTAAACAAAGGCTTAGGGGATATTTGGTTTCAAAAACTAGAGTTGGGAAAGATGAAACCCTATAATTCCTAAAAAATCCCTAAAATTGGGAAACCTTAGGCCAACAAACTCAATGGCCACCTAAAATAAGTAAACTCCAAATCAAAACCCTAAAGGAGATATGACATACCTGTAACCCTATAAGAGATGAAGACGATCAAATAGTGATCAATTTCTGTCTATATATGGAGAAAATCTTGAGAAACTCACCGAAGAAAGATTTCCAGTCAAGAACAAATGACAGCACATGGTAGAAATTTTACTTGAGAAGAAAGGATTTAATGAGAAAAAGGAGTTTTTTCTCTAAAAGAAGACGTGGGTGGAAGTGGGTGTGAATATGAGTTTCAAAACTTTGAAAGGACTCGAAATTGGGGGTTTACACTTTTAGATGGTAATCATTACCCCTATAAATTATGCGCATGACATTAAGACTGAAAAAGTGGACAAATGCAGTGCAGATTGACACACGTTGCCTCATGTGCGCGCATCATGACTATGATAGACACCAAGCCTTAATGTGTGACGTGTGGCAATTTCAATTCTAAAAATTACAAGTCTTTCGGTTCAGCGTGCATCAAGAAGATTCCAAGACGATCATAACTGCCGAAGCCGATAACTTTTCCACTAGATAACACTTCACTTTCTCAATATGCTCAGCGCATAGTCCAAAGATGTAATACCTCAGAGAACTCACTGCATTACACAATCGTAAGAAAAGTCTTGGTGGATTTTGTTGTACTATGAATATGGTGTGACCCAGGAACTAATCATAAGGTAATAACTGGACTCATTTATCCCTTAAAAGGAGGTTGGCTCGGTTACCCATATGGTCGTCCAATGCAATTATAGTCATCCCAACATCACAGGCGGTCAACTTAACTCAACTAGCTCATAGTAGTTAACACTATTATGTAACACCATTAGAACAAGAATGTACCATGTGATAGAATGACGCCATCACAAGTCATATCATTCACGCATGTGGGAGATATGAAAATATTTCTCATCCATGTGCGCGTAAGAAACTCATGATTATCCTCCCTATTTGCATGTAAAAGGTGTAGCTTCCTATATTATAAAGGCACGACACCTGTCCCTCTACACTCTGTCTCCTTTAACAACCTATATATATTATGTTATTCCCCATTGTAAGGGGATCGAGATATCTTTTTCCTACTGTTATGCTATCCATTTCTATAGTGAGCATTAGATCTTATAACTGTTATTCATTCATGGATTTTCCCTATTAGATTCAATACAATGAACACTACACCTCTGAACATAGGCACCACTTTATGATGAACCCCATAAACCTAGTTTCCATCACTTTCTCTCATCTCTCTCTAATGTTTTCTCTAGATTAGCGCAACTACAATTTGTATGTCTATATCTTTTATAGTTTATGATTAGTGTATTTTTGCTAAGGCACTATTCTATATACTAGTTGACATATTAAATCATTTTAAAACATAATTACCCATTAATTCATTTCCATTACTAACTCTCTAATTTAATAAAATTTATTATGATTAAATTAACATTAAGCTATATAAACTCTTAATATATCATATTTGCTTAAATTATTGAATCTGAAATGGGTTTTATCGAGTATTAACGAGTGAAGGGGTAAACGCTAACCCGGACCGTTAACTATCGTGTGTCATTAGGTTGAAAGTGATATGACCTAAAACCATTAAGGGTCCACCCATTAACTTATAACATCGTTTTGATTCGTGTCGTGTTATCGTATCGTGCATCATTTTTCCACGTTTAATCCAAACTATTCAGATATACTACGATAACATTAAAAAATGGAGAAAAAATTATAGCACTCATCATCTATACTAATAATATAAAATGGATATTTTGGCCATCTCCAGCCAGTCCACGTGACATCTCATAATTGTCTATTATCTCCACTATTTTTATTAGGAGATAAATGGTTACCTAACTAATGACATATGTCATTTCCTTTTAACACAAAAAATGAACTTCCATTTAATTTTAATCTTACCTCCCATGCAATGTATATGTATAAATACATAACACCGGTTTGATTGAAGACATATATTTGATTTTTATTGCAAATTCGAATGTCTTAAACTTAGGCTTGCATTTCCTTGTCTTCCATTTATGACTTATGATGTATACATCTTCTTTATATGCCGAAGGTTTTTCTTTCTGTACATATGTTATGTACTGCAATAGTGACCAAAGATCTATGAGGCATTTCAATTCTACTTATATGGTTTGAAGTTTGATGTCATTAGTGGATGTATTGTGTGTTAACATCTCAATCTGAATTAGATTCACATTATTTGTCTTATTGTGGTGTTTTGGTACCCCTATTTTTGTAAATAAAAGATAGTTCACATTGAGGTATGAGCAAAAGATTAATGTCCCAGAAATGTATATACAATTATTAAAACCACAACCATCTTCATTTTCAATTTCTCTCAATAAATTAACCATGTATCTCTGACTTCTATCTAGAAGATCTTATTTTTTTAGCGATTATTTTCAAGCATTTCATGCGAGGAAGAAATTGAGAACACCCATCATATATTCTCACAAAACAAATTACTACACAATAGTAAATCAAAGTTACAACAATGCAAGGGTTATTTGGGTTGACACCTATCAACTATGGTCAATTTGGGTTTGTGACATGTACACACAACTATTGTTTTATTGTCCCCTAATTTTAACAGAATGTCTGAGTTTATAAAATTATTTGTGAACAAAATTTAAATATTATTCTAACACCTAACTCCTCACAAAATTATCTAGCCATGGATGAAATGGTAACAAGAGGGAGGATTTAACGCCAATTCTACTTTTACTTTTGCATAAGAGTTGGAGAAGGAGCCTAACCCCGATTTTAGAGTTAGAAGAAGACAAATCACTACGAGGATCCGTTTCCATTGGAGATAAGTTTTCATCATCTCGGTCAATATTTTTTTAATTAATTCCACTGTAAACATTATTTATTAGCACTTTTTTAGGATTCACTGAGATTGGAAATTTCTATTAGTAGAAATATGTTTGTTTATATAAACTTTTTTTCTATGGCGAAATTCGATTTTTTTGGAAATCACTTCATTTGCATTAACTATGTATAGGCATAAAACAGAATCAATTATTCTCTAGTCAAACTGACTATTTCTTCAAAGAGTAGCCATATAGATTTGTTTTCTATGGAATACAACTTTGTTCAGTTTTTGGTTATTTGTGAATGACATTTTATGTTAAAATTTGTAAATTTAGAAAAATATTTTTTTGTCTAAACCTAGGAATCTTCCTCTACTTTTTTCTGTGTAAATTTGAAATATGAATATCAATTAAAACATGCAATTTTCATAATCCATAGGTGGTGGTCTTTATTTCTTCATATGTTTGATAAATTTATATCAGTACTCCATAGTTGCACTCTATCAATTTGGATGGTAATATCAAGTTTAATAAATTGAAGAAAAAGTTGGACAAACCCAATCAATATGGGTTGTGTTAAAGGAACCCCAAGTTTATAATATCACGACATGATGCTTTAAAATACATTATATTATGTGTTTTAATAGTGGTACCACATGAAAGGAGACAAAATTGAGGGTTATCTTTATCACAACCCAATAAATAGCTCCTTTGTTTAAGAAGTTATAGTTGTGTCAGTTTTTCTTAGGGTCCATTTGGTTTTAGGCAAAATATTTTTCACCACGGTGAAAAATGAAATGATGAAATATTTTATAACCCATTTAAAGTAAAATTTGTTCAATACTTTAGTTTAAATTTTCATGATTATTAGGTGTGCACTTAATCATAATTCCAAACCAATAAAAAATTAATTTAAATATGTAATTTTTTTCACCATTTTACTTTTCTCTGTGATTCAAAGTGTCACCTGAACCATATAAATCCTTAATTTTTTTACACGTTTTTTATGATGATTATATAATATCCCATGCATTTAAAATGTAACAATTATTACTTGTTTGATGAAACATGTAATTATATTTACTATTTTTTTTTACTTCCGCGCATTGCGCGGGTTGCATGCTAGTTATAATTATTTGCAAACATTTAAGATATACTCACTTTTATGCTTGACAAGATGTTATGGTGGGTTGCTGAGGAAATCATATAAGAGAGCGCCAGGGAGATAAAGTTCCCACTTATTTAGGGCCTCTCATGCTTAAATTAGCACATAGATTATTAATTCATAATGATTCTAAAGTGGATAGTGCAAAAATATTAATGAAAAAGTTGAATCCATTTTCCATATAAACCAATTATCTTTAGGACCATTAAGAAGTCCTATTCAACCTTATCATACGCCTTTCAAGATCCAATGGATGGTCATTTTTCCATACTTTCCCTTCTTCAACTTCAAGCACATGAAGGTCTTCTTAGTTACAAGGATATATGCTGTTTGAGTTTATTAGGTAAAGTCCCGAAACTACCTTATCAATAAATTTGGATAAGGTATCTTGTCTAAACTGATCAATGGAACTATGATCCTAAATTTGGATTCCAAATCTTTGATGCTATAAATCTTCTTTTTTACAAATTATATCCATTTGAGTAATATTTTCTTTCTCTAATGTTTTAACCTCTACCGGTTATGATTTTGTTTTTATTTTTTCTATATGACCATTGATGAATTTTAAATTATTTTATCAATCATTAAGAACCTAGCCGCAGTCTCCACAAATGGATACCTTGATGTCGAATCTACGAGTAGTTCAACTAACTTATTCCCAACAACTATAATCTGATTTTGTATTTATACCCATAAATTTACTACATTTTCACTCACTTTTAATCTAATTATTTTCAAAGTAATCTATCTTGATAGGGCTGAAACATATTTTGACCCAAACTTAATATAATGAGGCTCCTTGAAGTATGACGAAGTTATTCGGGTTAAAATACTTAAGACACAAATATATAGTGGTTCAGTATCTCTTCCGTGTTGCTCTCCGATTTATTCAATATAATGTTGAATGATACAACAATAACCAATCTTGGACATCAGACACTGGGGTTTAATCAACTCCGAGGTTTTTGAGCAGAGATATTATATAAACCAAATGATTTGATTCTTTAGTACTTCTTACTTACTTAGTGTTGGGAAAAAATAAGTTGGGATTGACATTTTAAATTTGCAAAAATTCATCCTTATGGATCTTTGACTAATCATGAATTGAAAATAAAACAAGGGCTAGGTCTGAAGAATAAACCTAGGGTTTAGAATAGAATACCTTTGTGGATCTTGTTTTGATTCGATATGGAGAAAAGTATTTGTTAAGTATGGGTCTACCTTGTTTTGGATCTCCAAAACCTCGCATAACGTTCTACAAAGCTTGGATCTTCTAATGTATTATCCTCCCAAAGCTAGGTAGGTGTATGTGACACCCCGCCTAATTAAATACCGGGCGATCACTCCTTTATTAAATTAAAATCAAGGTGAACAGTTGGTTCATTCTTAGCATCACTGTCGTAGAAATACTTTTCCAATTTAAACATCCTAAATAATTAAGCTAAGTGTCAAAACCATTTAAAACCTTATTCTCATTTTATTAAATCCGGTTATAAATCCTTAAACCATTAACATCTAAAGAGTCACACATTAAGAATAAAAATAGAATTGAATATACACGAATTTAATTATCAATAATAAATCCCAACATTTACAACACTAAAGGAAAACATCCTGACAGTAATAAATCCCAAAATAAAGGTACTGAAAGTAAAAATTTTAATCTCTGACAATACCAACTAAATAATAGAAAGAGGGCGACACATGCTCCTGCTGGATAAAACTAAACTAGGAGTAGAATCAAATGGATGAAGTCATCTAAACGACACGCCTGCAACTCCCACCTAAGCTGCAGCACGTTCCTTCCAAAGGATCCTAAGTAAGACGCCCCTGTGGCTGGGCACCTGTAATATATACATATATATACAAAAGAGAAAGAGGAATAGAAACGGGTCAGAGCCCGGTAGTGTATATGATTTTAAAAATTCGTTTAGCAAGTATTTAAATTGATACAGGCATATACAACAACATATTAATGCGACACTCTCTTGAGAAATTCTCACCTCTCTTCTAATGTGCACACCTATCGCACTAACCTTCCCAATGGTCTATCTCGTCATATACCACACTATCTTTACCCAATGATTTAACTTATCTTAGGTTATTCGCAGGATTTACAACTGAACAACACAAGTATTTAAAATGTAAGATTTCAATTCGTAACCAAGGTTCTCCTTTTAACTTTATTAATCAATAAGATTTCCAGTGTCATATTATACTTTCTCAAAACAATTATTTATAATTTGAGTCATCAACCATGTCATACATATCAAATCACAGTAGGAAGTTCCAGATTTCAGAATTTCATATATATATTAACTACTCGTATAATATATATATATATATATCATAACAGTACCCCACATAAAAACTATGGTGCGGGCATACTCTGCTATCCAATCCCCGTATCAATCTTACTAAAGGGAATACAAGTTCGGAATCACTCTCGAACTGTATAAATACATACACAAACAATATTGAGGCGAAGCATAGTTTTCAAGTCCAAGAGGTCAGTACATACCCTCACGTCTCTTAGGATCGTTACTACCGATTCGATAGCCTGTACCTAGGATTCCTATCTTTTAGGGTACGAGTCAATATCCCCCATAAGGCACACGAGATAAGATCGTCCCAGCGCGGTAACCTCAGGGATAGCAAGTAGCGCGACATGATTTTCACAAGTATATAATATATGCATACACAATCATATAAATATACCACTTTTATTATATCAATTTAGGTTTATCCCATAACCCACATTCACAACATTTATCCTTATTTTCCCATTATTATTTATCAAGTATAATGGTTCGTTTCTAACTTTAATTCGAAGGGTTTTTCCGACTTACTATGTAACCCTCATAGACTCTATTCTTCCAAATGTACAATTCAGTAGATATCCATTTATGTTCCAACGTAACTCTCTCTTACGTGTCTCTCCCCTTTAATATAAACTTACATTAACCCTTATGCAAAATATCACAAAAATATAGATTTCGCCTTACATTAAAGGATTTCGAATTTTATTTTCAAATATGAGAATTTCAAACGGTTTCGAAATTGGAATTAAAATGGAGTTTTAATTGAATTTTTTTTATTACTTAGAAGAGTACTCAAAATATAAAACTCTCTAAGAGTCCTCAAAACATAAAACTTTCTATTAAAAATAATAGTTTTAGAAATCCGACCGTTTGATCAAGCTGAATTTTTGTCAGCAGTCATGTCTCGCCGTTCGCTACAATATATTAAAATTTCAAGCGATTCCAACGGTCCGATCATCCGAAATAATTTTTTTAGTGTTTGTATATGATTAGAACTCTTTTCTTAATCAAACTCTTAATCCTTTACATCACAAAAGGTTTCGAGAATAATCATTTAAGTCATCACTACATGCAATTTCCTATCTCAAATTGGATTTTTCTTCCATACAATTCATCCTAATCATTCCTAAACCAATATGAAAGATGCCTCAACGAAATAAGCAAGATAAACACTTGCCTGGGATTTTCAGAAATCTATTTTGGTGTTGAATTTGGTGTGGTTGTGTTCCCCGTCTCGCGATCTACGCGTTGGCGGTGGCGGCGGTGTAAACGGATGAGTTTTGAGCCTTGGAATGCCTTGAGAGCTCTCTCCTCTCCTCTCCAATGGCCATTCTAGTGTTTTGAGTTATCTAACCCTAGGAGATAACCTAAACATCTGATATAACCCCTTTAATTTTCGTGGGTTTAATTACCCAAAAATACAAAATGACCAAAATGCCCTCCCGGGGTACTAATTAGGCCTAAAAATGCCCCGAGACCCAAATCAAACCCCCGGGTATACTTTTTTAACTATCTCAACCCTTCCAGATGCATTGGCGCACTCAAAATGATCATACGGACAACTTATAAAATATTCACTTTTATTAACCCACATTTAGTCTCGACACGACACAGGCGCGTCTCGACTTAAATTTCCACAATTGTCATTTTATTCACACGTGACAATATTATAAAAATAAATCTCATATATTACTATACTCATCCAGTAATATTCAACAAATAACAATTTCTAATAATTACTAACTCTCATCACGCTAGTAAATATTTAAAACAACATTCCGGATTAAAATTAAATTAATTTATCTCAATTAAATTTAAGAAATCCCATAATTTAAAAGCTATAAAAATACGGGGTATTACTGTGTATAAGCACCTTTTGAGAAGAAAACCCTTCCTTAAAAGTGAGATATGGTCCTCTCCCTCTAGGCCTCTTCACAAAAATGTGGATAGTGTTTTCTCTCACCCCTCTCAAACCCCAATAAAACATTATATTAATAAAATTACTTTCCCACACCTTTATATACAAGTATAAATGATAGGCTTGGGATAAACTGGGTTTCTTGAGAGTATAGGCCTAACTACTTGGGTATATGGACTACACTAAGAACTAGATAAATAATTAAATTAACTCCAAATAAATACTCAAAAATTCCAATTACATTACCACAATTATTTTCTTTCTTTATTTAATCGTGAATTAACTCCACTTAATAATCACGACTGCATTCCGATTTAATTATGTCAAAAATTTCCCGAATATAATGAGGTCTTATTTGCAAAGTTAATTATGGTACAAAATATTAAGAATCCGATACCCACTTGGTCAAATCAATTTATTGTCAATTGATTTTAACCAACATCTAATCAATCCCTTGATTCTTAGACTTAACTTATTTGCTACTCCACTAGGATTATAAAATATTTCACCAGCAGAGTTTTACTTAGTGGAAACAAGACATATAAGTCTATCACGAGGGTATCACAATCCAAGGTATCCTCTGGACGTGGATTCCTCCAAATTATGATCTAAGATCGAGTTACATAACTGGCACCCAATATGCAGAGATCAATTGACCGGATATAAATCAAATCGTACCCATAGCAATCAAAGTGACATTTGCTTAACCATTCCAATCCTTGTAATTATCAAGATTAATAATTTATGCACCTTTTGAAAATGATGTAAGATCGCCTAAGTCTAATTAAGACAACCCTTAGATGTGAATCTCATGGGTGGCCTTGTTCAATACATTCCTAGGATGTACCGATTATAATCCTACATCGTACTATCAAACAAGTTCTCGAACCATCAAACAGGTTCCCTTAGTTTGGGATAAACTACTAGGATTGAATTGTAACCATTTTGAAAGGGTATCAACTCCCTATGTAGGCTGTGAATGTTTCATTAGTGCTAGATGCAGAGTTCTAATCTCCGTGTGATCAACTCGGATTCGTATCACTAGAATTCCTACTAAGCTTTATTGATCGACATGTCTATAATATATTTAAACCAAACATAAGTTATTCTCGTAATCATTATTCATATTTCAAAATGAATGGACACACCTTTGCATAAAAGTAACCTTCATACATGATTTTAAGAATAAACATCCAATAATCTTCCACTTAGTCTTAAAGCCATGTATCTAACTCCCAACCCATCCACACGATAGTTTGATGCTTATTAATAAAAGGAGTAAATGAGTGTTATTTGATAGAACCTTGTGATAAAATTATAACCCATTCCGTTCAATATCTCAAACTGGGTGAAACCTACACTCAATCTGCTAACCCCTTTATATGTTCACGTTCTCTCAAACAAGTAATTGTACCACTATGTTCACTGAAAACTATAATATCTAATTGCATTTGAAGGAACCTTCCCAAAGTTACTTAGGAAGTAATCGAGCCATATTGCTTCTTTGGTTGCTTCTGAAGTGGTAACAACTTAGGCCTCCCTGGGGGATTAATCAATCTAATATTTCTTCTCACTCCTCCAACTTATAAATCAACTTCTTGTTGGTAAACACATGTTTCAAGGTGCATTAACTTGGAATCCTTATCTGATTGAAAACCTAGTATTTGTACCTCAAAGGTATAATACTACAAGACTGAAATCTATTGACCATGCCGATGGCATATCAGACTTTGGTCTAGTACACAACATAGTATATCTGAGGCTTCCCACTACCGAAGCTTTACGCATATCCCTTATTCCTTCCATCTAATCAAGTGTTTTTAGATATTAATTCCCATATATAATCATTCCAAAATTGAAAATAAACTATTTTCACGGAATCATGATGTTAATCTTGTGTATACAAGATAGATACAATCAATTTGGGTTAAGCTCAACATCCTTTGCTACCTAGGGTAAGCTAGATCATAAATATGTGATTGGATTATCCTAAGTACTTTATTTAAAATATTAGGACAACCACACTCCTATGTGAAACAATGCTCTCACCTCTTTACTGATTAGGTAAGTATTATTGACAAATTGTACCGAAAAATACCACCACATTTCCGCAATATTTCTTGTACAAACGAGTACTTGTCGAACTTTGATTAAAATCAAAACTTGATTACCCGATCAAACTGAATGACCCAAGATCTTGATGTTAGCTTAAATCTACAAATGGATGTCACAAGCTTACTTTCCCGATTTCTTATTATGTACTTGTCAAGACGATCGTTCAAGAACGTAGTCTTAATGTTAAAATAATTGTGACAGGTTTTAGCATGGCTATCGTGAGAAGGTTTGTTGATAGTAAATCCCTTTCTTTCTGAAAAAACCCTTTCTTAAGCATTTCCTTAAAGGATCTCACCTTCCCATCCATCTTTCTTTTAACTTCTTGTAGGTCCACTTATGCCTGATGGTTTTTACTCCATCAATAAGTCAAACTTGATTCAAATACATTGAATCCCTTTGGGTATCCATAGTCATCAAAATTCCTTATCTTGGAATGCCTCATTTTAGTTACTGGGAGTCGGTTCGTATTTTTCTGGGATCATATCGAAATGATTACCCGAAACACTAACCATTTAAGATGACTCCTCATGCTCCCACTATGTCGTGTCACCACTTGTAATCTAGTATAACTGACACATGTATCCTAATCATTAATGATTCTCCCACTACAAAAATGTAGTGTATTATTGATATTAGGTCATATTTCATCCTGTACGGGTGGTCCAACAACATTGGTAATATAATGTTTCATTATACCTTGTAAGTCCAACTTACACCAAGGCCCTCAGTTTACTACGTAATCCTCTTACAAGAACCTGACATTGATGCAATCAACGACGTTTTTATACTTAGGATTATAATATAAACTACCTTTGTAACCTTTGTGATAACCAATGAAGATACATACCTCTTTTCTTAATTTCAACTCCCTTGGCAGACATAACTTTTTCCATAATTTCAACTTCCTTGGCTCATTCCACAACACGAGTACCGGACACCCTAAATCACAACGGGCCTAGAATGAGCTTGCGCCAACTCCTATAATCAATGGGAGTTAAAGATACTGATAAGGAAGAAACAAAACTAGAATGTATATGCTCGTCTCTTGCAAAAAAATCCCTAATAATCTTACAGTTCTGAATAACGTATTTTAGACCTTATCATATCCAAAAGAGTCTAAAGCCTGCTTAATGTATAGATTACTTCCTATTGTACCAGAATAGATAAAAGCTGTTCAATTTTAGTAAAACAATTTTCGTAAAATCAATCGAATATTTGTTCAAAACCAATTTAGAAAATCGAAATCGATTTGAAAAACAAGGTACAATAAATATATTTCCTACATTAATTTTATGTCCTTTATCATTATCTAAAACATATCCTTACTTCTTATATTGTTGCCTTATTCTTGATGTCCATAACGAGGAACGTCTCTTTTCAAAGTAATTGCCCTATTACTTGGATTTTTTCCAATGAATTGAGATCCTGTTTCTTGGTCCTCGAGTCTACATACCAAGTTATCGTAGATTGAACCATAAATCATGCATTCACTTTTAAGTTGAAAACCATTACCATGAACAATTACATTAAGAATCCTTGAAACTCATTCCAATAAACAATATGACTTAAATAGTGAGAAGAAAGTTAAATTCATTTTTAAAATGTAAGAAACATGAAATTGAAAAAATTAATTTCTAATTAAATCGAGAAAAAAATTCGATAATATTTTAAGTGGCATCCCTCAACCGCCAATTTAAAACTAATTCGTTGAACATCCTAGTTCCCTTATGAGGTGAGATTTCTCCTTGAGAGCTTAAATCACCACGCCTTGAACTAGATAGACTTTCATCTTTTATTATGTTATCCGGACAGTTCAGGATCCTCTATCCAGCATAGTGAATAGTCGATGCTTTTTGGTCTCTCTCCTAATGAAAGTAACTCTTTTTGGAGGATATCAAAAGTCGTGTCCAAGTGTATACCACTAACTAATTTTATATTTTCCCGTATAACATATACTCCTCTGTTGAGGGCTGCCCACGTGAATAATGAATCCCAAATTGCTCGTTAGGAAACTTCTACCGGCCACCACAATAATTAGTATTCCTCTTTAAAGGACCTACATAATATTTAAAGTTTACAAATCATTGAAAGAGACTGTGGGGTTTATGTTGAAACCCCTCTCCCACTTAGTTTTTAAAAACTTTAGGGTTTTGAAAAACAAAACATTTAATTGTAAAAGCCCGAATTTAAATCCTTGGTAATTTTCAATTTACTTGTATAAATTAAATCACCTAATCTCACTATTTTAATTTTCCCAAAAAAAATATTTTTAACTTAAAATAAAACCCAGACAACAAAATTTAATTTATACCTTAATATTAATTACCCTGATTAGATTCAATTTAAAAAAGAATAAATAATGTGGATTTTTCAGGAAAAAACGTGATCTAGATCGGTCACAATATTAATATATGTTGTCCATAAAACGGGCATTCCTAATTGATTTAATTAGCATGCCAAATATGAAACATAATAAAAAGGAGACAAAATTATAATTAAAATAAAACACGTGCAATTATAAAACAAATGGAATAAAAATTCCATCTACCACGGCCTAGTGTCCAAATTTAATGAGACTCCTTGTGAAAGCCAAACTACTGGAACTGTAATTTTTCTGGAACTGTGATGCTGCTTGTGTTGTAGTTCTGTGACTTGATATTTGTTGTCAACCCATGTGATAAAGAAACCCAAGAAAAAAAAATCCTGGAGAGCATTCTGCCTCACGGCTCCAATCACCCAACCTTTAACCATATGAAATTACTAGAACATGTAATTAGCCAAAAGTCTTTAAGCCTTATCAGATTATTTCCCACGCACATAAATGTGTGATTACTACTTTCAGTTGGTAACAAAAATGTGAAACCTAAGATATTAGATGAGGTTTGCTAAAGCCAACCCAATTGAATAGTGTACGTCTTTGAATGAACCAAAATCTTAGACCAGGTCGACAAAAGGAAACCCAATTGAATAATTCACATATTTAACTTCAAATCTTAGGTCAGGTCATATTACGCCAAACTAATTGATCAAAAGCATGTCCTTGACTGCTTAAAAATAACAGATCATTTCGTCTAGAGCCAACACAATTCATCAATGCACGTCTTTGCCTGCACAAAATATTTTCCAGAGGGAGTGATGACAAGATACCTTTCCTAATTAGACAACTAAAACAATTTGTCCTCATGGAGATAGTAAGCCCAACCTATGACGATAGGATCTGACAACACAGTAAAAAGGGATAAAAAATACTAGAAACCCCAAATAAAACTTGGATGCATACAAATAAATATTATGAACAATGTGATCGTAGCGCTAATAAACATATAGATAAAGCTAAAACGTTCATTATAGATAATTGCTGAATTATATTCAACATCAAAATCTAAATGCATAAGATGAAAATGTCCATTCCACAAATGCAAAAGCTTCACAAAAATGCAAATAAGAGAAGATCCTAAACTTCATGAGTATTTTTAATTCCAAGGGAAACTCGATAAGTCTAACCAACTTCTGGAATTATCTGTAGAGCAGAGTCCTGAGCAACTTCTGGAGTAACCGAGAGAGTAGTGTCTACAATAATAGCCTGCACATGCTCACTAACCTCATCGCCTTTAGTAGTAGGCTCATCCACCTCCATCAGTTGTTGAGATACCAAGGCCTTAGCCTCATCATCATCCCCTCCCCAAGTCTGGATGACTTCAATAATCTCAAGATAATGCTTGGCGAACCTTTTCTTTAGCTCGTTATAGCCATCTATGAAGACAACCGCTAAGTCAAGTATATGATCAGCAGAAGCCTTATACGTCTCCATGCCAATATCCTTAGCACGAGAAAGGGCCTCAGTGGCCTTATTCAAAGCTTTCTATAGACCAGTGATCTTGGCGACATCAGTGGACACTTGGTCTTTAAACTTCTTATTCTCAACCTTATCATAGTCGGCCTTAGAGGTCCTCATCTTATCAGTCAGATCCTCACTTTGAAGAAAAAGTTCATTATTGGACTCAAAGGACTCCTAGATTCTTATGTCCTTCTCTTACAAGATTGTGTATGCTATCGCTCCCTGAAAGGTGATGAGATCGGTCATAAGTAATTAGTTTTAGGGTACGGGAAGAAAAATACTAGCTTTAAAGTGAACTTACCATATACATCCTATAGTGAACGAAGTTTCACTGATCGTCAGGCTCGAAAGACCTAAAATTCTTGAAATTAAGGTCATACTCGTGGTATCCGAACACATTTACGTCGTTATTTTATGGCAGAAGATTAAACTGGTATCATTCTTTAGCTGATCCAGAGGGATATGATGGTCAGGGTCATAGACGTAGGCATCCACATCACCGTATGGGGAAGAAAATCCTCCACCTCAGTATAAATATCGAATAAGTTGTCCTATAATTTATACCCTCTCCTTAGGTAGATTGGACCATGGGTGTTTGAGATCGTGCTGAGCAACGAGATCCTACAATGATATCTTTATTCCTTCCAAAGGGGAATCATTAAAGAAAATAACCTTGCCCTTGCCTTGAGCTTTGGCAGTTTCTTCAGCCTCAACCCACTTACGATTAGGGTTCTTGGTGTTCTTTCTATCCTCGACCTCAACCATTTTTTGGGAATTAACTTTCTTCTTCGCTCGAGCATCGGCCTCAACTTTCTTCTTTGATTCGGCCTCAAACTTTTTTTTCCTAAGAAGATCAATAGTGGACCTATCAAGTATTTTGGGGAACATATCAAACGATGTCTCAACTAAAAAAGATGATGAGAAAGGGGTAGGTTGTGTACAAAGACATAACAGTTAGTAAAGGACTTAATGAATGATAGAAGATGAGCTAGTAATATAAGATTTACCTTCTTTAACCTCCCTCTTAACAACCTCCTGCTCAGTAGCTAGTTCTTCGCACAATTAAATACCCTCGAGAGGGGTATAATATCCAAGGCTAATGAATTTTCCCAATAAAAAATCATATCTAATTCAACAGTATTAGGAATACACTTCTCTAATAGCAACTGCTTCGGAATAGAAGGAAACTTGGGAGTTTTTTCTTTGCAAAAGGCCATACGATAGGAAGTATTAGCAAAAAGATAAAAAATATAAGAAAACTATAAAGAAATGGTAAAGGGAAAATACTAATATGATCTAGCCTACACCAGTCGCAATGAATGTTATGAAACCTCTTCTTCTCAGCAAAACTAAACTCCCAATCACCAGAAATGTACACGAACTGGTTCTTCCACTGATGGTTACTCGTCTGGAAGACTTGCACCATCTTCAAGTCAAACTTTGGGGGGGAGTAATATTACCCATTATCCGTAACGTTATCCTTTATGACATTGACAAATCTAAAGATGCCCCGATATGGTCAAACCCAGTGTGGTCCTGCTAGAAGATCATGGACCTTAAAATGAACTGATAAATGTTAGGAGGTAGTTGGTTCACAGCGACCCCATAACCACTTACACTGAACCTAATAATTGGGTGGAGAAGAGGACGAACTCCAACCTGAAGGTACAAATCGGGAAGCATATCTTGTCGGAATTATACCAACCATAAACTATTTGATCGCAGTCAGGCAACCTTAGGGAAATGCTAATAGGGCTACCATACCTATCCCTTAATTCCTCCAACTCGCCTTTAGTAATATTGCACTCGTGATTTCTAACATCAATTTTGACAGCATCCCATGATTCAAAACTACCTAATGTACTCTCCTCGGAAGGTGGCACAACTACCTGGGATATGGAGACCCTAGGCCTCTCAAGAATTTCCCTCTTGGGTGAGGCATCCAAATCGATAATGGACATGTCGGACATCGTGTTTAGTAATTTCTCACCGAAAGGTTATCTCATGACAAGAACATTCAAGGGATATATAGGATCAAGAGAATATGTACCGATGATTAAGAGCTATGGAGTATAGCCAATAAAGGAAGCAACATGGGGTGTGTACATTGGATGACCAGGTTCGTCCTCAGGGGGAATGACTTAGAGTGCATTAGAGAACCTTCTGGAAACAATAACAGGAAAACATTGTTCTAATTCAATCAAGTTATCCAACCACCTATGAACCCAAGGTTTGTAGCTCATTAATGATTAAAAACCTAGATTTAGAGACTAGTTCGTCGAGAGGCAAAGTGGATTTGGGGGAAATAACTCAGGAAACCCGAAAAGAGAGGACCCTGGGCCAACCAACTCAATGTACACCTAAGATATTTATAACTACAATTAATTTTTAAAATAACCATCAGGCACCACCGACAGTAAATTTCAATCTAGAAGGGAAGAAACTATAGAAAAACTTGAATTAGAACCCTAAATGAGAAACGGTGTATTAGAACCCTAAAAGAGTTGAATACGAGAGAAACGTCGCATAATATCAAGCTAAATATGGGTGGAAATTGTAGAAACTTTCCAAATAAGGATTTCCAGAAAAGAAGTTAGGTGAAAGTGACAACTGATGGAAGAAATGTCATTGGAGAAGAAAGAAATCAACTGACGGAGGAAGTTTCCCACTCTAAAAGAAGATGCAAGTATGAAAATGAGTTAGAAAATTTGATATTGTTCATATGTTTGGTTTATACCTTTTAGTTAGTAATTATTACCCCTATTTATAACGCGCATGACCTCACGCTAGGAAAAGTGGACAGACGCAGCAAGGATGACCCACACATTGCCCTACACGCGCATAATGATTGCGCCAAATGCCAATCTCCATTGTATGACAAGTGATAAGTTAAATATAAAGAAAAAAACTACCAAGTGATTTTCTCGGCGCTTGCCAAGGAGATTTAAAGATGACCAGAACCATAAAGGCCAACCACATTTTCCAATAAACACTTCACTCGCTCAATCCGCTCAGTGCATACCTAGAAGACATAATATTTCAGAGAATTTTTTATACACAATCATGACTAAAATCTTGGGAGTTTGTTGAACCATGAATATGGTATATTCTACAACTGATTAGAAGGGTAAAACTGAACTTATTATTGAGGTCAACTCAAGTAACAAAGAGATCGGCTCAGATATAATCAAGGTTGACCTAAGGCATTCTGGTCGGCCTTGACATACCAGATAACGCACGCGCCATTATATTTCCTCTACCAATGAATCATACAGTGGGATGATGTCAATAGATCACACACTAGAAACAAGAGAACATTCTCCTACCCATGTTTGCGCATGCTAACTTTATAATTATTCCCCAATTATCTTGTAAAAGTGGTATCTTTTATTTTATAAAGACAAAACCCCTGACATATTATAGTGGATAATCTATATAAATCCATTAACAAATACTCCCACACTCAAATTTACGATAGGGAGAATAACCCATAACCGAGCAAGCAACCAATCAACTATTCTACTAATGAAGAGAAAGATATTATGTCATTCTCATGGTTAGGATAGAGAGACGGAACAACTATATTATTGTAACACTAGTGCTAAGAAATTACTTATGGACTTAGGCTAATTATTAAGGGATGAACCATGTAACTCAGTGTGGGATTCCTCTTATTCTCACCTATATCATCATAAATCTACATTTCCTTGTTTGTGATCTCAGATTGGATCTCAATAAGTTAAGACAAAACCTTGAAACTAATTTTAGAATGATATCCAAATGTTCGAGACTCATATATTATTTATTTTAGACTTGATCAACCTAGTTTATATTTTATAGGGTGTCACAAGTACGAATATACTGAAGAACTTGGCCTCACACATAAGGATTTGGAAATGCTGAAGCAAGACGATGGAGAGGCAGTTGTCACTTCCGTCACTCGCTAAAGAGACAAAGTAAGGGCACCTATTTGCCCACACGGATTCAGGAACAAATAGTGGTACCCACTTTCCCAATACTTCAAACATGTTCTCGATTAACTCTTCAAAAAATAGTGGGAGCACCACGTCTGCCAATCTCCAGATAGAAGAACCTGTGATGCGGACACCCCGATATCCTATCCCTCAGTACAAATAAGTGAGAGTGATCGACAACTCAGGCCAATGATCATATTACCAGAAAGTACTGAGCTCATCATCAACTAATGTACAAAATGAAAGAAATAATTAGGACCCGTGATTATCGTGACTAGCCGGATCACCCATTCTTACTTCTTCAAGATCGATGCTATCAAGAAAGCAGTAATAGGACCTATGGTATGGTACTACGATATATGGAAGTTGATCAACAAAAACAATACCCACCCGATGCCTCTCTAAATGACCTACTTACACTAAGACGATTGGCATCTCAATTCATCATATGTGGGGCAAAATCTACAAAAAAAGGGTTTGATGAGGTACGCTTAAGGTTCATCATGAAAGATGAAACCCTCGAGATTAGGGACAAAATCCATAGTGGCAAATGTGGCCCCCATATGAGTGGACATACCTTCTCTAGAAAAATATTGTGTCGTACTACTTGACTACCATGCAAAAGGATTACACGAATTACATTAAGAGGTTCCTCAAATGTTTAACTTTTATGTCTCACAATAATATCTACCTCCCCGAGAGCTCTACTGCATGACCTCTCCATTGCTTTTCTCCACCCGGGGGATAAATATCATAGGGAAAGTTATCTATAACACCTCAACCATGCATGAGTTCATTATGGTCGCAATTGATTACTTCACCAAGTGGGTTGAAGTTGAATCATAATCGATTATCAGTATTAAGAAGGTGGCCAAGTTCATATACGAAAACCATATGTTCCCCTTCGGTGTACCCCTCGAATTAGTATTGAACAATGGTTCCCAGTTTGTGAAAAAGGTCTCAAACCTGCTACACGAGTATGGGATTACTCGACATAATTTAGCCCTATAAAGACATCAAATCAATGGAGTGGTCGAATCCTTTAATAAAAATGTCAAAAATATCATCAACAAGATGACATATACCTACAATGACCAGTCAAATAAGTTATTGTACGCCCTCTGGGGTTACAACACTATAAAGATAAATTCAATAGGGTTCACCC
Organism: Sambucus nigra; assembly: GCA_949130495.1. Lineage (NCBI taxonomy): Eukaryota > Viridiplantae > Streptophyta > Magnoliopsida > Dipsacales > Adoxaceae > Sambucus > Sambucus nigra. The sequence goes on from OX422211.1 coordinate 178,998,495, forward strand.
CTAGTCATTAGTATATGGCATGGAAGAAGTCGTATCCATAGAACTCAACATACCCTCATTACGTGTCATGCTCGAAATCTAAGTGGCTAAAATCGACTGGGTTCATGCCCGCTATGACAAACTAGTTCTCCTCGATGAAAGGAGACTAAAGGGTGAAACATACAAGACGACGACCTAGTCCTAAAAAATAATCTCAAACCCGATCGGACCCCTAGAGGAACATTTGCTCCCAACTAAGGAGGACCTTACCTCATTACCAGAATAAACTTTGGCGGGGCATTTACCTTATCTAATCTCGATGGAGTAACATTTTCCCAAACCTTCAATATCGATCGATTTAAAAAATAATTTCCTCGAACCTTCTTATGGTGAAAATAAAGAAACTGATTTGATACAAAAATAATTGGTTGTAATGGGGAGGGAACACATACAAGCCTATACACATTCCTATACCTATATAAAAAATCCCACTTGAGCCACCAACCTTTTGCTTGAAGTCATCTAAAACACATTGAGCCCACAACGTTTCATTTAAGAGAACTACATAGACCTGATTCTCCGATATATTATTATCACATACATTCAAATACCCGTTGTCTTTGAATCGTAGATACATAGACAACCCGAGATATCACTATGGAATTGGTATAAATAATAACCAAAAAACCCTATTTTTGTAGAAAGTCCTGATTATGGTCATTATGCACTCACTCTAAAAGAGTCAATGTGTTCTAAGTAGACAACAATTTACGTAATTAAACGGTGCCTTAAGGAATTTTGGAACTCCGTAAAGTTATCCTTATTTAGGAAACAACACATGAAGGTTGATACTACAAAAGAAACGATTGAGATAAGCCTAATGGGAATATACAATATCCCTATACCCGCCTTCCCAGAAAAATAAACACCAAAATAAACCCCTCTTTGAAACACCCCTCATCCCTGGATGGATCCTCAACAGACAGACTCACGCAGTGCTCTCCGCAAAACAATACCCTATCTTGGCTAAAGGAAAACACTACGGTTCCAAAGATATATCAAATGGATCCCACCAGCTCACAAGTAAAGAAAGGTGACCCACTTCCCTCACGACCAACGTCAACACTGACAGGCAGCTAATAGCAAGCGGATAAAGTTTCCTTTCTCCAAAAGAAAAAGTCTCAAAAGGATGAGGAACTCTTGTTTTCATGTACATATTTATCCCCTTATTATGTTATAAAAGTGTATATATGTTACCACCATTTCAATAAAAAGAGCTTAGGCTTACTCTGTCCATACGCACGTCTTTCGTTACTTTAGTAAAAAAAGTATGTTATAAATAGAAACATAATAACACATGCATGAGCGAATAATTCATCATCAAGAGAAAGATACATTTATTTATAAACAAGATGTTTGGGCGAGAATCTCCTTACAAAAAACAAAAAATCTAATGGGGATTCCGTGTGTTCCCCTTGAAAGGAACATACTAAATACATGGGGCACTACCTCGGACAACCCATAGAAACCACAAAAGATGCCTTTTTAAGAGAGTACATCAAATTCAACCTAAAATACTAACCAAAAACACTACTCCATCAACCTATAATATCGGGCCTTTTCCCTAGATGACCACTTGCGTAATTCCAGTTCAAAATCCCACGACATAGCATCCTAGCCCTTATACCCGATGAAGATGCACTGGCCAAAAGAACAAAACCCTAAAAACATGAAAACCCTTGAACACTTAATAAGACCCAACGACAGTCCTATGTAGTCCTTAATAATGTTAGCAAAAACCTCGGTGGCCAGTTAGTGCAAATAGAAGTGCATCGAAGACCAACAAGTTAGTACCTCCCGTAGCTGAGCAACGTCAATGAATACCAGTTGAAAATTTGAAAAATATAAAATCAGTAAACTTGAAAACGTGCCAAAATGTACAAAATAAGATCTTTTAAACTCACATCATTCACAAAAATAGTCGGTTCCAGAATCGTCGCCAGCATGCCAAATGCTAACCCACACTGACGGGCATGGATGACTTAGTCCTTGCCATGAAGAACTACACTAAACTGGAGGATGCAACAATCAATGTTGATTGTTGGCGGAAATGGATTGGTGAAATAAAGAGGCAATGAGGTGGAGTCCCCCACACTCATCGGGACTATCAGGATAAAAGTAGATACCCTTGACCCTATGGTAAGACTACCCAATAAAGATAGTATGAAGGGGGCATCATCCATGACAAATCTCCTATCGCTTACCATAGCCATGGAGATACGATACAAACAAGATTACAAGAATAAAAATATGATGAAAATGGAAACAACAAGATGTAATAAATAACTTTCGAGCGTTTGTAAAAGGATGACCAAACGGTCAAACATTCTTCAAAGGTTGATCGTACGATCAAAGGAATGTTTAATTGAATGGTTAACTGACCTGATCACATCCTAAAAATCCCTTCCCCCTAAAAGTGTTATGTGACACCGCTCCTAATAAATTACCGGATCACTCATGTACCAAATTAAAACAGGAGTCGCATATGGTCCATTCTTAGCATCACTGTCAAAAACCAAATTAATTACTAATAACCTATTGTGCTGGCGTTAAAATTTTATTTAACTAATCTTTTTAAACAAACTATACCATTAAAACCTTCATAAAGTATATATAAATGGAGCTAAAAAGAAATATAATAACCGAACACTCGGTAACAATAATACAACCCAATTGAATGCCGCACTAAAAAGCGATAAAAGAATAAATAAAAGCAGTTAGGTCATTAGCTCGAAAGTTTATACAATACCTCCTATCTATATTACAAGGATATAAGTGTCTATAGAAAACCTGCAAGCATCCACAGTTGTGGCAGCACAAGTCTGACTCGAAGGAATCATTATCCAGGCGTCCCAGTGCCTGGACACCTATAAATATAATATATAGCAAGAGGGAAAATATAGAAACGGGTCAGAGCCCGAGTTGTGAAAATATTTTGCAAGTGCATAAATGCTTTATTTAGGAAAATATGGTTTATCTCATATTTAAATTGGTATCACACTCCCATGGGATACCCCTTACCTCTCTTTTAATAGTGCACTCCTAGTGTATCCCTCTAAACATCCTAGTCAAGCTACTCTGCCTAACTAATCTATTACCCCCAAACCCTAAGGACCTAAGTAAACTGGGTACTAAGGGCTAAACTTCTCTCCATTCCCAACACTGCACTAAAATCGTGCGTGGGGTGTCTCGTGAAGCGAAATCCAAATAAGGAACCACCCCGATACACTACTACCTAGCAGTGTTGTTTGTCAAGATCCATTAGACCCCCAGTACACAACGTAATATTATATATACTCATATAATTATATACATTATCATACTAACTTTTATATGCATATCACTATACACGTTCGGATATAATCTCCTGGAATGAGAATTAATCCCTTTTTCATTTTATCTCATTACTCTAATAAAGATATATAATATCTTGTTCTCATACACAAGTAATATACTATTCACACAAGTATAATAACCATCCCAACGAGCTATAACTCGAGGATGCGGTCTCTTAATGCTATAGTCTTCCAGGGCATCACTCACATACCATCATGGGGACCAGCGGTCTAACTCAATATAATCGACATCGCGATCATAAATCACAATGTCTGGGAAGCGGTCATAGTTCCTCCCCGAAAATGAGACAAAACATACCCACCATGTCTCATCCCAAATAAAAATCACACAATATAACAATGGACGCTATGACCCGAGGACTATACCCTCCATGCTCCTCAAGCTTGGGGACTCACCCACATCGCGCAACTTCCCAAGATAGCATTAGAGGGGGTATGCTTCACACATATATATATATACCATCCCCCCCCCCCCCCCACACATATATATATACACACATCCATGTCATATTATATATATACTTTAATCACATCATATATATACATTTTACATCATTTCTCAAATTTATTAAAATGGCCATAATTGCCAATCACACATAACGATGGCCATAATCCCACAGCTTCTCACTTATAATAATATTCGAGTATTCGCACACTCACGATACTAAACTCAGAAGTACTCCCTCACTTGATAAATAAATTGTACCTTATTCACACTTAAGGATTTATATAATTTCTCCAACTATACCAATTTACACTAACTAACTAACTAAGTATAATCCCAAATTCCCATCCTAGTCGCCTCATAGAATTTTACCCAATTATTGATGACCCCTTTCTATTCCATCCACATAAATATACCCATATGTTCTTACCAAATAAATTCTCCAATTTTCACTCACTTCTTAAGCATTTAATTAGTCCATACCCTGGATTAACCTCTCAAATAACCCAAGGTTAAATCAACATTCCTTAAATCCTTTAGAACATAACTCTCTTTAATACTCAAATTTAAAAGTCCCTAAACTTTAAACTTAAAGGGGGAGAAAGAGTAATAATCTCTAAAATCTTGGCCTGAAAATAGAGTACCGGTCGACCAGCCCTGGACCCCCGATCGATCGCTGTTTGGGATTTTGCCTAACTGCAAAATCAGTAGGCCCTTTTTTATGGGTGCGGTCGGCCGGCCATAGGGGCGCAGTCGACTGGTCATACCAGTTAGGTCGGCCAAAGTCCATTTTGGATGAAATCCAAAATTCCCACCACCCAAAATATCACCCCGAACTCCATTCTTATGGTTTCTAATATCAACCCATAACACAACAAACACCTAAACATAGATTTCTAACTAACACATCAATCAATTGGGGGATTAAATCAATTTTTCTTGGATTGGAACCTAAAAACCCATATAAAGCCTAGTTTTTCCCATTTCCCCCATTTAATTCATTTCTTCACTTCATTTACATGATTTTAACACTAGAAATCATTAAGAGTTTACATTACATCAATATGTAAACTCATACTCAAATTACCCAAACTTATTTTAAGGGTTTTAACCCAAAATTATATAGCTTACCAACTATAATATGAGATATGTGAACAAAATGAAATAAAGCAAGTACACACTTGCCTGAATGATAAAATCAGACGATCTTGAGTCGAATCCTGAGGAGTTTGGCCGGAATCTCCCTTTTCTTCCTCTTTTCTCTCTTCTTTTCCTCTCCTTTTTCTTTTCTCTCTTTTCTTTCCTTCTCGCACTCTCTCATGCCTTAAATAAAAGAGAATTAAGGGTTTATCCCTTTTAAACCCAAAAATGACTCATTTACTCAATTACGAGTTCCTTTTAATCCAAAAATTCCAGAAACTCAAATATGGCCCCCGGATACTCTATTCTGACTATCTCGATTGTTTCGATACCAACAGCACACTCGAAATCTCCATCCGAGGTACTTGACCGCAAATCACTAATTGAACCCAACACAACTTACTGTGGTTTTTCAATAAAAATATTACCCTTTGTCGCTTTACCCAACGACGACATATAATTAAAATACTCCAACTCATTTACTTAATCCCAAAAGTAAATATAACGCCCCTCGAAAATCATCTAATCCTTGAAAACTCCAAAAATTAATATTCACAATAATCTCTCAAATTCCCAATTTACACTTACTTATGAATTTTAATTATCCTCAAAAGTGCGGGGTATTACATACTCCCTCCCTTACAACGTAATTTCACCCTCGAAATTCAGATACCACCGATACTACAAACACTATCCTATGATCGCTTCACATCCTTATTCCTCAAGGGGAACGGTACTAACCCGATGGATTGTAACCATAAACTCCTTCCGCACTCACCTCTAACTAGGTTTATATGATACTATACTGCTACCTCGATCGTAAAGTGACTCTGACAACGTCACATCGTACCTATCATTTCTAGTGCCACAAGTAAAAAAATGAGCTTATAGCTCCGCTCTAACGTCTAAATCTCGCTGGAGAATCATGATTCTAAATGTCCACTCATCTACATCAAGATATCTAATTTCCCTCAAAAAGGAAATTACTCTAACGCTCGACCACTCTCGTCAGTCTCATCGCTTAATCTTGAGCATGCTACTTCTTATTGCCCCTATAATTAGATTATCGCCTACATCTCACGACGTTCCTTCCGACCCATATCAATTCCACTTATACTGCCTCATTGCATAATCTTCAACTTTATGTACTACACCCCTTCTATTTTAGGCGGTATACAAAATAACCTTACCAGGGTGCCATACACCTCTTTAACACGTGCTTATTTGCACAACCATTGTAAACGTTCGACACATTCACTCTCTCTAAATAATGGGCCTTATTTCCTAAGTGTAATACTCACACATGGGTCTTACCAACTCTCGAAATTCAATCTTCTCAAGGCTAATCAACCAATCTTCTTGTGGTTTACTACTTAGAATCTTCCTATATCAACGCCACTAGATCTATTGGACTTACTCCTTAATAATCCTACGATCTATGCGTTATCCGGCCCACGCGAAATGAGTATAATCCTAAGTATATCCCTAGTGCCCAAGGCCTCTCTCAACTTCTGACATTTGTTTGGTTTCATGCTTGGAACGTCTCGCAAAGCGAAATTCAAATAAGGAACCCTCCCGCTACACTACTTCCTTGCATTGTAGGTCATCGAGATATAATGGCCTGAGGCACACCAACATGATGTACTAAATCCTATCTTACTATCCTACTAATATACTTCTACCACTTTAACCTTTCACCTTGTAGAAAAGGAAAATCTAACAAATAAGGGCGCCTACTAACTTCAAACCTGTTGTGAACATCACACCCAAAACATACTATCTTCGAATTATCCTTCTCATCAAGGCTTGGCTATAAGCCTCAAATCAATTTCTCTAACTCCTTCTTCTCCATAGCACTTATATTTCATATGACCCTCAGTCCATAGTGTTTCCTCCACACAATATGACTTATCAACAAAACTAACATCCTTGCATCCTATAATATCTCTCCACTCCCGACGTCGTTAAGGTTCATGCGTGGAGCGTCTCGCAAGAGAAATCCAAATAAGGAACCCCTCCAATACACTACTACTTAACTTTGTCGGTCGTGGAGGTCCGTTAGCTTCAAATATGCAACCGGAATAATTCTAGCCCCTCTTTCAACAAAAGGTGTTCTGAACTCCTATCTCTACCCAGGAGACACAACATCAAGTGCTCGCACTAACACTAAGTCCTTGCGCAAACAATAATGGGATTAAACTCACATCTCAACAATTAACCATGCATACCTTAAATCACCCTATAAGGTCACCATGCACTCATATCATGATAATAAAACATCTGCTCACTGAAGGTCCATCTACCCATAGTAACAAAGGCGAACTCAACCAGTATCCAGGTGAATTATCGCAACAATAACATGTTCCACTCGGTAATCGCGGACACGATAGTCTTGCCATCAATAACCTGCTATCGCTTCGAACAACGAATATCATACAATACTCAAATTAACACCATACTCGTATAACACACACAAAACGAGCAATACCAATCTGATGTAAACTCAAAATACTAACACCCGCTCTTCACAGCGAATGAAAGAAATTAAATTCCCGCTATCGCGGAAAAACACATAAATATATACTACGTAACGTTATTGATACTCTTTGTAAACTCGTATCATACACGAATCTGGAGCTAATAAAATACTGTGACTAAATTTCGTCACACAGAACACAGCTCCTTCAACTGAGGTGAAACTCATAACAACATTCTTACCTAACTCCCTAGCTACTCCAATAGGTTTCCAGACTTGGTACACTTTCCATAATTGAACCAAAAATTTCTTTAATCAATGCCCCATCTAGGCACCCTACTCTTGTCCTTTAACTCCCACTGGGTAATGACTAACCGTATGGTTTTACACTCCACATTACAACATTCTCCATCTCTGTCCACCCAGACCATGTTAAGGTTATCATCATCTCAGACTCTATAGTCTCGACCCTGACAATCACCTTCATAGTCCCTTTAACTTCTTCATTAAAAGGAAACTCCACTACCGGCTTCAACAACCCTATTTAAATGAATTCCCCGGGTGGATGCCCACCGATGGGGTTTCATGAACATACTTTCTCCATAAGTGTTAGAAACACTTACTAGTGAGCCTTTCATTCCTCTGAAGGACTCTCCCTTCATTGTACCTTCTCTATTAGGCACAAAGTTCACTTTTCCATAACTATTTATTCACAGTCGGTATCTGATCGATCCTTATGTGAATAATCCAAAATTTTCATTCTCTTCATTCCTAATCCATCAAGGGAATTTGTGGTTAAAACCGTCCATGAGATTTTTCTATGAGAAAAACATATTGCCCCCCCCCCCCAAATATGGAGACCACTATTCCCACCATTCCAATATTTCTCCCACGAATGAAAAATTTTCCTCAGATTTTCGTATATAGGTATTTCCATACCGCTTATCTAAGTCAAAACTTCTGAGACTTCTACTCTCACTGAGTAATGATACACTGCCTTCACATGAATTAACTTCAAAGTATGGTCCTTATTAAAGACCCCTTTCGAACCCCCTAGCTTCATCGGGTAATTCAACTTTAGTACCACTCTCTACTACAGCGGTACTGAGATACTCGTAACTACTATTCTTTAGTAGTCATTGAAACCATCCTTGACAAATTCCATAGGGAAAGTGACCTCTACTGCGGTCCTAATCTCCGACCTCAACTAACTGCTCCAAGTAAATCCTGCCTTCTGCTACCCTTTCCATAGCCTTCTGTGATCGTCCCTCATCGATCAGCACACGAATCTCAAACGAGTGCTTAAAATATTACTATAATCTTATGATATGGCAGGAGAACAAAATCTCATAAAAGGAATCAACAATCCTAATCCTAAGGCTCTATATCAAATCGAGAGCAATGCTGAAAGCGTAATACGTCCGCACAGATTCCTAAGGACACTAGAACTTGATTATCTAATACCATCTGTGACACCCCGCCTAATAAAATACCGGGTGATAACTCATGTACCAAATTAAAACAACAGTCGCATATGGTTCATTCTTAGCATCACTATCGAAAACCAAATTAATTACTAATAACCTATTAGGCTGGCATCAAAATTTTATTTAACTAATCTTTTTAAACAAACTAGACCATTAAAACATTCACACAGTATATATAAATGGAACTAAAAAGAAACAACATAACCGAACACTCGGTAACAATAATACAACCCAATTGAATGCCGCACTAAAAAACGATAAAATAATAAATAAAAGTAGTTAGGTTATTAGCCCGAAAGTTTGTACAATACCTCCTATCTAGATTAAAAGGATAGAAGCGTCTATAGAAAACCTGCAAGCATCCACAGCTGCCGCAGCACACGTCTGACTTCGAAGGAATCATCATCCTGGCGTCCATGTGTCTGGACACCTATAAATATAATATATAGCAAGAGGGAAACTATAGAAACGTGTCAGATCCCGAGTAGTGAAAATATTTTGCAAGTGCATAAATGCTTTATTTAGAAAAATATGGTTTATCTCATATTAAATTGGAACCCGATTCCTGGAGTTACCCCTGGAACTGGAAATGATTCTGTGGCCTAGTAATTCTGAATTTTATATTTTGTAAAGCTTTGTAATTAACATATTTTGTAGTGAATATTTGGAATTACGCCTTCGTTTGACTTTAAAATCACCTATGATTCGACACCACCCGTTAACACAAAATGAAGTTATTAATTATAGAGAAGGGTTAACGTTCTTGGGTCATAATTGGATGGACCCATCAGATACATTAAAGTTATGTGTTTTATGAAGTGTTGAATCTATCCCTAGCAAGCCTCAAATCCCATATTGATTTGCGAGTGTAAATGGTTTGCAGGGTCGTAAATTGGTTATGGGTTATAAACGGGTGAAGATTCAGACATTAAAATAATATGAAGCTCATCAACTACAAAATAACGATCCCTTGAAAAATAGAATAAGATATGAAAATAGGTCTTGCATTGTCACGCCGCATGTTATATGTGTTGTAGTTATATGAACATTACATATATAAAATATTTCTAAAAAAGAAGGACAGCTAGCTGCTAGAAATGTAATTTAATTACCATTGAGCTTGAAAGTATTATAATAGGAAGAAGAAAACAATAGAAAGCCTATGAAAACGTATCAAAAGCAGGAAGTTTCTGCTTATCCAAGACTATAAAATTCATTTCTCTATGCTACAGACCTAGATGAGTCAGGGTGGTCATCTGTGGCTGACGCACCTATCTTAGACCAGAGGTTGTTGTCTTGCAATATGAGTGTCGTCTGAGGTTGACACCTATATTGATATGAGTGGGGTTGGTCTCATCTGTAAGATGAGACTAGGGAGCTTGGAAGGGTGCTTGGATGTCATCCGTACTAGACTATTATGGGATGAGACCACTGGTTGGTATAATTGAGAACAGTGGTCTTTTCTGTGAGACAAGACTATCGTGTATTCGGTTACCTAGGTGATATCTGGACGAGACTATACTTACTTATGTCAATTACCCACATACCTTAACCTTCGACGTCAATAGGAGGCTGAGGTTTAAACTTGGCTCTATTTGGCTTCAAGATGACTCTGCTTAATTTCTCGTTTCGTCTTGACATATGGCTCGCAAATCATAACTTTGGTGGTCTATCTATCAATTAGTTGTAAGTCGTACCTTGGGGTCAGAATAGTCAGGTCGTCAGACCCAATGGTCATGTCACCCCCATGTGATGTCGAGTCACATACCACTATCATGTATTTATCAACCTATATTCATACTTAGTTATAATAAGCATAAATAGTTGTGTAAATCATATATATGTATACATATAACTAGCATGCTTGATTTTAAACTTGAAAATAATTTAGAACTAAGTGTTTTTTTAATTGGTATCAGTGATTTGTATTAAAAAAACTTTGAAGATCCTTAAGCGTCTAAAATATTTTCATAAAATGGATGACAAAAATATTTTGGAAAAACTTAGAAATCTTTCAAAACCCATTGTCTTTGATGGTGGTAATTCTCCATACTAGAAAGTTAGGATAATAGCCCGCATTCAAGGACAACCGGGTGATGATGTTTGGGATGTCATTTAAGCTAGTTATGAAACTCCTACTAGACCAACAACTAAGGGAAGTACAATGAGAATAATCAAAACACTCAGTGAATATACAAAATATGAAAACCTCCCATCTTAGTATCATTGTAAAGAACGCAATTGTATTTTCATGGCTATTAGTGAATATGAATTGAAACGTATATCTCATTATACTACTTGATGTGGTGGTAAAAGTGTGTTCGTTTGAAGACACTGCCGTTGTTTTCGGTTCACCTATGTAATATAAAAAAAACTAAACTATGACTACATTCAACAAAGGGAGTATATCAGCCAGTCCTAGTATCGAGAATCCATGGGGAATGTTGTACATATTGGAATAGATTTACTATTTCTAAAATAAAAGTGTAAAAGGTGAATTGATTACGAAGGGGAAAAATAAGCAGTTAAAACTAAATAATAATTAACAAAATGAGAGCCAGGGTCACATCCCCGCCATGGTCTAAACAACACATAATTAGAATTTCGTTTCGAAAACATTTAATCGATATATTAAATTAATCATAAACATTACCCATGAAGGAAATTATTTTCTCCTTTCTATTGTACTAATTTACACTTATCATAAACTATAAAAGATATAGAGATACAAATTATAGTTACGCTAATATAGAGAAAACATTAGAAAAAGATGAGAGAAAATGATGGAAACCAGGTTTATGTGGTTCGGCCAAAGTGGTGCCATTGTTTAGAGGTGTAATGTTCATTATATTGATTCTAATGGGAAAAATCCATGAATGAATAGCAGTTATTAAATATAATGCTCACTTTAAAAATAGATAGCATAATAGTTGGAAAAAGATATCCCGGTCCCCATACAATGGGGAATAGCATGATATATATAGGTTATTAAATGAGAGAGGGTGTCGAGGGACAGGTGTCGTGCCTTTATAATATAGGGAGTTACACTTTTACATGCAAATGGGGATGATAATCATGAGTTTGTTACACACACATGGAGGAGCAATATTCGCATATCTCCCACATATGTGAATGATATGACTTCCGATGGCGTCATTCTATCACGTGGTACATTATTGTTCTGATGGTGTCATGTAATAATGTTAACTACTATGAGCTAGCTGAGTTAAGTCGACCGCCTGTGATGTTGGGATGACCGCAATTGCATTGGATGACTGATGATGCTGAGGATCAGCACCACCGGATAAGTGATAATGAGCTCAAACAGTCTTAACCATGGCAATCATAGAGATGTATAAGTGTATGAATATGTAGAAGGGGATGAGTATAAGAGGGAATAAAACAATGATGTATAGTGGTTCAGCCAATTTGGCCTACATCCATTGTGAGTGTGTGATCCACTAAGTATGGGCACTAATGGCCTTGGATACAATGCACATCAGCTCTCTCTCTCTTGTGTGTACAAGCAGAGTTTTAGCTAGGGTTGCAATGATCTGATCTCCCCCCTGTAGGGTTGTAGGTGACAAGTATATATAGGTCTTGGGGGGTGTAGTGTACCCCCCAAGTATGCATGGTGCATGTGAATGATGATCTAACTAATCCCCTGTTGACACCTGTAGATGCCAAATGATGACATAATATTCCCTCACATGAGGGTGTGATTCAGTTATAACGGTCTGCCACGTGTCATATGAGCCTCACGCACACTGTTCCACGCGTCTTCCAAACCACGCGCTGTCACGATGTCACCCTCGGCCTATAAGCCGAGGCCGAGGGCAAAGTTCCTTCCGGGAGCGAGCCTGGCCAATTCTGGCCTCGTACTGTCGTCCCATCGTAGGGTCGTCCGGAGCTTCATGAAGGGTCGACCCCTCGTACTGTCGTCTGGAGCCTGGTGAAGGGTCGGCCCCTCGTACTGTCGTCTGGGGCCTGGTGAAGGGTCGCCAGGAGATTGTTGAAGGGTGGGCCCCTCGTAGGGTCATCCGTTTGGAGGTAATCCTCGTCTAGGCTGAGGATATAAACGGGTATATCAATCACCCCCCAGCCCTTAGCCATAGGTGCCATTGAGATGGCTGAGGGATATTGCTAAAATTGAGATGCGTAAAGATGAGTGACACATGGGCAGGTACTCATTGCTATTTAAGTTCCCAAGGCAGGGCGGCTGCACACTTGCATGGGGATTTGTGCCCTGACTATTCCCTTCTTGGCAAATGTGCCCATTTATTGCCAAAGTATATAAGCAATTTTTAAACTCTCTTTCTAACTTCTTCGTCTTCGCGCCTAACCATTTTCTCTCTCTAGAACCAGTCGCCATTTGCAGCCTTCAATCTTTCAGGCCTCACAGCGCTCTTGTTCTCTCGTCATCAGGTAACCTTTTTCTCCCCGCGCCTTCTTTTGTCTTCATTTCTGTGTATTTTTTAGGGTCATAGGTTGGCACTTTCTTAGAGTTCCCCTATTGCCTTTTCCGGTGTCTTCTCCGGTCGTTAGTTCTTGAACATTCTTGATGAAAAACATTTCAGTTCTTTGGTTTAATCCAGAAGTCAAACCTGGTCAATCCCCCAAGTGTTAGTAGTTGAATTGGCCAAGTCTAGTGTAATTTCTCCAAGTGTAGGATCTTCCCTTTAATGCTTAGGAGGCTTTACAACTTAGTGTCTGAATTCCCATCTCTGAGAGAGAAACTCTTTACCGAGATCAGACGAATAGAGGAGGAGGAAGAGAGGAGACGAGGGGCCGACCCTAATTGGGTACGACCCATCTTTCCCATTCCTCTTGCCACCATAAGACCATCTGAACCCTCTGAGTCTTGTGGGTCGTCGTCTCGTCCTGCCAACACTCCCAAACCAAGTGAAATGGACGAGAGAACCTCCTCTCCAACTGGTGCTGGAACGTCCGGTAGAAGGGACACGTCTGACCTTAGCCCTCCCCGAGAGGCCGAGGGTACAATTCCCTCTGAGGCTGTCCCTGTGACAACCCTATCCCCCAATGCCTTCCAAGTGGCTTTCCCTCAGGGTCCTCCTGCAGGTGATGAGATGGAGGGGGATGAGTACGAGGACGAGGATACAGATGATGAGGTTGATACTTCCCATGCCTCGTCTTTTATCTCCTCCGTTAGGGATAGGGACCTTCTGATATGGAGGCATATTTACGGAGTGCCCTCTGGGGTAACTATGAGGGTTCCCTCTGAGACTGAGAGGGTTTTTGAGGGTGAAGAGGGAGAGGTTGCAGTCTACGAGCAAATGTTCAAGGTAGGTGTCAGACTTCCCCTCCACCCTGCCATTGTAGATATTATGTCGGCTCTGGGCGTCTCCCCCTCTTAACTTCCACCCAACTCTTGGAGGACGATTCTGGGTTACATTTCCTCGTGGAAAAACTCTTTTACTGATGAGCCCTCGTCCGACGTATTCTTGGCCTGCTATAATATCACCTCTTCATCTAAACAACCCGGATATTATCATCTAGGGGCAAGAAGGTCTGAGAAGAAACTTCTCCACGTGTCTCAAACTTCCAATCATGATTGGAAAAAGAGATTCTTCTTCATATCTGGGGCGTGGGAGCGCTCCCCGAGGCGTCCCCTTCTGCTGATGGTCCGAGGGTCCCTAACAAATGGTCTAATCCCTCAATGAAAGCTAGGTCAGACCCCGGACTTAGCTTGGAGGAAAGGGATATTGTTGAGTATCTGAGGGGACGAGGGAGAGAGGGTGAGATCCCAAAGTTCGAAGATTTGATGACCCCCCGATACCTCAAAGAAGATGGTCTGAGGGTCGGCCCTCTGACGGAACTATGTGAGTTATACAACATGTTTTCCATTTTCTACTTTTTTGAAGTGTTTCCTGTTTATCTCTGTATTTTTCTGATGCATCGTGCCCTTTTCAGGTCGTCCTGTAAGTGTGTCAGATTACCTCTGGGAAATGACTGCTCCAAGCCTACTAGCTGGTTTGTCAAAGAAGAAGGGGAAGGAGCCTCAGCAAGCTCCAAAGAAGACAAGGGCCTCAAGGCCGACGGTTGTTGAGCCGACAGCTGATAGCCACAAGAGGAAGGACCCTGAAGCTCCTGTTGAGCATCGACCTGATCCTAGGACGAGGGCAAGGGTCGAAGCCTCAGAGGGGACGACCTCTTCATCCAGCATGGGGGCCTTCTGGTCTCAGAATTTGTCCCATCTGAGGGCCGACCCCTCATCTCTTATTGCCAACTTGAGGGCAGCCAAGGCCTCGATGTTCTCTGCACCATCGGCCTCTGACTTCGAGTTCTTGGCAAAGATGCCTCCTGCCAAAGTGTACGACTACGGTCTGCACTCCCTTGCTCAGGTACTGGTCTTGACCTTTAATTTCATTCTCACTAACTGTTACCTCGGCCCATCTTGATGTTTTGTTCATTTTTTCTTGCAGTCTGTTTGTGCCTTGACCTCAGCCACCAAGTGGATGGCCGAGAATCAACAAAAGTTTCACGAAGCTGAGAGGGCTATTCAACAAGAGGCCGACCTACGGACAGAGCTGGACACTGCGAGGGCCGAGCTGGAGAGTACAAGGACTGAGCACGCTAGAGTCCTTGATGAGCTGACTAAGCAGCATGATGCCGATCTGCAGGCCAAGGACTTGTTGATCAAGGACAGGGACTTGTTGATCAAGGACAAGGACGAGGCCCTAACCAATATGGAGGCCAAGCACAAGACTGACCTTGAAGCAGCTGTCCAGAAAGCCGAGGCCAATGCTGTTGAGGCCTACAAGGTCTCTGATGAATTCCAAGGCTTCGGCCTTAATATCTTGAGAGGGGAATTAGGACGGCCTGTCGGTGGGTCGTCCTAAAGTTTTCCGACACGGTATCATCCATCCGCCCTTCTCTTGAGGTGGTTCAGCTGGATGACCCCTTGATTGCTGAGGCCCTGTCGCAAGTGGAGTCCCAAGTTCAGGTTGAAGGGGTTGGTACATCTGAAGATCACCCAGTGCTGGTAACAGAGGAGACCATTCCCATAGATGAGGAGGCCCTACCCTCTGATGTCATCCCATAGGGTGGCTGCTTGTAGCCCATACCCTCATTTTTGTATTTTTGTTCATTCGTCTTGTAAAACACTTGATACTTTATGCTTTATTAATACCATAGTCTCTTCCTTTCCATAATTGTTGTCTTCCATATTTGACTCTTTTATGGTTTGCTCCTTGTTGATTTGCTTTGTTGATGCTACTAACCCCTCCCTCGTCTTTTTTGAGGACTAATGTGGGGTCGTCCCCCCATGTGCCCTTATCACAGCCGAGGGACATAATAACCCAATGGTTTTTTAATCAAGTCTACCCTCTTCTTTCTTGAGGACAGTGGTGGGGTCGTCCCCTCCACTGATCCTCATTATAGCCGAGGGTTCAAATGATCAAATTAATGATTTTTATGGAGTCTGCCCTCGTCTTTCTTGAGGTCAGTGGTGGGGTCGTCCCCTCCACTGGTCCTCATTATAGCCGAGGGTTCAAGTAATCAATTTAATGATTTTTAATTAAAGTCTACCCTCGTCTTTCTTGAGGATAGTCGTGGGGTCGTCCCCTCCACTGATCCTCATTATAGCCGAGGATTCAACTTACCAAATCAATGGTATTTAACGAGGTCTACCCTCGTCCTTCTTGAGGACAGTGGTGGGGTCGTCCCCTCCACTGGCCCTCATTATAGCCGAGGGTTCGACTTACCAAATTAATGGTTTTTAATGAAGTCTATCCTCGTCTTTCTTGAGGATAGCGGTGGGGTCGTCCCCTCCACTGATCCTCATTATAGGCGAGGGTTCAACTAATCAAATTAATGATTTTTATGGAGTCTACCCTCGTCTTTCTTGAGGACAGTGGTGGGGTCGTCCCCTCCACTGATCCTCATTATAGGCGAGGGTTCAACTAATCAAATTAATGATTTTTATGGAGTCTACCCTCGTCTTTCTTGAGGACAGTGGTGGGGTCGTCCCCTCCACTGATCCTCATTATAGCCGAGGGTTCAAGTAATCAATTTAATGATTTTTAATTAAAGTCTACCCTCGTCTTTCTTGAGGACAGTCGTGGGGTCGTCCCCTCCACTGATCCTCATTATAGCCGAGGATTCAACTTACCAAATCAATGGATTTTGAAGTCTCCCTAGTCTTTTTTTAGGACAGTGGTGGGGTCATCCCCTCCACTGGTCCCCATTATAGCCGGGGGATCAACTTTCCAATTTAATGGATTTTAAAGTCTTCCCTCGTCTTTTTTGAGGACAGTGGTGGGGTCGTCCCCTCCACTGGTCCCCATTATAGCCTAGGGATAAACTTCTTTGCATGCATACTAGAACTGATAACCACTGGATGAGGGAAACACTGATATTTCTCATTAATTTTCCATGAATTCTGTCGAAACAATGCTTATTACAACCATGTCCTATCAAGACCTTACAATACTACTGGTAGTATTTTTTCAAATGATCCGCATTCCAGGGGTTGGAAAAAGGTTCCCCCTCTAGGTTTTCTAGTCT
Source organism: Sambucus nigra (assembly GCA_949130495.1). Taxonomy (NCBI): domain Eukaryota; kingdom Viridiplantae; phylum Streptophyta; class Magnoliopsida; order Dipsacales; family Adoxaceae; genus Sambucus; species Sambucus nigra. The sequence goes on from OX422211.1 coordinate 179,015,964, forward strand.
ATAGGTCCCAGGGACAACTTCGTCGGTGACCCTATAGGGGCCGTGCCAATTAGGATGGAGTTTATTGGGCTTCTGCCAAGTCTTCTTGAGGACCAAGTCTCCTACTGCGATAGGCCTCTGTTTCACCCTCTGATTGTAAAATCTTGCGGTCCTCTGCTGGTAGGAAGCCTGCCTTATCTCAGCATCCTCCCTTCTTTCCTCAATCAAGTCCAGGTCAAGTCTCCTCTCTTCCGTATTTCCCTGGGGGTCATACACTTGGACCCTATGAGTGGGAAACTCGACTTCGGTGGGGATGACTGCTTCTGATCCATAAGCTAACATGAATGGGGTCTCCCCAGTAGAGTTCCTTACTGTCGTCCTGTACGCCCACAACACTGCATATAACTCCTCGACCCATCTTCCTTTTGCCTCCTCAAGCCTCTTCTTAATCCCATCTAGGATTGTCCTATTCGTAACTTCGGTTTGCCCATTGGCCTGAGGTCGGCCTGGGGTGGAGAAAAATTGTTTGATACTTACCCTCTCACAGTACTTCTGCAGAGAGGCATTCTTGAACTGGGTCCCGTTATCCGAGATGAGGGTGTTGGGTAGACCATATATGCATATCACATTCTTCCAGATGAACTGGAAGGTCTTCTGCTCTATAATCGTGACCATCGGTTCGGCCTCTACCCACTTTGAAAAGTAGTCAATTGCTACGATAAGGAACCGATAGTTATTGACTGCCCTCGGTAAGGGTCCTACCAGGTCAATCCCCCACACTGCAAACGGCCATGGGGATGTAATGGAGGTGAGGGGCTGATGAGGTTGGTGAGGGATGGTAGCAAATCTTTGGCATTTATCACACTTTTTAACATATGCGACAGCATCTTTCCCTAAGGTCGGCCACCAGTAGCCTTGGGTGATCACCCTCTTCGCCAAGGATCTACCCCCAATGTGGCTTGAGCACGACCCTTCATGCACATCTTGCAAAATGGACGGGACTTCTGAGGGATGCACACACCTAAGTAAGGGGAGCAGAAACCCCTTTTTGTACAGCGTGTCTCCGATGACAGTGAACTTTGCAGCCCTGTATCTCAGCTTCTTCCTCTCTTGGCTTGCTTCTGGCATCTCTCCCCCTTTAATGTATCTGATCAGAGGATCCATCCATGAAGGTCCTTGAGAAACATTCATGCAAATGCCAAGTGTTCCCTCGTCGTCTAGGCTGAGGATAGTTGGTCGAAGAAAGATTTCTACCGGGACTGTCCTCCTTATGTATGTCCTAGTAGCTGAGGCTAACCTTGCAAGGGCGTCAGCACGGCCATTGTCGAGCCTAGGTATCCTCTTGAATTTCACTTCTTTAAAGTTTTTCAGCAATGACCTCACCTTCTCAAGATACCTAGCCATCCTCTCGTCTTTGGCCTCGTAGGCTCCTAGTATCTGATTCACCACCAGCCTTGAATCACTGTGAACCAAAATTTGGCCGACACTAAGGGACTTAGCCAAGGAAAGGCCAGCTATCAAGGCCTCATACTCAGCCTCATTGTTGGAGGCTTTAAAATTGAACCTCAGGGCGTACTCGATGTCTGTGCCGTCGGGTGCTGACACTATCAATCTAGCTCCGCTCCCGCTTTCGCAAGAGGACCCGTCGACGAAGAGACTCCACACAGCATGTTCCTCCGAGAAATTTCCCTCTATGAGTGACCCTTGTCTAAAAAGGTATCCTCCCTCTTCATTTTCAGCCACCTTTCTTCTAGCGGTGCTTGTCTCAGCCGTATCTGCAGGAGGGTCGGCGAGCCTACCTTGCTGGGTGTCTATCTGGCTTAGACCCTCACCTTCGGCCACGTCACTCTCCCAAGTAAATTCAGCCACGAAATCTGCCAAGGCCTGCCCCTTAATGGCTGTCTTAGGCTGATACACAATGTCGAACTCCCCCAGCTCTATAGCCCAGGTCATTAGCCTTCCTGATTTTTCAGGCTTGTGTAGGACCTGCCTAAGAGGAGAGTCAGTAAGGATGACCATAGTATGGGACTGGAAGTACGGTTTCATCTTCCTTGAGGCATGGATCAAGGCATAGGCCAACTTCTCCATCCTCGGGTATCTTTGCTCTGCCCCCTGGAGTGCCTTGTTGTTGAAATATACGGGCTTCTGTATCCCGTCTTCGTCTCTTACGATTGCTTCACTGATAGCGGACTCTGAGACAACAAGGTACACGTAAAGTCGTTCACCCTGCACGGGTCGTGACAGCAGCAAGGGAGACCCTAAGTATGATTTTAGCTCCCTGAAAGCCTCATCACACTCTTTACTCCATTCGAAGGCCTTCCTGAGGATCTTAAAGAATGGTAGACACCTTTCTGTAGCCCTTGACACAAATCTGTTCAAGGCAGCCACTCTCCCTGTGAGCCTCTGAACGTCTTTAATGGACTTGGGGGTTTTCATCTCAATAAGGGCCTTTATCTTTTCAGGATTGGCCTCGATGCCTCTTTGATTGACAATGAACCCCAAGAACTTCCCCGCTCCGACCCTGAAGACACACTTGGCCGGATTGAGCTTCATTTTGCATTTGTCCATTGTATTAAAGGTCCTTTCCAGGTCTGCCACATGATCCTCTGCCTTCAGACTCTTAGTCAGCATGTCATCTACGTAAACCTCCATAGACTTCCCAATTTGGTCTTCGAACATTTTGTTTACGAGGCGCTGGTACGTTGCCCCCGCATTTTTTAGGCCAAAGGGCATGACCCTATAACAGTATGTCCCCTTGTCAGTGATGAAGGCGGTCCTCTCCGAGTCCTCAGGGTTCATGAAAATCTGGTTATACCCTGAGTAGGCATCCATGAAACTCATGAGCTCATGGCCTGCAGTAGCGTCTACCATCTGGTCGATGCGGGGGAGAGGGAAGCTGTCTTTGGGACAATGCTTGTTGAGGTCTGTGAAGTCCACGCACATTCTCCACTTGCCGTTGGCCTTTGGGACGATGACTGCATTGGACAGCCACTCGGGGTAGATGACCTCTCTGATAAATTCAGCGTCTTCTAATTTTTTAACCTCATCCCTGATGACCTCATACTTCTCTCTAGAGTAAATCCTCCTCTTCTGCTTTACCGGCTTCACTCCCTCTACCACGTTGAGCTTGTGGCACATGATTTCAGGGTCAATCCCTGGCATATCTACATGACTCCAGGCGAAGACGCTTCGCCTTCTCCTCAACAGTCTAATGAGGTCTTCCTTGATATCGGGCTTCAGAGACTTGCCAACTTGGACGGTTTTTCCCGGGTCATCCTCATCGAGGATGATGGGTTCTACCTCCTCAGCAGCCTCTCCTTTCTTGAGCTTCGTCTCGTCCCTGGGGTCTAGGGTATCAATGTTGTAAGTGGTCGTAGCCCTCTTCTGTGCCTCCCTTTCTTCAGCAGAGTTGTAGTAGCACTCTCGCGCTGTCGTCTGGTCTCCCTGAGCCTCCCCTACCCCATATGGGGTAGGGAATTTAATCATCTGGTGGACCGTAGACGGCACAGCCTCAAACCCCTTGAGGGCCACATGCCCCAGTATGATGTTGTATGCCGAAAACACACGCTCATCCAGCACAAAGAAACTGATCTTCTTGGTGAGCCATCTCGGCCATTCGTCCCCCATCCTGACATCAACCTCATATATTCCCAGGGGATGAACCTTCTCCCCACTGAACCCAATCAAGGGATGATGGTATGGGACAAGTCTGGCACGACTGAGGCCCAAGGCTTTGAAGCATGGCCAAAACATCACATCTGCTGAGCTGCCTCCATCTACCAGTATCCTCGGCACCTCGCACCCGTGCACCCTGGTAGTGATGACGAGAGGGTCATCATGCGGGGCTAAGAGGCCTTTGAAGTCCATTCTTGAGAATCCCACAATCAAAGTGTCCATATCAACCTTCTTCCTTTTTTCTGACTTGACCTCTAGGGAGGTTGAGTGCACCGTCTTCGTCACTGCCTTAGCCTCAGCGACATGGGCCTTCCTGTCGGTGACCTCAGACCCTCCTCCTGCCAGACCCCCGGAGATCATCCCCACCCCGAACGAGATCATATTGAGCCTCTTGACAGGGCCGTGGTCGTCTCTCGGCGGGAGGTCAGGGTCGTCCTCATCATCAGAGGGGTCGTCCCCTCTTTTTTGAGGACCTTCTTTGCATGTATCAACTCGCATTTTCCTGGGGTCGTCCCCTCGGCCCCTCTTGAAGGCCTCTCGGTCCACGTATTTTCTGAGCTTCCCTTCTTTCAGCATCTTTTCAATCTCATCTTTCAGGGCAAAGCATTTGTCTGTTACGTGACCATGGTCTTGGTGAAATTCACACCACAGGTTCTTATTCCTCTTGCCGGGGGCTGCCCTCAGCTTCTCAGGCCACTTCAGGGACCGGTCACTCTTAATCTCATTGAGAATCTGTTCACAGCTGACCGTCAGAGGGGTGTACCCAGCGAACTTGTCATCCGAGGACCTCTTCTTCCCCTCTTTGTTCTTCTTAGGGTATTTGCCCCCATTAGGGCCTCCTTTTTCGTTTTCATATTTTGCGGCCATCGCCTCTTCGGCGTTCATCACCTTCCCCGCGGTTGACAGCAGCTCAGCCATCGTCCTTGGAGGGTCTTCGGCAAGCTTCCATAATAGCTTTCCCTTTTGAAGTCCTCCGATCAGGGCTGTAATAGCTATGCTCTCCTCATAGTCCTCCACTTCCAGCTTCTCTTTATTGAATCTGGCTATGTAGTCTCTCAGACTCTCATTCTTTCCCTGCTTAACATAGAGCAAGTGCGTGGTCTTCTTCTGTGGTCTCACCCCGAAGCAAAAGTTGTGGATGAACCGATCCGCCAACTGCTTGAAGTTTTCAATGGAATTTTTTGGAAGAGACGTGTACCAGACGTGTGCAGCCCCTGTCAGGGTACCAGAGAAGGCAAGACACCTCATCTCATCTGAGATAGAGTATATGTCTGCCGCGGATTGATACATCTCCACGTGGTAGACAGGGTTGGTGCGCCCATCGTATCTTGGGGTGACCACAGGAGACTTGAACTTTGATGGCGTGGGGAAGTTGACTATCTTTGCCACAAAGGGTGAGCCTATGGTGTATTCCCTCTGAAGAGGGTCCCGAATCTTCAGTATGTCGCCAATCTTATCCTCTAACCGTTGGATTGAGTCATTCCAGGGCCTCACAGGGTCGGCTCAGCCGATGTTATCCCCCGCTGCCTCTTGGAGGTGGATGGAGGGTTCCGCTACGGCGGGCCTGTGTCGGCTGTTTACTTCCCTTTGGCCGTCATCCCGTCTTTGGGGTCGGCCTTCTGCTGCCTCTTTCCTAGATCTCGCTGCGCTTCTTGACTTGGACAACTTGTCCCGCTGGTCATTCACTGGGCCCAACCTCTCGAAAGCCGACCCCCTGCTCAGGCGGTCAAAAGCAGAGCCTCTTGGACGATCATCAGGGTTTGGTCTCCCGCACTTTCCTCTACTGTCCTGGAGAGGTCGTACAGTATTGTTGGAGACCTCATATGGCTCCCAGCATTCTACTGGAGCCTCTTCTCCCTCCAGATCGTCATACCTGTCCTCAGGGCAAGGGTTTACTTGCCTCCCCAGGCGTAAACGCCGGGGGTCAGCAACATCCCTACGCCGCTGAGGGGGTGGCAGGTCTTTACGTGGTGCCTGGGGTGGTCCCCTGGCCTCATGTTGTCCTGGAGCTACTGACGGAGTAATCATCTCAGGTGAGACCCCTGGTGGTATCAGTATGTTCTGACTTAGAGCTGTGAACTGCTCTTGCATCATCCGCTGGCTGGCTGCCAGAGACTTTAGGGCTGCTGCCACATCAGCCATCTCAGACTGAGGCGGTGGCTGGCTGGAACTGGGTCTTCCTCCCTCATCCGGCGGGGCAAGAAGTGGTGGTGGCATCTCAGGTGCCATGTGTTCGAGCTGTGAAAAGCTGGACTGAAGAAAAGACCGGTAAGCTTGAGAACCTTAATGGGTCTCTTTCAATGGTGAAACACCTCCTCTCAGGGGGAGTGTTGGTTTACCCCCAGAGTGCCCAGTGAGGTCAAGCCGTACAAAGGAAGAGATGTCTTCGAGTTTTCCACAGACGGCGCCAAACTGATGATGCTGAGGATCAGCAGCACCGGATAAGTGATAATGAGCTCAAACAGTCTTAACCATGGCAATCATAGAGATGTATAAGTGTATGAATATGTAGAAGGGGATGAGTATAAGAGGGAATAAAACAATGATGTATAGTGGTTCAGCCAATTTGGCCTACATCCACTGTGAGTGTGTGATCCACTAAGTATGGGCACTAATGGCCTTGGATACAATGCACATCAGCTCTCTCTCTCCTGTGTGTACAAGCAGAGTTTTAGCTAGGGTTGCAATGATCTGATCTCCCCCCTGTAGGGTTGTAGGTGACAAGTATATATAGGTCTTGGGGGGTGTAGTGTACCCCCCAAGTATGCATGGTGCATGTGAATGATGATCTAACTAATCCCCTATTGACACCTGTAGATGCCAAATGATGACATAATATTCCCTCACGTGAGGGTGTGATTCGATTATAACGGTCTGCCACGTGTCATATGAGCCTTACGCGCACTGTTCCACGCGTCTTCCAAACCACGCGCTGTCATGATGTCACCCTCGGCCTATAAGCCGAGGCCGAGGGCAAAGTTCCTTCCGGGAGCGAGCCTGGCCAATTCTGGCCTCGTACTGTCGTCCCCTCGTAGGGTCGTCCGGAGCTTCATGAAGGGTCGGCCCCTCGTACTGTCGTCTGGAGCCTGGTGAAGGGTCGGCCCCTCGTACTGTCGTCTGGGGCCTGGTGAAGGGTCGCCAGGAGATTGTTGAAGGGTGGGCCCCTCGTAGGGTCGTCCGTTTGGAGGTAATCCTCGTCTAGGCTGAGGATATAAACGGGTATATCAATGACCATATGGGTAATTGAGTCGACCTCCCTTTAAGGGATAAATGAGTCCAGTTATTGCTTTATGATTGGTTCCTGGGTCACACCATATTCATGGTACAGCAAACGCCCCCAAGACTTTGCTTGCGATTGAGGAATGTAATGGGTTCTCTAAGGTATTACGTCTTTGGACTATGCGTTGAGCATATTGAGCGAGTGAAGTGTTATCCAGTGGAAAAGTTATCGGCTTCGATAGTTATGGTCGTCTTGGAATCTTCTCGACACACGCTGAATAAAAAGACTTGTAATTTTTAGAATTGAACTTGCCACGCGTTACATACTAAGGCTTGGTGTCTGGAGCAGTCATAACGCACACACCTGAGGCAGCGTGTGTCAATCTGCGCTCCATTTGTCAACTTTTCTAGGCATAATGTCATGCACATCATTTATAGGGGTAATGATTACCGCCTAAAAAGTATAAAACCCCGATCTTGAGTCCTTTCAAACTTTTTAAACTCATTTTCACACTCTCTTTCACCCACGTCTTCTTTTAGAGAAAGAAACTCCTTTTAGTCATTAAATCCTTTCTTCTCAAGTGAAACGTCTTCCATGCGCTGTCATTTTTTCTTGACTCATTGACTGGAAATATTTTTGGAGTGAGTTTCTTCAAATTTCCTCCATATATATACATGAATTGAGCAATGTTTTGCTTATTTTCGGCTCTTATAGGGTTACAGGTATGTCGTTCCTCCTTTAGGGTTTTGATTTGTTTTTTTTGTAGTTTTTTCCCTTCTATGTTGCAATTCGTTATTGTTGGTGGTGGTTGTGGGTTGATTTAAACATTGATTTGGAGTTTACTTATCTTAGGTGGCCATTAAGTTTGTTGGCCTAGGGTTTCCCAATTTTAGGGATTTTTTAGGCATTATTGGGTTTCATCTTGCCCAACCTCTAGTTTCTGAAACCAAATATCACCTAAGCCTTTATTTACACCAAATTACATCTTTCCTTAATGAGCTACGGGCCTTGCATTCATAGGTGGTTAGAGTATTTGACTGAATTATAGTCCTTTTGTCCAGGCATAATTTCTAGGGGGTTCCTCAAACCTCTCTACGTTGTTCGACCTGAGAACGAGCCTGGTCATCCTAATAATACTCCCACTATAGCCCCTTTTATTGGTTCTTCACCCCTGGCTATAGATGTGGAATTTCACAGTCCTTAATTGACCAGAAATAGCTAACAAACTAAATACCCACCTAGTGGTGGAAATTTTATGAACGTCGTCTCTGATATATCCGTTATTGACTTGGTAGCTTCGTCAGAGGGAGTCATGTCTAACAGATATATGAACTCCCCCTCTCCTATTGAGGTCTCTTTTAGCGAGGAAATTACATTTAAGAGTTCCACTAACTCCTATGACCCTTCTAACACTGATGCCAGATGGAACGCTTGCAATGTGCTTGAGGATGAGTTCGATTCTCTAAAAATGAAGTAAAATATTCCTATTAGCATTGTGATTAGGTTGTTAGATTGCAATGAAAGATTTTATGATCGTCTAAATGTAGATGAGATTTTCCTCCCCTTGTGGGAACTCTAAGTTGGACTTCGTCTACCCTTGCACCTAGTCATTAGGTCCATCTTGAAGGGTTATGGCATTGATCCTACCTATCTTTCCCCGGATGCCTATAAGGTGATTCTCGAGTTGATGATGTTTTGGAAGGATCGAACTAGTTTTGATCTTTTGGGGTACATATTTATGTTCATCCATGGCCTAATGGACAACGCCAAGGCTCCGAGGTACTACTATTTAGAACTTAGGAAGTCCCACTTTAGGATATTTAAGGTTGTCTAGACCAATAACCATAGTTGGAAAAATCAATTTGTGTTTATGAAGCGTGATTGTAATTCAGAGCCCCTGATAAGGACAGGTCTTTTAAGGTTCTCCGCGAATGGGTTGGGCCGAATAAAATGGTAAACATATATTTTCATTTGCTTTATAATTTCCCGTTGACTTGGGTTGTGTCGATACCTTTGTTCAACTTTTTTAACGAAGAAAGCTCATGTGTTTCCTATCGTACTGTTGGACTAAATTGAGACTTATTGTGTGCCCAATCCCCTAAAATTTTAAAATCTTTTCTCTGTGGCCAAATTCATATGCGTAGGGTATTAAACTTCCCTGGTGGTTCTCCCCCGTAGATACACTTGTTCCACTGGTAGCATAAGGGCCTATTGAAGATGATGAGGATGATGAGGCTGACCAAGGTGAGGAACTTCAAGTTGAAGCAAGTGATAAGATTTTTTCCATTTCGTTTGTCTTTTCCTTATGGCCTATCATATGAATAACTGTTCAATTTTTGTGTAGCTTCCACTCCTATTACCTCGGGCTTTGTTACTGAACCTTCCAGCGAGATGGTGAATCGGATAATTAATCTCACTACCATGGATATTTCCCATCGTAAAAAGATATAGACCGAGAAGAAGAAAAAATCTGATGCAGAGGCCAAGGTTAAGAAAAAAATTTATTCCAAAAAGATGGGTAATGATGAGGATATAAAGTAGGCTGAGATAAATGATTGGTGAAATGCTGAGACCGAAGTAGTTGCCAGGGAAAAATCAAAAGGAAAGGATCTGATGTCTTATGGTCTTGTATTTATAGGTGACAAAAGGCCCTTTGAAGCCCCCACGATTCAAAGTGACCCTAAGGTCCCCAGAGTAACTGAGTCTAGGCTAGCTAGGTCTATCATTGAGAGGATTCAAATCGAAAGATGACCATCTCATCATCTCGTTCGTGTTAATGGATAGACCTTCTGTTATGATGAGATTGAAGACTTCAAGATTAACCCTAGTAATCCCATCACGACCCAGGATCTAAGAAATTATCCAGACTTAATTTTTTTAACATATGAACAATGTTAAGCATAGCAAGGAGTTCAAGTTTTTGAGGGATTATGACTCTGATGACTTGTGGAAGTTGACACAGCATCGTTTGACAGTTGTAGGCTTGCTAAAATTGTGCTCATCTAATTCTGTTCCAAACTTTATTGTCAATTGTTCCTTTTTACTTTTATTAGGGTGTGATTTCTACCACTATTTTGAGGGAGAAAGTCATGACCAATTATGTCACTTATGAGGAGAACCATTATTGCGCTCTCCAAGGAGAACATCCAGTTAAAGGATGACCTGAAGCATTTTGTTAATGAGCTTCAAAATACTTATGGTGAACATCAGAAGAAGGACGAGCACGTGGTCGTGTAGCTGATGTGGACGAGTAAATTTTAAAGTTGAAGAAACAAGTTGGCATTGATTCCATCAAGTTCTAAAGTCTTGAGAAGGCCCTTAAAACGGCCAATGACGAGCTGGATGCGTCCAAAGAAGAACTTGACACAGCCAATTAAAATTTCATTAGGGTGAACCATGAGCTTGTTAAAGCTAATGAAGCTGTGGTTAAAGCTGATAAAAATGGGGTGGAAAGTTTAAATCGTCTGTTAACTATAATGTTGAAACTTTAAGCTTATTTCTTGATGGTTACAAGTAGCTTAAGAAGAGGTTAATGAAACATTACCTTGATATTGTAGACATTGTCAATAAATGGGAAGGTGATGACGATGAAGCCACAACTTTGGGCGCTGAGGAATAATTGGATGTTTATGTGTCTGTTGTCGAATACGATGAGATCGATAGTGCTGACCATATCATCCCTGTAAAGACTACTCTTCATATTACTCAGGATACCATCATAGCTGATGCACCTACTGCCACCGCTCCCTTAGTTGATCCAGAGGCTAACACGACTCCTGGAGTTACCCCTGGAACTGGAAATGATCCTGTGGCCTAGTGCTTCTGAATTTTATATTTTGTAAAGCTTTGTAATGAACATATTTTGTAATGAATATTTGGAATTACGGCTTCTTTTGACTTCAAAATCAACTATGATTTTACTTATTATTTACGTGCATGTATATACTTTATCTACCAATTATTTTATCGACTAAATTCTCAGCCATCACTTGTAGTTAAATGTTATTTATGACAGTATTTTTAACAAGAAAATATAGTTGAATTTTGTCGACCTTGCGATTATTTCTCCTGATGGGATCTTATCCACCTGCCATATTGACTTACTAGCTGATAGGTGTTGGTGTATGCCTGCTATTAGTTTAGGCTTATGATTGTATGGTCGAATCTTATAGATCTGATTTGCCTTACTAGATACCAGTTTTAGACGAACCTGGGTTATCCTGACTTAGGATCTACCAATTCTTATGCCAGCTTACTAGGAATATGGACTGATCTTGTCATCCCGATCATGTGTCAGCATTGGTTACCAGAGTCGACCAAATGTATTAAGATCTTGCCTTGCGTTAGTCAATTATGGTCGGATCTTGTCGTCCATATCACTACACTGGATTTCCCAAATGTTTTTAAGACTTCTTGATCATGACTTGAAGACAAGCTCTTACATGAAGTGGGTTTTTTATTATGTTTGATGTGCTAATATTTGAGTTATATTCGGCTTAGGTTCTTACACATCTCTCATACCAATGAAACATATATTGAATAATGCAAAAAAACTTGAAATGATAACATATATAGAGGATGAAGTTCTGATTCTCATTTATTGCTTAAAGACGTATTACATGGAAAAATAAAAACTATTTACTTGGTGTTTTATCCTTCAATACGTAGGCTTCTTATCACTGTTATTAACTCCTTAGGTTATCGGCATTTCATGGGTTCTTAAGCTGCTCACCTTCCAAAGTGTTAATTTTATAGGTTTTAGGTTCTATGACAACTGATACTCTGTACGGTCCATGCCAATTGGGTTCCAACTTGTTCCCTTTCTGAATGAACTTAATGAGCACGTATTCTCCTTTCTTTAAAGTGATCGATTTTACCCTTTTATTTTAAAATCGAGCAGTATTTTACTGGTAGGTTGCTACCCATAGTGTTGCACTCTCCCTTATTTGTTCTATAAGATCCAGATAGAGTATTCTCATTAAATCACTCATAAGCTAGGTAATTCAGTCTCAATGGGCACTACTGCCTCAGTAATAAATGCCAACATGAATGGACTCGTGCCCGTTCTCATTCTTAGTGTCATCTTATATGCCCAAAAAACACTTTGCAGCTCATTGATCCAGTTTCCCTTGGCATCTTCTATCCTTTTCTTCATTCCGTCCAGCAGAGTTTTATTTGTCACCTCTGTCTGTATGTTGCATTGTGGGTGACCAGGTGCTGAGTAAAGGAACTACATCTTTTTAAGTATAAAGCAATCCTCAAAATATTTATTATCGAATTGGGTACCATTATCCATGATGATGGCACATAACATCCCATAATGTCCAATAATGTTATTCCATAAAAAATAGAAGACTTTTTCATATGGCATCTCCACCAGGGGCTCAAGCTTCACCCATTTAGTGAAGTAATCCACTACTACGACTAGATATCTAAATTTTCCCTTTGTCTTCGATAAAGGAATGACCAGTTCAATCCCCCATATGGCGAAGGGCCAAGGGGATGTGATTGGTGTCAACGAGACTCCCGAACTCTTATGGATCACAACATACTTCTAGAACTTTTCATACTTTTTCGCATAGCTTATGCAGTCTTATTTTATAATGGGCAAGTACTAGACTTGAGTGGACACTCGCTTCACCAATAATCTACCAGCTGAAAGGGCTCCGTACGAGCCCTCATGAACTTCTTTTATCGAGTCATTAACTTTAGAGGATGGATAAACCTAAGGATTTACATAATAAACCCTCTTCTGAATAGGATTTTGCCTTTTAATACATACCTTGATACTTTGTAGTGGAGTCTTTGCACTTCCTTTGGATCTACCAAAACTGTGACGATTTCCAAATACGCTCAAATGGGATCCATACAGGATGACACCATGTCCTACTCCATTATCAAAACACATTCTTTATCTATACTGTGATGTATCAAGACCTCTACGAGTATTGTTCTTATCATCTTTGTTCTAGTGGTTGATGCCAGATGAGAAAGTGCATTTTCCCATGCATTTTTAAACCGCAGATAAATGATGAAGATGAGATTGAAGATGAAGATAAACATTCACATCAAACATATAAGAGACAAAGATTTTTAAAGTGGTTCGGCTAGGAATAAAGCCTACGTCCACTGTTATGTTATTGCTGAGTGTTTGTGGAATTCTTGATTACAAGTTCTCTCAAGAAATTCCGGTCCCCTTGAATGAGGATGATACAAGGTATTTATAGCCTTTAGGCCGTACATGAAAGGTCCAATACATTAAATGATATACATATGAACGGGTAATACATTTAATGCAGCGTGTGCATCAAGAATATAATGAATAGTTGAACAGTTGTTCGTCTGGTAATTAATGATACGGCCGAGATGCAGTTCGGACCGCCTTAGTTGCTCGTTGATCAAGAGTTCCTCGGAGTGCTTAGAGTATCTCAGGATGATAGAGTTCCTCGGGGTGTTCTTATTGCTCGGAGCGAACATGACTTGGTCGGGGGAAATAAACTTCCTCGTTGTTATTGTGCCATGTAGATTGACACGTGTCTTCTTATTATTGGTCCACGTCAGTAGATTAAATTTGGTATCAACAGAAGCCCCCAATGCTTCATGCTTGATGGGTTACTTGAAAGGATGGAGTATTTATTCTGCAATGTTGCTCGGTGCTCGTGAAATTCTTGATCTACCTTCTTGATTTGTTCAACATAAAGTGCATTATCTTTTGGACGACATATGATGCCGCTTGTAGCTTGTCATAATCTTCAAGTATGTTGATTGGTTTGCTAGCCGACCTACTGCCTCCTATGAGCTAGTGGTGGATTTCGAAACATTTTCATATAACTTCTTCTTTAATATTGGTTGGGATAGTAGTAGCAAATATCTCAGTGCTGTAGATGCTGATTTTGACTTCTATTTCTGCTCGGGGACGATCAAGAGGTTCTCGGGGACGAGCAAGTGCTTCTCGGGAATGAGCTAATGCTTCTCGGATAGATCATCTGTGATTAATATCAGAATGTTGAAAGGTCTTAACTTCATAAACTCCTCTTATATTTTAGATGATCTTCCTGCTGGTGAGGAACCTGTTTCAAAAGTAGAAGGAAAAGGAACTAATAGAATAGGAATCTCAATGTAATAGTTAGTATACATTTTCATTCTCAATGTATTTTTTTTTTTTTTTTTTTGGATTTAATGAAAGATTTTCATTTTTTATTCGCAATCTTAATTGCTATTGTCTTGTAAAATACTTCACATCTGTGCATATGTAAAAGATAACAATATTGTGTTGTTCATCGACCAACTTAGTAATAAAAAGTTACAAGTATTAGTAACGTTGCTCGATCACTTAATAATAAAGTAATGAGTATAAAAATGTTAAAATTTTTCCAACCAACCAAGGTTGTTAAATTATGCTTGTCGACCAACTACAGTTGATGGGTTTTTATCCCCGACCAGCCATACTTGGTTCAATTTCAAATATTTTCATAAAAAGTGTTCGACCAACTAAGGTCAATAATTTGTCCTCGTCGACCAACTACAGTTAGTGGGTTTTTATCCCCGACCAACTATACTTGGTGTATTTTGGAATATTTTGTTCTTCAAAGAACTTTTTGTAATAATATTACCTCCCGACCAACATAAGTTGTAATATGAGAGTATATTTTTATCTTACCAACCGTAATTGATCATGCTGGTGTACACTTTTTGGCTCCTTAAAGCTTTTGGCTCCTTAGAGCATTTTTTGGCTCCTTAGAGCATGTCCTCCTAACCAAAGGAAGTTGGCTACTTATAGCACTTTTGCTCCTTAGAGCTGTCCTCCTAACCAAAGGAGGTTGGCTACTTATAGCACTTTTGCTCCGTAGAGCTGTCCTCCTAACCAAAGGAGGTTGGCTACTTATAGCACTTTTGCTCCGTAGAGTTGTCCTCCTAACCAAAGGAGGTTGGCTACTTATAGCACTTTTGCTCCGTAGAGCTGTCCTCCTAACCAAAGGAGGTTGGCTCCTTAGAGCACTTTTGCTCCGTAGAGCTGTTGGCTCCTTAGAGCGCTTTTTGGCTCCTTAGAGCGCTTTTGGCTCCTTAGAGCACTTTTTGCTCCTTAGAGCATTTGGTCCATTAGCTCTGAGGATATCCTGGCGTTGAATGAACCTTCAAAATGTTTGACTGATGATAATAGGCAGCAAACTCCTCGTTTTTAAATTGTATTCCATGGTCTGTGATGAAGGCATGAGGGAGACCATATCGGCAGATGATGTTCTTCCAAACAAATTGGTACACCTTCCTTCTCGTATGTCATGTCAATAAGTGGCTCAGCTTTTATCCACTAAGTAAAATAATCTACTGCGATGATGAGGTATTTGAATCTTCCTCGAGTCGTCGGCAATGGTCCAACCAAATCAATCCCCACATAGAAAATGGCCAAGGATAAATGATGGGTGTCAACAATGTTTGTGAAGTTCTTCGGATGGAGGAAAAACGTTGGTACTTGTCACATTTCTTGGCATAAGCTATACAATCAGCTCTCATCGTCGGCCAGTAGTATCCCTGCGTCATCACCTTTTGCAAAAGTGTTCGTCCTGCTACATGGGCTCCACAGGACCCTTCATGGATCTCTTTAATCAATTCACCTCGGAGGGATGTACACATCTTTGCAAACCTGCCATAATTCCTCGTCGAGCAGCTTTAAACTTCCATTTCTTGGCAGCGAGCTTATCTTTCGAATACCATTATACCGAGCAGCTTTAAACTTCCATTTCTTGGCGGCGAACTTATCCTCCGAATACCATTATACCGAGCAGCTTTAAACTTCCATTTCTTGGCGGCGAGCTTATCCTCCGGTAATTGTTCCTCCTTAATATATGCTCTGATAGGATCCATTCAAGATGTTCCTAAATCAAGGGTAATAATATTCATCGTCAGGTCTTCATCTATGATCCGACTTTCTAATGCTTCAATTGGTATCATTCTTCGCAGCTCGGTACGAGTAGCTGATGCTAATCGGGCCAAGGCGTATGCTCTCACATTCTCCATTCTTTATATTCTTACCAGTTTGAACAGCAACAAACTCTGATACCAACTCCATCACCTTTGCTTGATACTTGATCATCAATTATCCTTTGGCTGCATATATTCCCAACATTTGGTTTACGGTCAATTGAGAATCACTGAAGACAATAACCTGCTGTGCCTCCATAGTATTTGACAAATTAAGACCTGCAATCATGGCCTCATACTCAACCTCATTATTAGAAGCTTTGAATTAGAAACATAGGGCGTATTCTATGTCGACCTCGTCTGGGCTGTTCAAAACGATCCCTGCCCCACAGCCTGTAGTGAAAGATGATCCATCTACATATAGCCTCCATATAGGCAACTTGTCTTCTAATTTCTGGTCTGACAGAGTTCCTCGGTGGAATACTTTTCTCTTTCTTTCATCATGTCCTGATACTTCTGAATACACCTCTTGAATTTCGATATACCTCGTTAACTTCAATATACCTCCTGAACTTCAATATTCCTCCTGAGAAA
Organism: Sambucus nigra; assembly: GCA_949130495.1. Taxonomy (NCBI): domain Eukaryota; kingdom Viridiplantae; phylum Streptophyta; class Magnoliopsida; order Dipsacales; family Adoxaceae; genus Sambucus; species Sambucus nigra. The sequence goes on from OX422211.1 coordinate 179,032,351, forward strand.
GTGATTAGTCGGGGTTGAATTTGATGCTCGACTGCATGATGATATAAAAATGTGCCACCAAATGAACAAATATATCTGTAATAGAAGCCCCCAACTGTGGAATGTGAACTTTGAATGAGATTTATCGACCAATACCAACCGGAGTTGGATTTTATCTACCAACCGGAGTTGGATTTTGTCTACCAACCGGAGTTGGATTTTATCTACCAATCGAAGTTGGTGGTAATTGATAATGAATGATGAAGACTTCCTCGGAGCTGACCAACAGATTGTTGGGAATAAGATAATATAAATACTGGAGACCTCCTTGGCACTGACCAACAGATTTGTTGGGAATAATATAATATAAATACTGGATACCTCCTTGGCGATGACCAACAGATTGTTGGGAATAAGATATAATAAATGCAGGATACCTCCTCGGCGATGACCAACAGATTCGTTGGGAATAAGATAATATAAATGCAGGATACCTCCTCGGCGATGACCAACAGATTGTTGGGAATAAGATATAATAAATACTGGAGACCTCCTTGGCACTGACCAACAGATTTGTTGGGAATAATATAATATAAATACTGGATACCTCCTTGGCGATGACCAACAGATTGTTGGGAATAAGATATAATAAATGCTGGATACCTCCTCTGCGATGACCAACAGATTCGTTGGGAATAAGATAATATAAATGCAGGATACCTCCTCGGCGATGACCAACAGATTGTTGGGAATAAGATATAATAAATGCAGGATACCTCCTCGGCGATGACCAACAGATTGTTGGGAATAAGATATAATAAATGCAGGATACCTCCTCGGCGATGACCAACAGATTCGTTGGGAATAAGATAATATAAATGCAGGATACCTCCTCGGCGATGACCAACAGATTGTTGGGAATAAGATATAATAAATGCAGGATACCTCCTCGGCGATGACCAACAGATTCGCTGGGAATAAAATATAATAAATGCTGGAGACATCCTTGGAGCTGAATAAAATATAATAAATGCTGGAGACATCCTTGAATAAGATATAATAAATGCTGGAGACATCCTTGGAGCTGAATAAGATATAATAAATGCTGGAGACATCCCTGCTGAAATGAGAATAGAATATGCATCCAAATAGATATAAAGAATAATTAAAAATAACAAAGTGCCTCGCCGATCAGTCGAGGTAGAATCATATAATGCTGAACAAGAATAAGATCTTTCAGAACATAATAATATGGCCGAGAACGTTGTCAGGCCTGAATATAAATAAGAATTATCCGAACGAATGTTGTAATTCTCCTTAAAGCTGAATAAGTATCTTGTCGAGGCATAATTGCAGAATGCCGAATAAGAATAATATTTTCCATAACATAAGAATATGGCCGAGAACTTTGTTGGGCCTGCATATAAATAAGAATTACTCCGACCAACTATCCGTTGGGGGTGAAATATAATAAATATTATAGTTCTCTTCAAAGCTGAATATGATAATAAGTATCTCGCCGAGCTCCATGTTGAGATGAATATAGAATATGAATCCCAATGGATATATAGAATCATTTGTGCTGGAGCAGATATCTGGGCCTGAATATAAATAAGAATTACCCCGACCAACTATCCGTTGGGGGTGAAATATAATAACTGTTGTAGCTTTTCCTCGGAGCCGAATATATATAGAGAGAAGAAATTTTTCGAGCTCCATGCTGAGATAAATATAAAATATGAATCCGAACGGATATAGAATAATTTGTGCTTCAGCATTCGTCGGCATTGAATCTTGTGCCTGTAAAAATTAATAATTTGCTCTACCATATGTGTCGGCTGAATTGATTAGTCATGAGAATGATTTACTCATCCAATCAATATATGATATGTATCAGCATAAAAATTTCAAAATATGAAATGATATGTTTTATGCCAAAAGTGTGTGAGATGGACATATGCATCATAATATGTTTTATGCCAAATGTTTTATGCCAAATATGATTTGGTATGTATATGCTTGAGAAATAAAAATATTAATTTCAAAATATCAGGGGTGCTTAGCATTTTTTAATACCCCAAGATTCTACTGCTGCCGACAAACAACATGGATGTTGCCGACCAACATTTAAGGATATCTCGAATTATAGAATATATGGTTGGATGACTAGAATATCTCGAATCTTTAGATCAAAAAATAACATTCAATGTAAAATTTAAGCCTTAAGAATGTTAATTAAATGAATAAATATATAACCCACTAGATCGTGTGATTTCGTCAAAGAAACCTTGTGATGTGATGAACGAGGGGCCAAAATATCAAATTTGTGCCCAAAGTCTTGATATGGTCATGATTGTTTTACTGATCCTCTTTTACAAGAGGTGAGTAATGATTTTTCAGGTGAGAGAAAATTATTTTTTTATATTGATCCCTTCCTATTCCCAATTTGGAGAGATAAAAATATGGTGAATGATCGAAATTATTACCAAATTTATATAAAAAATCAATCAATTTGACTTTATTAACATAGATGGAAGATGAACCAAATTAAGTATATAATTCATAAAAGTGAATGCAAAGAGACTCAAACTTGTGAATGCAAAGAGACTCAAACTTGAAGAGAGAGAAAATAGATCTGGGTCATGATTTCCATGAGAAGACTTTTCATTGTCTTTAACCTTTTCCCATTCTTTTATTAAAAATATGATGGGAATTTGAATAGACATCAAATATCTTACAAAATTTATTTCAAAATCAACAATGAAAAATGATCAAATCTTATCATCGTCGTATATATTGGCAAATGTAATTATTTAAAATATATATTCCATGATATAAAATTAAAACTTGAGAATCAAGCAAAGAATTATGATTTATGAAATCTATTATTTTTCAGATTTCTAAATAAGGATGAATCTAATAGTTATGATTTAAAAATCATGAGATGCAACATTTTGCAGATAAAAATTGGACAATTAATTTACGTATATAAACATAAAAATCACGATTCAATCAAAAGATGTATGTATAATTGATTATACGTAGAGAAAATAAAAACTTAGCTTTTGGTGGAGAACAACGCTTGTAACACGTTCCCACAGACGGCGCCAATCTGTTGAAGACAGAAAATGGCCACTGCCATTTTAGTGGCGTCAACAGCAGATAAATGATGAAGATGAGATTGAAGATGAAGATAAACATTCACATCAAACATATAAGAGACAAAGATTTTTAAAGTGGTTCGGCTAGGAATAAAGCCTACGTCCACTGTTATGTTATTGCTGAGTGTTTGTGGAATTCTTGATTACAAGTTCTCTCAAGAAATTCTGGTCCCCTTGAATGAGGATGATACAAGGTATTTATAGCCTTTAGGCTGTACATGAAAGGTCCAATACATTAAATGATATACATATGAACGGGTAATACATTTAATGCAGCGTGTGCGTCAAGAATATAATGAATAGTTGAACAGTTGTTCGTCTGGTAATTAATGATACGGCCGAGATGCAGTTCGGACCGCCTTAGTTGCTCGTTGATCAAGAGTTCCTCGGAGTGCTTAGAGTATCTCGGGATGATAGAGTTCCTCGGGGTGTTCTTGTTGCTCGGAGCGAACATGACTTGGTCGGGGGAAATAAACTTCCTCGTTGTTATTGTGCCATGTAGATTGACACGTGTCTTCTTATTATTGGTCCACGTCAGTAGATTAAATTTGGTATCAACACTTAGTATTCTGATCATTCGCATCACCGAGAATTTTGACAACAACGCTTTTACCTTTGCCAAGTATTTCACCATTTACTATTCTCTTGCTTCGTACGCTCTAAGGACTTGGTTCACTATGAGTTGAGAGTCTTTGTGCGCTAATAGTCATTCGGGCCCCGATGATGATGTTAATCCCAATTATACTATAAGTGCCTCGTATTCGGACTCATTCTTAGAGGCCTTAAAATGGAACCTGAGGACATACTCCACATTAGCCTCATCAGGTGTTATGATTATTAAGCCTGCTCCACTTCCGTTGGCACATGATGAGACATCCATGAATAGCTGCCACACTGTTGCCTAGTTTGTTAATAATTTGGTGGGTTAAATTTGTTGATCTCTCTCCCTGAGAAGTCTGCTCAATTGTCTTTGCCACTGAGATCTCTTTTGGAGAAGTTTTCCTGGGTGTCTTCGCGGCTTAGCTCCCTTCTATAGAAGTTTTCTCTATTGTTTCTACTGTTGATCTCTCTTCCATGGAAGTCTTCTCTACAGTTCTCTCTTCTTATGTAAACTCGGCTATAAAATTGGCCACTGCTTGACCTTTAATTGCAGTTATGTGTTTATAATGTATGTCATATTCTCCTAGTTCTATTGACCATGCCATCATTCTTCCTAATTTCTCAGTCTTATGAATAGCTTATTGTAGATAATAATATGTGCTTAAAAGTATGGCTTCATTATGGGGAAAGCTTCAATTAATGCCAAGGCTAACCTCTCCAGTCTGGGGCACTATATTTCTGCTCTACGCTATGTCTTACTCTTATAGTAGACAGGCCTTTGCACTCCCTCTTCTTATCAGATCAATGCTGAATTGATGGTTGACTCTAATACTGCCATGTACAAATAGAGTTTTTTACCACGGACTGGTCTTAATAGCAATGGTGTAGACTCAATGTACTTCTTTCATTTGAGGAATGCTACCTTGCACTCATCGTTCCGCTTAAAGGTATTTCGTATCACCTTAAAGAATGAAAGACATTTATTAGTGGCTCTCGATATAAACCTGTTCATTGCTGTCATATGCCCAATCAACCTTTGAATGTCCTTTTTTCTCATGGGAGACTGCATATTAATTGGTGGTTGAATCTTGTCTAGGTTAGCCTCTATACCACTCTAGTTGACTATGAAGCCCGTGAACTTTCTCTTCTTGGCCCTAAAGACACTTCTCATGGGATTGAGCATCATTTGGTGTTTCTTCGGCTAATTAAAAGTTCGTCCAAGATCATTAATGTGGTTAATTACTTTTTTGCTCTTAGCCAGCATATCATCGACGTAGAGTTCCCTAATTTTGCTGATCTGATCTTCAAACACCTTATTCACCAACTTTTAATACGTTGTTCCTGCATTTTTTAACCCAAAGAGCATAATGATGTATTAGTAAGTACCTCGACTAGTGATAAATGAGGTTTTCTCTTGGTCTTATAGCTTCATCTTTATTTGATTATACCTCTAACAGGCATCCATAAAACTGAGCAGTTCATAATTGGCAGTAACATTGACCAGTCGATCAACCCTAGGGAAAGGATAGTGATACTTCGGACACGCCTTATTGAGCTATGTGAAGTCAATACACATATGACAGTTGTCATTCTTCTTTCTGACCATGACCACATTTGAAAGCCATTTTGGGTACTTGGCCTCTTAAAAGAAATCTTCCTTCTGTAATTTATCAACCTCCTCATCTATTACCATGCTCTTATCCTGACTAAACACACAATGTTTCTATGTTACAGGCTTGGCATCTTTCATTATGCTGAGCTCATAGAAAAGAAACTTTAGATCTATCCCCGGTATGTCCTCATGGATCCAGGTGAACACATTATTTATCTTCCTCGAGAACTCTGCTAATTATTTCTCAAGAGCTAGGTCCAGTGACGAGTCGATTGGATTTTCCTTTTTGGGTGTTCGTCATCCAACATCACGGGTTATATCTTCTCAACTATCTAGCCTTTGACTAACTTATCTTCACCCTGAGGATCCATTGTCTCGATCTGATAAGTAGTGGTTAAGTTATTTTGCTCCTCATGTTCTGCTGACATGTAGTATCACTCCCAAACCTCTTCTTGATTTCTTTTTACCATGCCAACTGTATAATTTGTAAGGAACTTCAGACACTAGTGAACTTTGGACGAAAAAACTTCAAACTTCTTCAAATTTGACCCTTCCAAATATGTTGTTATATGCAGAATGAACGTTCTCACCCAGCACAAAAAATGAATTATCTATGTTCAGCAGGTATGACAGGTGCCGACCACGACCTCTATCTTAATTATTCCTAAGGGGAACACCTTATCCCCTAAAAAATCGATGAGAGGCATGCAGTAAACCTCCATCTTGCTATCTCTCAACCTCAAATTCTTGAAGCATCTATAAAATAAGGCATCGGTTGAATTGCTATTTTATACTAAGATCCTTACTACCTTACTCTTATGCACGGTCATTATGATGACCAGAGGGTTGACGTGCGGGTAGAGCAGAGGGTTGACGTGGAAAGTTATCTAAACAAAAAACAATAATAAGACGATCTTTATTTACCTTTTATGGCGTGTTTTCGTAGCATCAATCAAGTTGATCTGTCGAATATAATTTCAAGCCTTCGCCTCGTTAAGGCAGGCTTTTATTTCTGCTGGTTCATCTCCATCGCATCTGTCACCTCCTTCAATGAATTTACACCCAAAAGAGATCATCTTGATTTCATTCACAATATCCTTAGGATTTTTGGGAAAGTCTTTATCATCCTATGAATCATTGACCAAGTATAAATTCTTCTGAATTTAGACCCTTAAGTTAGTGATTTTTATATCTCGAACAAGGTAATTGAACCATTTTTATTCCATATCATTGCCATTGACTGTTTCTAACAATTTCCCTCAGTTTCGTGTATTTCTGATGAATTTTCTTAGGAATGGAGTACAAGAAAGAGAGAAAGAAACAGAAGAAATGAAGAAAAGTCAAAGGGAAAAAATGTAAAGTTATACCCAGAGTTTGAATTCGACACCTAAAGGGAAATTGAAGAGCTTGATTTCACAAGAGCATCGGAAGAAACGACATTCAAATCGGAGCTCGAGATCAAAAGTTATGGCCAGTCAAAGAAGAAAAGGAAAAAGGAAAAAGTCAACCTGGAAGAAATCGGACCGATCCGGTGTATATCCGAACCGATCCAAAATGACCCAAGTCCAGTAGACCCTGGATGGATGACAAACCGATGACAGTAGAACCGATCCGGTGGGTACTGGACCGATCCGATAGAATAAAAAAAGAACTGATCCGGTAGCTGAAAAACGGACCGATCCGAGGGCTATCCGGATCGGTCCGGTCATGCGAAATCCTGGCATTTATTATGAAGATTTTGATGTGCATAGCTGGTGAAATCTTGCGCAACAAGAGATTCTGGCTGTCAAATTCGTACTACTTGGTGCTATAAAAGCCCATGCCCTACCTCATTCTAAGGGGAGATTTAGAGAGAGAGAGAGCAATTCAGAAGTTAGGAAATTTTTATTTTCTTGGGTAGCAGTTTTCATAAACCCTAGTTTGTAAGGTTGAGAGAGAGACAAAATTTCTGGATTCAAAGTCTTTTCCTGTTGCTGAATTCAAGTATAACAATTCCATTCTCTTATTTGGTATCTATGTTAGTTAAATTTCAATTTTATTGCAAATTATTTCCAATGTTTGGTAGGTCTATACTTCTGTGTATGAATTTGTCTTCTAATCAAATCATGTCTAGCTAAATTCTTAAAGGCTGGGGTACATGAACTCACTCCGAGGCAAATTGCTTATGTAGAAAATAGAGGGTAAATTAAATATTGACCGAATCGTGGAAGGAAATTACATGAACATGCCAATCTTTTAATCTCTCTTGCCCTAGGTACTTGAGATGTTTAAGAACGTTTTGAAGTGTAATTGTCCATTCACCGCTCTATATTTACCTTTGATTTCATATGGTGAGGGCTAGATCCTTCATATATGTAATGCTTAGGATTTATAAAGATTGGATTTAGTCAAGAATTTTAATTTACAATTCTAGTATTCTACACGGTAATTCGTTAAGGTTTGAGGGATTGTACCCTACCCTATTTTCTCTTATTTTTCAATCTAATTTCTCCACAATTTTTTAGGGTTTTTCTTTTCTTTGAGTATATTTTATTCTAATTGCAATTTCTCATCATCAATCATCTTTATATTTCTTTGGAGGAATCATTTCAAGATTTAATAACTTCTCTTACAAAAGTGCCAATTTTTAATCCCTGTGGAAACGATCTCGACTTATCGGAGTATTACTAACGCGACACGCTTGCACTTGAGCCTATAGAAAACGCACTTTTGAGACAAATTCTTTGTCGCGTCAAGTTTTTGGCGCCGTTGCCGGGGATTACCAATTGGTATAAAGTAGGAAAGTGATTTTAATCTACAAGTGATTTCAAAAATAAAAATAAAAAAATCTAAATCTCATCTCTTATGCGTTTTCATGCAGAATTCATCTTCCACCCAAGTTCACGAAAATCCTATTGCTGAAGCAAATTCTGAAAATTCCCATACCACTAACTCTCCTCATTCACTACACCAAATCCTACGAATGGTCACGCCCAGTTGGTCGCGGCCCAAGTCCGCGACCAACTGGTCGCGGACTTGGGCCGTGACCAACTCAATTTTGGCGTGACCATATTTATTACCACACTAAATTATGGATGATCTGGAAGTGGTCACGGACCAAATCCGTGACCACTGTGGGTCGCGGACTTGGGCCGTGACCAGGTCGTGACCATCTTGGCGCCAAAATTCCCTCCAAAATTGGTCGGGTATCGGTCACGGACTTGGGTCGTGACCATAGGCATGACGAAGCACAATACACACAAATACTGGGTCACGGCTGGGGGCCGTGACCATTTTTGACGTGGGTCACGGACTTGGGCCGTGACCATAGGCATGACGAAGCACAAATACACACACATATTGGGTCACGGCTGGGGTCCGTGACCAATTTTGGGCGTGGGTCACGGCTATGGGCCGTGACCAGTAGACTGCATACACGAGACTTGCTTTCATTAATGGGTCGCGAGGTGGGTCACGGCTGTAGGCCGTGACCAATGTCAATCCTAACCAAAACTCAAATCCCTCATATTTTCATTACCCCGCTCGTATCTTATATTTTTTTCTTTCCCAAACGCTGCTTCTCCCCCCAAACCTCCCCCCCAAACGATGCGATGTTGTGATGTTGGTGATGGAGTGAGGAGCTGGTGATGCGATTCGATGTTCTGTGCTTGTGCTACCTGGATGTAGGGGCCGAAGGTGAGGTGGCAAGTTTTGGGGCCGCAAATTAAAAGCTGGGAGGTATAGAGGGTCACAAACGGGGGCATTCTCAGGTCGGGTTTCAGCGGGTGACTCTGGTGGGTTATTCGAAAGGGTTGGATAATCGGGACTGGGGCTCCGGCATTCCATGTTGGTCGATAGTGTTGGTTTCCTACTTAGTAGCGGTTTGAATCGCTTGGGTGTTGAAATCAGTATTGCTGGTATTTCTTTCCCAAACGGTGGAGATTTCTTCCCCAAACGCTGGTAGCAGTCGTGGAGATTTTTTCCCCAATCTGTATGGAGGTTCTTCCCCAATCTGTATATGTAATATATCCATATATATGTGTGTGTGTTTGTTATATGTAATGCTATGATTTTTTCTTTGATATGTGGAGATTCCTCAAATTTGCTTTGATTTTTTTTTCTAGGTCTAAAATTTTCTGTTTGTTATATATTAAAATGATTTATTTTCTGTTTTTTTTTTTCGAATTGCAGATGTAGTATTTTGTGTGCATCTATGTGTAGGTTGAGAAATGTTAATGTATAATAATTAAGGTGTAAAGAATGATGTTTGGAATTGGATAGATAGTATACTAATCTTAGTCCATAAGAGTTGTTGTGTTGATTTGTTGGATACAATTTTTTTGGGACCATAATTATTTGAAGAAATAATTGTATATATGCTCAAATGCACTACTAAAGTTTTTTTTTTTACAAAGTATAGAAAATGATGATGGATTTGGAATATGGGTGACATTTAACAATAAAGGACCATTATTGTAAATGGCAGATGGCTTTAACATTATATGTCAATGGAATATGGATATTGCGTCTTTTTTCACCGTATGAGCTTAGCAAACTCTCTTCTCATATCTCCTGAAGGTGTCCTTTTGTCACCTTATGTTACTTAATGACACACTCATAGGACCTGCGAGAAAGAATGACATTTATATTGTCAAAAGTGGATTCCACTCGGAACTATAACCAGTAAAAAATAAAGATCTCCAAAGTCAAGCTATTCTACTTAGTTAGAGCTGATATCACCACTTCTGTATGCTATTAATTAATCACCCGTCGAGGAATTATGTTAAGGTGTCTGGGAATATGTATTGTATTTCTCATGACTATATCTGTTTAGATTTGAGAATATTTTGTTTCAGAATCAGAGTTTGCGGAGAACGTAGGTGAGTGGTGGATTGATTATCAAGTTTCTTTTTGGATATCCTGGAGCCAGTTCTAGAGGACGAGTCAGTGTTTGTATAATTTTCTTTCGTGTTTTTTTCTTCTTCCAAGAATGTTACTTATTTAATGCTTTTGTTTTCAAAATCCCAATGGAAATGCAGGTTTAAATGCAGGACCATCTGCAAAAAGGACCTTAGGGACTCTCTCTAAGCATATTCAGATTCGTCCGCGAAATGTCATGTCTTTATATAATTATTCTTCTAATTATTCGATTTAGTGTTGTGAGTCTAATTTGAACTTTGCGGAATGGCTATGTTCCTAATTCAACCAAGATTATAGTTTTACTGGAATGGCTTTTTTGGATTCCGTTAGATTTTTTTTAATAAAGCTAACTACGCATCTGGGGAATATATTGTATATTTTGTTGGGACTCATTTTAGTATCAGTGTGTTATAGCTCCAATTTATATTTCTAAAAAATCTTGTGTTATGCATGCTAGACGCACAGTGAAAAACATTCCCATGTATGCTCCAGCACAGTTCTACATTGACAATGTATTGTTTCGGATCAAGGAGAAGAACATTCCCTATTGCTATTGTTGCAGGTTAGATCTGCTATGCTTTACTTTAACAAAAGTAGTTATATAATTGATATGCATTATCTATTAAATCTTTTAGATGATAGAAGGAGTACGGGATAATTATTGGTTTTGTTTGGTTTGGCTGTTGGATAATTATTGGTTGTTGCTTGTTGTTGGTTAGTATGTTAGAAGGAGTATGGGATAATTAGAAGGAGTACGGGATAATTATTAGATAATATGTTGAAAATATTTTAGACTCCAGGTTTGCAAATACGACGATAATTTGAAAATGTGTAGACTTAAGCTTAAAAGCATGGCGTTAGAGGGGAGAAACCCGAAACATCCACCAAACGGTCCCGTTAGAGGCATCAACACCTCCCACGGGACCAATGTAACTCGTAGGAATTGACCCCACAGGGGCGGGTCTCCCAGTTTGAGAGTGCGACGGTAATTTGCATATTTTTAGACTTAGGCTCAAAAACATGGCGTTAGAGGGTGAAAACTCGAAACAGCACCCGAACGGCCCCGTGGGTGGCACTATCAGCTCCCACGGGACCAATGTGACTCTTAGGAACTGACCCCGCAGCCGCGGAACTCCCGGTTTGAGAATACGATGGTAATTTGCAAATTTCTAGACTTAGGCTTAAAAACATGGCGTTAGAGGGTGAAATTAGAAACAACCCTCTAACGGCCCCGTGGGTGGTACCAACACCTCCCACGGGACCAATGTGACTCATAGGAACTGACCCTGCAGCCGCGGGACTCCCGGTTTGAGAATACGACGATAATTTGCATATTTCTAGACTTAGGCTTAAAAACATGGCGTTAGACGGTGAAAACTCGAAACATACCCCGAACGTCGCCGTGAGAGGCACAAACACCTTCCACGGGACCAATGTGACTCGTAGGAACTGAGCTCCCACGGGACCAATGTAACTCGTAGGAACTGACCCCGCAGCCGCGGAACTCCCAGTTTGAAAATACGACGGTAATTTGCATATTTCTAGACTTAGGCTTAAAAACAAGGCGTTAGAGGGTGAGAACTCGAAACAGCACCTGAACGTCCCCGTGGGTGGCACCAACACCTCCCACGGGACCAACGTAACTCGTAGGAACTGACCCCGCAGCCGCGGCTGTCCCGGTTTGAGAGTACGATGGTAATTTGCTTATTTCCACACTTAGGCTTGAAAACATGGCGTTAGAGGGTGAAAACTCGAAACAGCCCCCGAACGGCCCCGTGGGTGGCACCAACACCTCCCACGGGACCAACGTAACTCGTAGGAACTGTCCCCGCAGCCGCGGGTGTCCCGGTTTGAGAGTATGGCAGTAATTTGCTTATTTCCACACTTAGGATTGAAAACATGGCGTTAGAGGGTGAGAACTCGAAACAGCCCCCGAACGGCCCCGTGGGTGGCACCAACACCTCCCACGGGACAAAAGTAACTCGTAGGAACTGACCCCGCAGCCGCGGGTGTCCCGGTTTGAGAGTACTGCAGTAATTTGCTTATTTCCACACTTAGGCTTGAAAACATGGCGTTAGAGGGTGAGAACTCGAAACAGCCCCCGAACGTCCCCGTGGGTGGCACCAACACCTCCCACGGGACCAACGTAACTCGTAGGAACTGACCCCGCAGCCGCGGGTGTCCCGGTTTGAGAGTACGACTGTAATTTGCTTATTTCCTCACTTAGGCTTAAAAACATGGCGTTAGAGGGTGAGAACTCGAAACAGCCCCCGAACGGCCCCGTGGGTGGCACCAACACCTCCCACGGGACCAACGTAACTCGTAGGAACTGACCCCGCAGCCGCGGGTGTCCCGGTTTGAGAGTACAGCAGTAATTTGCTTATTTCCACACTTAGGCTTAAAAACATGGCGTTAGAGGCTGAGAACTCGAAACAGCCCCCGAACGGCCCCGTGGGTGGCACCAACACCTCCCACGGGACCAAGTAACTCGTAGGAACTGACCCCTCAGCCGCGGGTGTCCCGGTTTGAGAGTACAACGGTAATTTGCTTATTTCCACACTTAGGCTTAAAAACATGGCGTTAGAGGGTGAGATCTCGAAACAGCCCCCGAACGGCCCCGTGGGTTGCACCAACACCTCCCACGGGACCAACGTAACTCGTAGGAACTGACCCCGTAGCCGCGGGTGTCCCGGTTTGAGAGTACGGCAGTAATTTGCTCATTTCCACACTTAGGCTTGAAAACACGGCGTTAGAGGTGAGAACTCGAAACAGCCCCCCAAAGGCCCCGTGGGTGGCACCAACACCTCCCACGGGACCAACGTAACTCGTAGGAACTGACCCCGCAGCCGCGGGTGTCCCGGTTTGAGAGTACAGCAGTAATTTGCTTATTTCCACACTTAGGCTTAAAAACATGGCGTTAGAGGCTGAGAACTCGAAACAGCCCCCGAACGGCCCCGTGGGTGGCACCAACACCTCCCACGGGACCAACGTAACTCGTAGGAACTGACCCCGCAGCCGCGGGTGTCCCGGTTTGAGAGTACGACGGTAATTTTCTTATTTCCACACTTAGGCTTAAAAACATGGCGTTAGAGGGTGAGATCTCGAAACAGCCCCCGAACGGCCCCGTGGGTGGCACCAACACCTCCCACGGGACCAACGGAACTCGTAGGAACTGACCCCGCAGCCGCGGGTGTCCCGGTTTGAGAGTACGGCAGTAATTTGCTTATTTCCACACTTAGGCTTAAAAACATGGCGTTAGAGGGTGAGAACTCGAAACAGCCCCCGAACGGCCCCGTGGGTGGCACCAACACCTCCCACGGGACCAACGTAACTCGTAGGAACTGACCCCGCAGCCGCGGGTGTCCCGGTTTGAGAGTACGGCGGTAATTTTCTTATTTCCACACTTAAGCTTAAAAACATGGCGTTAGAGGGTGAGATCTCGAAACAGCCCCCGAACGGCCCCGTGGGTGGCACCAACACCTCCCACGGGACCAACGTAACTCGTAGGAACTGACCCCGCAGCCGCGGGTGTCCCGGTTTGAGAGTACGGCAGTAATTTGCTTATTTCCACACTTATGCTTGAAAACATGGCGTTAGAGGGTGAGAACTCGAAACAGACCCCGAACGGCCCCGTGGGTGGCACCAACACCTCCCACGAGACCAACGTAACTCATAGGAACTGACCCCGCTGCCGCGGGTGTCCCGATTTGAGAGTACGGCAGTAATTTGCTTATTTCCACACTTAGGGTTGAAAACATGGCGTTAGAGGGTGAGAACTCGAAACAGCCCCCGAACGGCCCCGTGGGTGGCACCAACACCTCCCACGGGACCAACGTAACTCGTAGGAACTGACCCCGCAGCCGCGGGTGTCCCGGTTTGAGAGTACGACGGCAATTTTCTTATTTCCTCACTTAGGCTTAAAAACATGGCGTTAGAGGGTGAGAACTCGAAACAGCCCCCAAACGGCCCCGTGGGTGGCACCAACAACTCCCACGTGACCAACGTAACTCGTAGGAACTGACCCCGCAGCCGCGGGTGTCCCGGTTTGAGAGTACGGCAGTAATTTGCTTATTTCCACACTTAGGGTTGAAAACATGGCGTTAGAGGGTGAGAACTCGAAACAGCCCCCGAACGGCCCCGTGGGTGGCACCAACACCTCCCACGGGACCAACGTAACTCGTAGGAACTGTCCCCGCAGCCGCGGGTGTCCCGGTTTGAGAGTACGACGGCAATTTGCTTGTTTCCTCACTTAGGCTTAAAAACATGGCGTTAGAGGGTGAGAACTCGAAACAGCCCCCGAACGGCCCCGTGGGTGGCACCAACACCTCCCACGGGACCAACGTAACTCGTTGGAACTGACCCCGTAGCCGCGGGTGTCCCGGTTTGAGAGTACGACGGTAATTTGCTTATTTCCGCACTTAGGCTTAAAAACATGGCGTTAGAGGGTGAGAACTCGAAACAGCCCCCAAACGGCCCCGTGGGTGGCACCAACACCTCCCACGGGACCAACGTAACTCGTAGGAACTGACCCCGCAGCCGCGGGTTTCCCGGTTTGAGAGTACGGTAGTAATTTGCTTATTTCCACACTTAGGCTTGAAAACATGGCGTTAGAGGGTGAGAACTCGAAATAGCCCCCGAACGGCCCCGTGGGTGGCACCAACACCTCTCACGAGACCAACGTAACTCGTAGGAACAGACCCCGCAGCCCCGGGTGTCCCGGTTTGAGAGTACGACGGTGATTTGCTTATTTCCACACTTAGGCTTGAAAACATGGCGTTAGAGGGTGAGAACTCGAAACAGCCCCCGAACGGCTCCGTGGGTGGCACCAACACCTCCCACGGGACCAACTAACTCGTAGGAACTGACCCCGCAGCCGCAGGTATCCCGGTTTCAGAGTACGACGCTAATTTGCTTATTTCAACACTTAGGCTTAAAAACATGGCGTTAGAGGGTGAGAACTCGAAACAGCCCCCGAACGGCCCCGTGGGTGGCACCAACACCTCCCACGGGACCAACGTAACTCGTAGGAACTGACCCCGCAGCCGCGGGTTTCCCGGTTTGAGAGTACGGCAGTAATTTGCTTATTTCCACACTTAGGCTTGAAAACATGGCGTTAGATGGTGAGAACTCGAAACAGACCCCGAACGGCCCCGTGGGTGGCACCAACACCTCCCACGGGACCAACGTAACTCTTAGGAACTGACCCCGCAGCCGCGGGTGTCCCGGTTTGAGAGTACGACGGTAATTTACTTATTTCCACACTTAGGCTTCAAAACATGGCGTTAGAGGGTGAGAACTCAAAACAGACCCCGAACGGCCCCGTGGGTGGCACCAACACCTCCCACGGGACCAACGTAACTCGTAGGAACTGACCCCACAGCCGCAGGTGTCCCGGTTTGAGAGTACGACAGTAATTTGCTTATTTCCACACTTAGGCTTAAAAACATGGCGTTAGAGGGTGAGAACTCGAAACAGCCCCCGAACGTCCCCGTGGGTGGCACCAACACCTCCCACGGGACCAACGTAACTCGTAGGAACTGACCCCGCAGCCGCGGGTCTCCCGGTTTGAGAGTACGACAGTAATTTGCTTATTTCCACACTTAGGCTTAAAAACATGGCGTTAGAGGGTGAGAACTCGAAACAGCCCCCGAACGTCCCCGTGGGTGGCACCAACAACTCCCACGGGATCAACATAACTCGTAGGAACTGACCCCGCAGCCGCGGGTCTCCCGGTTTGAGAGTACGGCGGTAATTTGCTTATTTCCACACTTAGGCTTGAAAACATGGCGTTAGACGGTGAGAACTCGAAACAGCCGCCGAACGGCCCCGTGGTTGGCACCAACACCTCCCACGGGACCAACGTAACTCGTAGGAACTGACCCCGCAGCCGCGGGTATCCCAGTTTGAGAGTACGACGGTAATTTGCTTATTTCCACACTTAGGCTTAAAAACATGGCGTTAGAGGGTGAGAACTCGAAACAGCCCCCGAACGGCCCCGTGGGTGGCACCAACACCTCCCACGGGACCAACGTAACTCGTAGGAACTGACCCCGCAGCCGCTGGTGTCCCGGTTTGAGAGTACGGCAGTAATTTGCTTATTTCCACACTTAGGCTTGAAAACATGGCGTTAGAGGGTGAGAACTCGAAACCGCCCCCGAACGGCCCCGTGGGTGGCACCAACACCTCCCACAGGACCAACGTAACTCGTAGGAACTGACCCCGCACCCGCGGGTGTCCCGGTTTGAGAGTATGACGATAATTTGCTTATTTCCACACTTAGGCTTAAAAACATGGCGTGAGAGGGTGAGAACTGGAAATAGCCCCCGAACGGCCCCGTGGGTGGCACCAACACCTCCCACGGGACCAACGTAACTCGTAGGAACTGACCCCGCAGCCGCGGGTGTCCCGGTTTGAGAGTACGGAAGTAATTTTCTTATTTCCACACTTAGGCTTAAAAACATGGCATTAGAGGGTGAGATCTCGAAACAGTCCCCGAACGGCCCCGTGGGTGGCACTAACACCTCCCACGGGACCAACGTAACTCGTAGGAACTGACCCCGTAGCCGCGGGTGTCCCGGTTTGAGAGTACGGCAGTAATTTGCTTATTTCCACACTTAGGCTTAAAAACATGGCGTTAGAGGGTGAGAACTCGAAACAGCCGCCGAACGGCCCCGTGGTTGGCACCAACACCTCCCACGGGACCAACGTAACTCGTAGGAACTGACCCCGCAGCCGCGGGTGTCCCGGTTTGAGAGTACGGCGGTAATTTGCTTATTTCCACACTTAGGCTTAAAAACATGGCGTTAGAGGGTGAGATCTCGAAACAGCCCCCGAACGGCCCCGTGGGTGGCACCAACACCTCCCACGGGACCAACGTAACTCGTAGGAACTGACCCCGCAGCCGCGGGTGTCCCGGTTTGAGAGTACGGCAGTAATTTGCTTATTTCCACACTTAGGCTTGAAAACACGGCGTTAGAGGGTGAGAACTCGAAACAGACCCCGAACGGCCCCGTGGGTGGCACCAACACCTCCCACGGGACCAACGGAACTCGTCGGAACTGACCCCGCAGCCGCGGGTGTCCCGGTTTGAGAGTACGGCAGTAATTTGCTTATTTCCACACTTAGGGTTGAAAACATGGCGTTAGAGGGTGAGATCTCGAAACAGCCCCCGAACGGCCCCGTGGGTGGCACCAACACCTCCCACGGGACCAACGGAACTCATCGGAACTGACCCCGCAGCCGCGGGTGTCCCGATTTGAGAGTACGACGGCAATTTGCTTATTTGCTCACTTAGGCTTAAAAACATGGCATTAGAGGGTGAGAACTCGAAACATCCCCCGAACGGCCCCGTGGGTGGCACCAACACCTCCCACGTGACCAACGTAACTCGTAGGAACTGACCCCGCAGCCGCGGGTGTCCCGGTTTGAGAGTACGGCAGTAATTTGCTTATTTCCACACTTAGGGTTGAAAACATGGCGTTAGAGGGTGAGAACTCGAAACAGCCCCCGAACGGCCCCGTGGGTGGCACCAACACCTCCCACGGGACCAACGTAACTCGTAGGAACTGTCCCCGCAGCCGCGGGTGTCCCGGTTTGAGTGTACGACGGCAATTAGCTTATTTCCTCACTTAGGCTTAAAAACATGGCGTTAGAGGGTGAGAACTCGAAACAGCCCCCGAACGGCCCCGTGGGTGGCACCAACACCTCCCACGGGACCAACGTAACTCGTAGGAACTGACCCCGTAGCCGCGGGTGTCCCGGTTTGAGAGTACGACGGTAATTTGCTTATTTCCACACTTAGGCTTAAAAACATGGCGTTAGAGGGTGAGAACTCGAAACAGCCCCCGAACGGCCCCATGGGTGGCACCAACACCTCCCACGGGACCAACGTAACTCGTAGAAACTGACCCCGCAGCCGCGGGTGTCCCGGTTTGAGAGTACGATGGTAATTTGCTTATTTCCACACTTAGGCTTAAAAACATGGCGTTAGAGGGTGAGAACTCGAAACAGCCCCCGAACGGCCCCGTGGGTGGCACCAACACCTCCCACGGGACCAACGTAACTCGTAGAAACTGACCCCGCAGCCGCGGGTGTCCCGGTTTGAGAGTACGACGGTAATTTGCTTATTTCCACACTTAGGCTTCAAAACATGGCGTTAGAGGGTGAGAACTCAAAACAGACCCCGAACGGCCCCGTGGGTGGCACCAACACCTCCCACGGGACCAACGTAACTCGTAGGAACTGACCCCGCAACCGCAGGTGTCCCGGTTTGAGAGTACGACAGTAATTTGTTTATTTCCACACTTAGGCTTGAAAACATGGCGTTAGAGGGTGAGAACTCGAAACAGCCCCCGAACGGCCCCGTGGGTGGTACCAACACCTCCCACGGGACCAACGTAACTCGTAGGAACTGACCCCGCAGCCGCGGGTCTCCCGGTTTGAGAGTACGGTAGTAATTTGCTTATTTCCACACTTAGGCTTGAAAACATGGCGTTAGATGGTGAGAACTCGAAACAGCCCCCAACGGCCCCGTGGGTGGCACCAACACCTCCCACGGGACCAACATAACTCATAGGAACTGACCCCGCAGCCGCGGGTTTCCCGGTTTGAGAGTACGACAGTAATTTGCTTATTTCCTCACTTAGGCTTAAAAACATGGCGTTAGAGGGTGAGAACTCGAAACAGCCCCCGAACGGCCCCGTGGGTGGCACCAACACCTCCCACGGGACCAACGTAACTCGTAGGAACGGACCCGACAGCCGCGGGTGTCCCGGTTTGAGAGTACGGCAGTAATTTGCTTATTTCCACACTTAGGCTTAAAAACATGACGTTAGAGGGTGAGAACTCGAAACAGCCCCCGAACGGCCCCGTGGGTGGCACCGACACCTCCCACGGGACCAACGTAACTCGTAGGAACTGACCCCACAGCCGCGGGTGTCCCGGTTTGAGAGTACGGCAGTAATTTGCTTATTTCCACACTTAGGCTTGAAAACATGGCCCTAGAGGGTGAGAACTCGAAACAGCCCCCGAACGGTCCCGTGGGTGGCACCAACACCTCCCACAGGACCAACGTAACTCGTAGGAACTGACCCCGCAGCCGCGGGTTTCCCGGTTTGAGAGTACGGCGGTAATTTGCTTATTTCCACACTTAGGCTTGAAAACATGGCGTTAGAGGGTGAGAACTCGAAATAGACCCCGAACGGCCCCGTGGGTGGCACCAACACCTCCCACGGGACCAACGTAACTCGTAGGAACTGACCCCGCAGCCGCGGGTGTCCCGGTTTGAGAGTACGACGGTAATTTGCTTATTTCCACACTTAGGCTTGAAAACATGGCGTTAGAGGGTGAGAACTCGAAACAGCCCCCGAACGGCTCCGTGGGTGGCACCAACACCTCCCACGGGACCAACGTAACTCGTAGGAACTGACCCCGCAGCCGCGGGTGTCCCGGTTTCAGAGTACGACGGTAATTTGCTTATTTCCACACTTAGGCTTAAAAACATGGCGTTAGAGGGTGAGAACTCGAAACAGCCCCCGAACGGCCCCGTGGGTGGCACCAACACCTCCCACGGGACCAACGTAACTCGTAGGAACTGACCCCGGAGCCGCGGGTGTCCCGGTTTGAGATTACAACAGTAATTTGCTTATTTCCACACTTAGGCTTAAAAACATGGCGTTAGAGGGTGAGAACTCGAAACAGCCCCCGAACGGTCCCGTGGGTGGCACCAACACCTCCCACGGGACCAACGTAACTCGTAGGAACTGATCCCGCAGCCGCGGGTGTCCCGGTTTGAGAGTACGACGGTAATTTGCTTATTTCCACACTTAGGCTTAAAAACATGGCGTTAGAGGGTGAGATCTCTAACCAGCCCCCGAACGGCCCCGTGGGTGGCACCAACACCTCCTACGGGACCAACGTAACTCGTAGGAACTGACCCCGCAGCCGCGAGTGTCTCGGTTTGAGAGTACGGCAGTAATTTGCTTATTTCCACACTTAGTTTTGAAAACACGGCGTTAGAGGGTGAGAACTCGAAACAGCCCCCGAACGGCCCCGTGGGTGGCACCAACACCTCCCACGGGACCAACATAACTCGTAGGAACTGACCCCGCAGCCGTGGGTTTCCCGGTTTGAGAGTACGACGGTAATTTGCTTATTTCCTCACTTAGGCTTAAAAACATGGCGTTAGAGGGTGAGAACTCGAAACAGCCCCCGAACGGCCCCGTGGGTGGCATCAACACCTCCCACGGGACCAACGTAACTCGGAGGAACTGACCCCGCAGC
Organism: Sambucus nigra; assembly: GCA_949130495.1. NCBI lineage: Eukaryota > Viridiplantae > Streptophyta > Magnoliopsida > Dipsacales > Adoxaceae > Sambucus > Sambucus nigra. The sequence continues at coordinate 179,052,883 of OX422211.1, forward strand.
CGCGGGTGTCCCGGTTTGAGAGTACGGTAGTAATTTGCTTATTTCCACACTTAGGGTTGAAAACATGGCGTTAGAGGGTGAGAACTCGAAACAACCCCCGAACGGCCCCGTGGGTGGCACCAATACCTCCCACGGGACCAACGTAACTCGTAGGAACTGACCCCGCAGCCGCGGGTGTCCCGGTTTGAGTGTACGACGGCAATTTGCTTATTTCCTCACTTAGGCTTAAAAACATGGCATTATAGGGTGAGAACTCGAAACAGCCCCCGAACGGCCCCGTGGGTGGCACCAACACCTCCCACGGGACCAACGTAACTCGTAGGAACTGACCCCGCAGCCGCGGGTGTCTCGGTTTGAGAGTACGACGGTAATTTGCGTATTTCCTCACTTAGGCTTAAAAACATGGCATTAGAGGGTGAGAACTCGAAACAGCCCCCGAACGGCCCCGTGGGTGGCACCAACACCTCCCACGGGACCAACGTAACTCGTAGGAACTGACCCCGCAGCCGCGGGTGTCCCGGTTTGAGAGTACAACAGTAATTTGCTTATTTCCACACTTAGGGTTAAAAACATGGCGTTAGAGGGTGAGAACTCGAAACAGCCCCCGAACGGCCCCGTGGGTGGCACCAACACCTCCCACGGGACCAACGTAACTCTTAGGAACTGACCCCGCAGCCGCGGGTGTCCCGGTTTGAGAGTACGACGGTAATTTGCTTATTTCCACACTTAGGCTTAAAAACACGGCGTTAGAGGGTGAGATCTCAAAACAGCCCCCGAACGGCCCCGTGGGTGGCACCAACACCTCCCACGGGACCAACGTAACTCGTAGGAACTGACCCCGCAGCCGCGGGTGTCCCGGTTTGAGAGTACGGCAGTAATTTGCTTATTTCCACACTTAGGCTTGAAAACACGGCGTTTGAGGTTGAGAACTCGAAACAGCCCCCGAACGGCCCCGTGGGTGTCACCAACACCTCCCACGGGACCAACATAACTCGTAGGAACTGACCCCGCAGCCGCGGGTTTCCCGGTTTGAGAGTACGACGGTAATTTTCTTATTTCCTCACTTAGGCTTAAAAACATGGCGTTAGAGGGTGAGAACTCGAAACAGCCCCCGAACGGCCCCGTGGGTGGCATCAACACCTCCCACGGGACCAACGTAACTCGTAGGAACTGACCCCGCAGCCGCAGGTGTCCCGGTTTGAGAGTACGGCAGTAAATTGCTTATTTCCACACTTAGGCTTGAAAACATGGCGTTAGAGGGTGAGAACTCGAAACAGCCCCCGAACGGCCCCGTAGGTGGCACCAACACCTCCCACGGGACCAACGTAACTCGTAGGAACTGACCCCGCAGCCGCGGGTGTCCAGGTTTCAGAGTACGACGGTAATTTGCTTATTTCCACACTTAGGCTTAAAAATATGGCGTTAGAGGGTGAGAACTCGAAACAACCCCCGAACGGCCCCGTGGGTGGCACCAACACCTCCCACGGGACCAACGTAACTCGTAGGAACTGACCCCGCAGCCGCGGGTCTCCCGGTTTGAGAATACGACGGTAATTTACTTATTTCCACACTTAGGCTTGAAAACATGGCGTTAGAGGGTGAGAACTCGAAACAGCCCCCGAACGGCCCCGTGGGTGGCACCAACACCTCCCACGGGACCAACGTAACTCGTAGGAACTGACCCCGCAGCCGCGGGTCTCCCGGTTTGAGAGTACGACGGTAATTTGCTTATTTCCACACTTAGGCTTAAAAATATGGCGTTAGAGGGTGAGAACTCGAAATAGCCCCCGAACGGCCCCGTGGGTGGCACCAACACCTCCCACGGGACCAACGTAACTCGTAGGAACTGACCCCGCAGCCGCGGGTCTCCCGGTTTGAGAATACGACTGTAATTTACTTATTTCCACACTTAGGCTTGAAAACATGGCGTTAGAGGGTGAGAACTCGAAACAGCCCCCGAACGGCCCCGTGGGTGGCACCAACACCTCCCACGGGACCAACGTAACTCGTAGGAACTTACCCCGCAGCCGCGGGTCTCTCGGTTTGAGAGTACGGCCGTAATTTTCTTATTTCCACACTTAGGCTTGAAAACATGGCGTTAGAGGGTGAGAACTCGAAACAGCCCCCGAACGGCCCCGTGGGTGGCACCAACACCTCCCACGGGACCAACGTAACTCGTATGAACTGACCCCGCAGCCGCGGGTGTCCCGGTTTGAGAGTACGACGGTAATTTACTTATTTCCACACTTAGGCTTAAAAACATGGCATTAGAGGGTGAGAACTCGAAACAGCCCCCGAACGGCCCCGTGGGTGGCACCAACACCTCCCACGGGACCAACGTAACTCGTAGGAACTGACCCCGCGGCCGCGGGTGTCCGGTTTGAGAGTACGGCGGTAATTTTCTTATTTCCACACTTAGGCTTGAAAACATGGCGTTAGAGGGTGAGAACTCGAAACAACCCCCGAACGGCCCCGTGGGTGGCACCAACACCTCCCACGGGACCAACGTAACTCGTAGGAACTGACCCCGCAGCCGCGGGTGTCCCCGTTTGAGAGTACGGCAGTAATTTGCTTATTTCCACACTTAATTTTTATATTTCTACTTGGTTACTGATAATTTTAACTCATATATGCAATTTTTCAGCTTGATTATTTTTTTTGTAAAACTACTTGGTTACTGATACTTTTGTTTTTTGTATCCTATCATTTGTAGGATTTTTGCACGTGGATCAAATGAAGGAGGCAATGGTTTACAACATGTTGATTATTTATATGTTGTGGACATTCAGGATAATGTTTTTTATGTGTTATAGCCGTGCAGGCTTTTATTGTTTAGTTTTATGGTCGTGCGAGCTTTTATAATTTGATTGTTGAATTTTATAGCCGTGCGGGCTTTATAATAAGCAGGTTTTTCATTTACAGGTTTTGGAATGTTAAGAAAATAGAGGAAACTCTGCCCAATTTTTTTTTGGTATGTGAATTATTAAGACGTGTAATATTTTTAAGTTTGTATATATATTTGTTTATTAACAACATTCTCAATTCGCAATTTGTGATTTTTTTTTTATTGTTTTGCCTATAATAAATATTTGTAACACCTCGTAGCAACCGATGATGCATTCACAGAAACCCCAATTTTAGGATTGGACAAAAAAAAATACATTTTTTTTAAATTACAGATAAATATGGTCATGGACTTTATCCATGACCATTTTTATTTTTTTTTGTCGCGCTTAAAAATGGTCGTGGCCAAAGTCCGCGACCATTTTTTTTTATTTTTTGTCACGGTAATGGGTCGCGGACTAGGGCCGCGACCAATTTTTTTTTAATTTTTTTTTTCACACACATGGGTCGCGGCCAAAGTCCGCGACCAATTTGTCACGGTCGTGGGTCATGGACAAGGGCCGCGACCAATTTTTTAAATTTTTTTTTGTCACGCACATGGGTCGCGGACTTTGGCCGCGACCAATTTGTCACGGTTGTGGGTCATGGACAAGGGCCGCGACCAATTTTTTTAATTTTTTTTTGTCACGCACATGGGTCGCGGACTTTGGCCGCGACCAATTTGTCACGGTTATGGGTCACGGATTAGAGCCACGACCCGTCACGACATGGGTCACGGCCTAAGTCCGCGACCATCTGCGGTGACCCCTCTCGGCCGTGACCATTTTTTGGTCACGGACTTGGGCCGCGACCCACGAAAATGGTCACGCCCGAAATGGTCACGGCCCAAGTCCGCGACCCACAGCTTTGGTCAGGGATTTTGGCCGTGACCAATCGCCAGTTTTGGTGTAGTGATTTTTGGGTTCGTCCTCCTTCGCCTAACAATTCAATCACAAGTCGCTCATTAAGTCAAACACTAAGTGTGAATTCTGAATCTTTCGGTAGCAATATGTCGGTGCACGGTAGTGTTGGTATTGGTGCTGGAGAGGAAGAGATATCATATCTTCCTATGAAAGATCTTTTATTTCCAGAAATAACTGTTACCCCTGGTTGCATTTTACTCCCGTATAATGCTGGTCAGTTCCACTTTCGAAATGGGATGATCCAAATTCATCCTACATTTCATGGGATGGATTTGGAAAAACCATATCTCCATCTTAGAGAGTTCGAGGAAGCATGTGAGACGTTTGGTGACCAATCTTGCCCACAAGATGTTATCCGGTTAAAGCTTTTCCCTTTTTCCTTAAAGGATAAAGACAAAACTTGGTTATGGTCGCAACCCCCGAATTCCATATTATCCTGGAGAGATATGCAAGCCAAGTTTCTCTCCAAGTTCTTTCCACAACACAAAACCAATTCTGTCAAGGCACAAATACAAGCTTTTCGACAAAATAAGAATGAGGCCTTCGACAAGTGTTGGGAGAGATTTCAGGAGTTAGTTAGTGCTTTCCCACATCATGGATTCGAAAAACATCATTTGATTTCATTTTTTCATCAAGGCCTTACTTTAGCATCTAAACAACTTGTTCAAACCATGTGGGAAAGACCTTTTTGGGAGTTAGACTCAAGCGATGTTGAGGCTCATCTGAAATTTGTAGCAAAGACTACCCAAGCATGGGATATTTCTGATCCTAATAGTCAAAATAAAAATCGACAAGTGTCCAATTTGCCTGCTGCGTCCGGTATCTATAACTTGGACAAGGACACTTTGTTAGATCGAAAATTTGACCAATTGGAAAAGAATTTCAGAGACATGCTTGAAGTTCAATTAAGAGAAGTAGCTGGACCCGTACAAGCCGGGAAGGAGAAAGTGTGTGCCATTTGTGCTGCTGGTCATTCTACCAAAGGATGCCCTACCATTCCTGCATACAAGGCAATGTACACTGAATAAGTTGAGGCAATAGGGGGGTTTTGCAGAAATTATAATGCACCGCAAGGGAATGCATACAATCAATCGTGGAGGAATCACCCTGGTTTCAACTATGGATAACCACAAGGGGGGATGGCTCCTAACCCACAGGTGGCTCTACCACCCCCCCCCCCTCAATTTCAGCAAGTGGTTCCTCAGATGCATCCTTCTATGCAGGTACCACCTCCTGGTCCGTATGTTGCTCCACCTAGGTGATCTCTTGAAGATAATCTAAATCAATTCATCCTATCTCAAAAAGAGAGCAATGCTAAATATGATCGAATGTTCACTGAAATTCATACTAGCATCTTTAGGTTGCAATCTGCAGTGAATACTCAGGAGAAGGGTAAATTCCCAGCTCAAGGCCAAAGACCTCCTTTTCAAGGACAACCCATGGTTAGATCCACATCATCGAATTTTCCAGAACAATGTCAAGCTGTTACTACTCTTCGTAGTGATTGCGTAATTGATCTAGCACCAAAACTTCCCAAGGAATCTAAAGACAAAGATGAGGGAGTTGAACCTGAAATTCCCAAGGAATCTAAAGACAAACTTTCGAGTCTGCTGAGACTCCATTGGATACGAAAGATAAAGATGAGGGAGTTGAACCTAAAATTGAAGTCAAACTGTCCACTGCTGCTCCATTTCCTCAACGCTTAGCACCACCTAAAAAATGGGCTTCGCGTACAGAAGTGTTGGATGTTTTGAAGCAAGTAAAATTGAACTTGCCGTTTCTTGATGCTATTCAACAAATTCCAGCATATTCCAAGGTCATCAAAGATCTTTTGACTGTCAAACGACGGCTCAAGGTGAAGAAGAACGTTTTCTTGGCACAAAATGTGAGCTCGGTCCTTCTCAATGATCTACCCACCAAAATTCAAGGATCCTGGTGCACCTACAATTTCGTGTATCATAGGAGAAAAAATAGTGGAAAAATCATTTATTGACTTAGGTGCGAGTGTGAACATCCTTCCATACTCCATCTATAAGCAGCTTGAATTAGGTGATTTAAAACCTACCCGAATCACTCTACAGTTAGTTGATCGAACAGTGAAAGTGCCTCATGGGGTTGTGGAGGACGTGATAGTTCAAGTGGACACGTTCTACTTCCCTGTTGATTTCGTCATTTGGGACACTGAGCCTGCTCCCCATGCGAGAAATCATGTTCCAATAATATTGGGGCGTCCATTTTTAGCCACTGCTAATGCTTTGATCAATACACGGAATGGCCAAATGCAACTCACTTTTGGAAACATGACTCTCGAGACCAATATTTTCAATATCGCTAACCAAATGGGTGATGAGGATGAAATTCTCTAGGTTGATCTTATTAAAGAAGTGGTGGATGAGCACATCGAGAAGATCATAGGAGGAGATGCACTGGAAGTGTGTTTAGTGCAAAGTGGTGAGAAAAAGAGCCTTTATACTGAGTTTGAGCGTGAGGTGGAAGACTTGGAAACTTGGTTACTAGAAGAAGTGAGTTTGAGAAATTAAGAGATGTTGACTGGATTTCTCGATTTGAAGAATTACCTCCGAGGGAGACAACCATGATTCCCTCTGAAAATGGATTTCCTAGTCTTGAGTTGAAGAAACTACCCTCGCATGTCAAATATGCTTTTCTGGGAGACAATGATACATTTCCTGTTGTTGTTTCTTCCAGTTTAAAAAAAGAGCAAGAGGTCATGTTGTTAGATGTGTTACGGAAGCATAGAAGTGCTTTTGGTTGGACTATAGCAGATTTGAAAGGTATAAGTCCATTGATTTGTACCCATAAAATCCATCTTGAGGAAGAGGTGAAGCCCTCGCGAGAGATGCAAAGGCGATTAAACCCAACCATGAAAGATGTAGTAAGAGCGGAAATCATCAAATTGCAAGATGCTGGGATTATATATCCCATTTCTGATAGTAAATGGGTGAGCCCAATTCAGGTCGTTCCAAAAAAATCGGGTATGGCCGTGGTTGAAAACGCCAAGGGAGAACTAATACCTCAACGCACCACCACTGGGTAGCGTGTATGCATTGACTAATGAAAGCTCAATGTCGAACCAGAAAAGACCATTTTCCCTTACCGTTCATCGATCAAGTGATTGAACGATTGGCGGGCCATCCTTACTACTGTTTCCTAGATGGGTATTCTGGTTATAATCAGATTGAAGTGGATGTACTTGATCAAGAAAAGATGACTTTTACATGTCCATTTAGTACGTTTGCCTATAAATGTATGCCATTTGGGTTATGTAATGCACTAGTAACTTTTCAAAGGTGCATGCTAAGTCTCTTTAGCGACATGATTGAAAAAGGTCTTGAGGTGTTCATGGACGATTTCAGCGTTTTCGGCCCATCTTTCGACCAATGTTTAGCTAATCTTAAAAGAATTATATTCCGGTGTGTGGAAAAAGACTTAGTCCTCAATTGGGAAAAATGCCATTTTATGGTTACCGAAGGTGTAGTTTTAGGCCACATAGTCTCATCTCGGTGGATTGAAGTTGATCGAGCAAAAATTGAAGTAATAGCAGAGTTACCCCCGCCAAAATCACTTAAAGATGTGAGGTCCTTTATAGGCCATGCTGGATTTTATAGAAGATTTATCAAAGACTTTAGAGCCATCGCTAGACCTTTGAGTAATCTTCTCATGAAGGACACTCCATTTGAATGGAATAAAGTATGTCAAGAAGCTTTTGATAAACTTAAAAGTATGCCAATTTCCGCTCCTATCATGCAAGCTCCTGACTGGTCACTCCCATTTGAGCTTATGTGTGATGCAAGTGATTACGCGATTGGGGTCGTTCTTGGACAAAAAAAATACAATAAAGCTCGTGTTATTTACTATGCTAGAAGAACAATAACTGGACCTCATCTTAATTACTCTTGTACAGAGAAATAGTTACTAGCAGTCGTTTTTGCTCTCGACAAATTCCGCTCTTACATTGTTGGGTCTCCCATCATTTGCTTCACTGATTACTCGGCTCTCAAATATCTCTTGATCAAGAAAGACGCCAAACCCCGTTTAATCAGGTGGATCCTACTCTTACAAGAGTTTAATCTCTCGATTCAAGATAAGAAAGGAGTAGAAAACGTCGTTGCTGACCATTTGTCATGCCTCTCGTCCGACGTACCTATTGATCCCATTCCCATAGACGAGTATTTTCTGAATGAAAATCTATTTGCTACTTCTTCTCTCCCCTGGTTTGCGGATATAGTCAATTACCTTGTCACTAGAATTGTTCCCTCTAATTGGACTCCGCAAGAGAGAAGGAAGTTCATTACATGGTCACACATGTTCTTTTATGATGATCCATACTTCTTTAAGTATTGTGCTGATCAAATCATCCGGAGATGTGTCCCAGATGAAGAAATCCAAGGGGTAATTCGATTGTGTCATACGGAAGCATGTGGAGGTCATTTCTCCAAAACTAAAACTGCTGCGAAAATCCTTCAAAGCGGTCTCTACTGGCCCATAATCTTCCGGGATGTGAATACTTTTTGGAAATTATGCGATAGATGCCAAAGAATGGGATCTATTACTCGTCGTGACATGATGCCCTTGACCCCAATTCTAGTCTTGAAGTTGTTCGATTGTTGGGGTATTGACTTAATGGGGCCCTTTCTACCTTCTTTTGGTTTTCTATACATCATCGTCGTTGTAGACTACGTCTCAAAATGGGTAGAGTCCATAACTACAAAGACGAATGAAAATAAGGTGGTAATAAAATTCATTCAAGAAAATATACTTTCTCGTTTCGGAATGCCTAAGGCTATAATCAGTGATAATGGAACCCATTTTTGCAACAGGCCTATGGAGAAGCTAATGAGAAAGTATGGAGTTGTCCATAAAGTTGGAACAACTTATCACCCTCAATCGAATGGCCAAGCCGAGCTCGCCAATCGGGAAATAAAAAATATCTTGGAAAAGATAGTCGAACCTAATAGGAAAGACTGGTCTCTCAAATTGAATGATGCGCTCTGGGCATATAGAACTGCATATAAGAATCCCCTTGGGATGTCCCCATTTTGATTTGTATATGGCAAGCCTTGTCATCTTCCGATTGAAATCGAACACAAAGCGTATTGGGCTATCAAAAGGGTGAACTTTAACATGGATAAAGCCGGTGAAACACGTAAGCTTCAGTTGAATGAGTTGGAAGAAATACGCAATGATGCGTATGAAAGTGATAAAATATCCAAAGATCAAATGAAACGAGCTCATGAAAGAATCATTCGACGAAAAGAGTTTCATTCGGGATAAAAAGTACTTCTCTACAACTCGAGGTTGAACTTATTTCCCGAAAAATTGCGGTCAAGGTGGTCAGGTCCATTCATTGTGAAAGAAGTATTTCCCCATGGAGTTGTTGAACTCGAAGATGAAAAAGGGGGAAACACATTTAAGGTCAACGGGCATCGTCTCAAGCCGTACTTGGAAGCGATCGTCAAGGAAGCCGACACAATCTGGTTGTCGGACCCCATTTATGGGGATTGACTGAAAAAAATCGAGGTGAGGTCGTTGCACCCCCGACGTGTATGGGGTGAAGGTTGTATATAATAGTTTTAGGATGTTAGGAGTCGTAAATATGTGTAAGGCCCGAGGTAGGGAATCCAATGTTTTGAGGGGTGTTAAGGTTTCGATGAGCATTGCGGGAGTTTTGAAGTGTGAGGACTTGTAAATGAATCATTGGAATGGAGAAAAGCAACTTAATAGTGAGAAGACCAGAAAGAAAAGGGAAATTCTAGAAATTCAGCAGATCGGATCAGTCCGGTCCTGAAAAAAAAAAGAACTGATCCTGTTAAGCCGGATCGGTTCGGTCCTGAAAAAAAAGAACCGATCCGGTTAAGTCGGATCGGTCCGGTCCTAAAAATTGAATCGGTCCGGTAATCTGCAGGTTCTACTTCCCGAGGTTCACACCTCTTCAATCCAAATCACATTCATTCCCCTAATCATTTCCTTTCCCCAAAAATTTCGTCTCCTCTATTTCCCCCCATCCATTCCCCCTATTTCCTTATCCCTCTTATAAATACCCACACCTCCTATCCCTATTCCTTCACACCTCCATTTCCTCTCTTCTATCTCACTTTCTGTATAATTTTCTCATACCCATAGCTGCTCCCCAGAAATATACCTCCATTGAAGTCCTGTCCGACGGTAATGGCGAATATCGTTCTCGCCGTGAGGCAAATTGGTGCCGGTGGTTTTTCAGTCCGAAGCGAAAAATCCCCATTGAGCGTCAAGTACTTTGGGATCAGCTGCCGAATTCTGTCACAGGCATGTTCATGTCACGAGGATGGTGCAGATTTTTTAATGAACCATTTTAGGCGGTTTGGGAGAATGAAGTGAGTCCGTTTTATGGTACGCTTGTCCGTACCGATGAATTCGAATCCCAAGCTTTTGTGGATTCCACACCAATACCGTTCTCACTTGAACTTCTGGTCCAGAAACTCGAGTCTAAAGGTGTGATCACTCCAGCTCAATTCGATTATCCTAGTCCCGATACCGTTCTATCCAAAGTAGTTTGCATCTCGAGAATCGAGCCGGGTGCGGTTTGGACTACCGAAACCTTTCCTGTTGGTCGGTTATCCGACAAGGCACGATTCACTTTTCACATTGTTTGTACCGACATTTTGCAAACCTCCAATGATTCGGCAATGCGCCCGCGTCAAGCTACAATGATGTATCACTTGTTTGACCATGCAACTGTTATCAATTTGGCCCGCACATTTTACAATGATATTCTCTTTGTGGCCTACGACAAAAAAGGGTAGGGCCCCTCTTCCTTATGGACGTCTCATTACATCCTTACTCAAGGATGCCGGGATTGTTCCACCACAAGATCTTATCAAATTTCCCAATCCATTAGGGCAAGAATTCCGCACTCGAAGTGAAAGACAAATCCAGCTAATCCGTGCACGGCGCGACGGCGATTCGAGTGATGAGGAGACTGATGCGGAAGAGGACGTTGCTGATGAGGACGTTGAGATGGAAGAAGGGGAGGAGGAAGAATATGATTAAACCACTGATCCGGATTATGTTCCGGTTGGTACAGGTTTGACTAAGCGCATCCTTTCTCTTTAAACGCGTTTAAACGGGTTTATGACTTCATACGAGAGGGACATGAGTTTGGTTCTGCGTATGCAGGCTGACTTGTACCGTCTCCAATTGGTTCCCTAGGCCCCCCTTCCTCCCTACTATTACAATCCTTATGATCCTGCTGCACCCGAAACTTCCTGTCCCCCACCCGATCCTTAGGATGCCCCGCTACCCTTTTATGTTTTATTAATTATATTTGTGATCCTTTGTTTTCACAGTTGTGTTCTAATATACAGTTTTAGTATAATATTTGCTTGTTTTATTTATCGCACTCCTAATGTTGTCTTCTTTATCTCTCGTCCATTTGATTGAGGACAATGCAAATCACTAAGTTAGGGGGGATGACAAGTGCGTATTCATAAAACTTCGCATATATGTATATATAAAATTGAAAAAAAAAATATTTTTGTTCAAAATAAATAAAAATTGGAATTTCAATTTTTCAAAAACATCACCTTTATTCTATTTAAAGTTGCAAATTGTTAACAATCAATTGCACTAAGCCAAAATTGACCGAAGATGGAAATTGAAAGAAAATTGACGACTTAACGAATAAGTGTGGAGATTAGTCCAACCCGGTGAGATTTCGAGCCTTTCAATTTTTATGAGTTTTTAAATCAATCCGAGTTTATAATTAACTCAAAGTTCTTTTCAGTATTTTATTAAGTCGTCGATGATCTCAATCCCTTGTTTTGATCGGTTATGGGAAATGTGTGAAATGTTGTCTCGAAATTCATGCTAAATATATCTCTAAACTTAATTAATCTCGAGGCGCATATGGTAATGAGATTAGCAATTCGGACAATGAAGTAGGCCCTCGTTTGTTACCCAAAAATATTAGCCATAATAAATTTGTGAAAAAATTATCCCTTTGCAACCCACTTTGAGCCTAATTAAATATTTCCCTTTCGTTTGATAACCCGAAAAACCCAAATAGCTCGGAATTGTGAAAATTGAGAGAATTCATCAAGTAAGTCCAAATTATGCAATAAAAAGGGGCAAAAGAAAAAAAAAATGAAAATTTAAAAAGAAAGAGAAAAATGAGCAAATGCCCGAAAAAGCACTAATGGACGTCATAGGGACATTTTCCAATTCCGAACATTCCGTCCATTCCCAATTTTACCCTTTACACTTTTTAACCCGAAAAGTCCTAACTGAGTCCAACTTGCGAAATTAATTACTGCATGGAGAGCTAAGACATGAAAAGATAATATGAGAGATTAAATGGCGTGAACTAGAGGTGATGTTCCCGTTTCCTAATAACTATATTCCAATGATGAGATCTTTTCACCACATATTTCCTTCTTTTCAATTTTGTATGCATGAATTTGTGTCCATTATATTTACTCTTTATATCATGCATACCGAGAGAAAACAACCACAATCCGAGTGATTCGTTTGTGAGTGCATCCGTAAGAATTGGAATCAAAATGAATTTTCGAAAAGTAACGTAATGCTCAATCAGTGGAAATTTGAGGTTTAATTTCTGGCTTTGCACACACACTATGGTTTGAGACATTTGAATATGAATTTATGGTGATTATTTTTCGAAAAGTTTAAATTGTACAATTTTTAAGTATTTTGATATTTATTTGAGTCAATAAAGAATTTTGTGGGTGTATTCACTGCAAACCCTCATGAGACAAAACTCGTCCTACTAGGGTAACCTAGGGGTTTAAAGGCTTATTGCATATGTTAAATGCAATCGCTTGCCCGCGAAAAAGGTATTCTATCCTAATAAAAGAATTTTCAAGAGTTGACCGTTAAACTAATTTCTTTTACATTTCCCGGGACGTGCAAAGTCCTAAGTTAGGGGGATTTGACCAAGTATAAATTTTACTAAATTTAGACACTTAAGTTAGTGATTTTTATATCCCGAACAAGGTAATTGAACCATTTTTATTCCATATCATTGCCATTGACTGTTTCTAACAATTTCCTCGAGTTTCGTGTATTTCTGATGAATTTTGTTAGGAATGGAGTGCAAGAAAGAGAGAAAGAAACCGGAAGAAAGAAACAGAAGAAAGGAAGAAAAGTCAAAGGGCAAAAATGTAAAGTTATACCCAGAGTTCGAATTCAACACCTAAAGGGAAGTTGAAGAGCTTGATTTCACAAGAGCATCGGAAGAAACGACATGTAAATCGGAGCTCGAGATCAAAAGTTATGGCCAGTAAAAGAAGAAAAGGAAAAAGTCAACCTGGAAGAAATCGGACCGATCCGGTGTATATTCGGACCGATCCAAAATGACCCAAGTCCAGTAAACCCCGGATGGATGACAAACCGATGACAGCAGAACCGGTCCGGTGGGTACCGGACCGATCCGATAGAATAAAAAAAGAACCGATCCGGTAGCTGAAAAACAGATCGATCCGAGGGCTATCCGGACCGGTCCGGTCATGCGAAATCCTGGCATTTATTATGAAGATTTTGATGTACATAGCTAGTGAAATCTTGCGCAACAAGCTATTCTGGCTGTCAAATTCGTACTACTTGGTGCTATAAAAGCCCATGCCCTACCTCATTCTAATGGGAGATTTAGAGAGAGAGAGAGCAATTCAGAAGTTAGGAAATTTTCATTTTCTTGGGTAGGAGTTTTCATAAACCCTAGTTTGTAAGGTTGATAGAGAGACAAAATTTATGGATTCAAAGTCTTTTCCTATTGCTGAATTCAAGTATAACAATTCCATTCTCTTATTTGGTATCTATGTTAGTTAAATTTCAATTGTATTGCAAATTATTTCCAGTGTTTGGTAGGTCTATACTTCTGTGTATGAATTTGTCTTCTAATCAAATCATGTCTAGCTAACTTCTTAAGGGCTGGGGTACATGAACTCACTCCGAGGTAAATTGCTTATGTAGAAAATAGAGGGTAAATTAAATATTGACCGCATCGTGGAAGGAAATTACATGAACATGCCAATCTTTTAATCTCTCTTGCCCTAGGTACTTGAGATGTTTAAGAACGTTTTGCAAGTGTAATTGTCCATTCACCGCTTTATATTTACCTTTGATTTCATATGGTGAGGGCTAGATCCTTCATATATGTAATGCTTAGGATTTATAAAGATTGGATTTAGTCAAGAATTTTAATTTACAATTCTAGTATTCTACACGATAATTCGTTAAGGTTTGAGGGATTGTACTCTACCCTATTTTCTCTTGTTTTTCAATCTAATTTCTCCACAATTTTTTAGGGTTTTATTTTCTTTGAGTATATTTTATTCCAATTGCAATTTCTCATCATCAATCATCTTTATATTTCTTTGGAGGAATCATTTCAAGATTTAATAACTTCTCTTACAAAAGTGCCAATTTTTAATCCCTGTGGACACGATCCCGACTTTTCGGAGTATTACTAACGCGATACGCTTGCACTTAAGCCTATAGAAAACAAAATTTTGAGACAAATTCTTAGTCGCGTCAATCATCATCCTTTTCCTTTTTCTTCTCGTCCACCTTCTTATAAGGGGACTCTGATCGTCTTTGGTTTTTATCATCCCGCCTATCTGATTGGCAACCTTTATTAATGTACTTCGTTAGTTTCCCTCATCTGATGAGGTTCTCAATCTCGATCTTCAAAGTAAGTCAATTATCATTACAGTGGCCATAATCTTTATGGAACTCAGAGTACTTGCTTTCATTCCTCCTCTAACGAGGAGCCTCCATTTCTCCCATAGATTTCATATCATTACTCCCTCGAGTCTCATCGAGAATGTGGTGCACTCCTACAGTCAGTGGGGTATATTCATCAAACTTCTTCGGCATTTTTTACTTCTTTTTATCCTTGCAGTCTTTCCTTTTCTTTGAGCTCCTGCTGGTATTTGCCTTAGAATGGCTTAACTCCTTCACTGCCATAGCTTCTTCAGCATTCATAATCTTACCATATTTGGACAACAACTCAATCATTATTCTCGATGGATCCTTATCCAATGCCCAATATAACTTACTAGTCAACAAATTGCTCATGAGCTTTGTGACTGTAACCTTCTTGTCATATTCAATTACCTCCAGCTTGTTGCTGTTAAAATGGGTGATGATCTCTCTAGTCATTTTATCTATGTTCTAATGAACGCTTAACATTTGAGTCACCTTCTTACCTGACTTTGTTCAGAGGAAAAAGTTACTAATGAAGAGATCATTCAGTTGCTGAAAGTTTTAGATATGCCATCCTAGAAGTCTATTATACCAGATTTGAGTCAATCCAATGATCGTGCTAGAGAATTCTCTGCGAAGTATCTCGTCGGGAATGGAATATATCACTAGAGGCTTGGTATTGATCCACATACACTATGGGGTCAAATTTTCCATCATACTTGGGAGTGATGACAGATGGTGTGAACTTCGCGAGCGTTGGATAACCCATGATCAATGTGGTTAATGGTAGCCCTTGGATAAACCCCTCTGCAAGGGGTTCCTAGTCTTTATGATCTCACTTAGGCGATCTTCCAAATGCTGAATGGACCCCTTCCAAGGTTATTTTTTCTTGTCACCTTTCACTGTGATTGACTTAACTATTCGGCCTCAATTTTCAGTTAAGCTCTCTTCTTGAAAATTTTATTGGGCTTGGGTTGACCCTCGCATGCTTATCTTATATTTGGCCGCACATTTTGTTCTCCTCGTCTCAGATCTCATGGGCTCTTCCTTGTTCTCTCTTGTCTCCCTATGTTAGTGTGCCCTTACTACACTTGGGCAAATATAAATAAGCGCAGAGGCCTTGCTAAGCCTTTCCAGAACACTTGGGCTCTCTATAAAATAAGTTTGTTTATCATTACAGCTTTTCGTCCTGATGTTGGACGTCGCCCATGGGTGATAGGACTTGTCATCACATAACTAAAGTATTTGGACTTTCTTCTTTCATGTCACGATCCCAAGTTCAGCCTCTTGGGATCCTCCAATGCTCTGTCATAGTGATCATGTATCCTATCTTTCCAAGGGGTAGGAGGGAGCAGATTACGCCTCATGTCAGAGTTCTCTCCCCTGCTGGGGCAACTAGGTCTATTTCGAGCCAGTTCTGTCCAGCTAAGAACGTATGTGTCAACTATTTCATGCTTTCTTGCATAGCCTCCTAGTCTCTAGTCAGGCTCATTAGGATTCCCTAAAGTTCATTCATAACAACAATCATTGAAGAAGTAATTCCTCTTGCAACATGGCTACTTTCTGAGTTGTCAATCATGTTTTATAGAATTCACAAAAAATAGAGTATCGCAAATACTAAAACATAGTACACCAAAATGATGATCGAAATTCTAGTAAAATGAATCCAAAGCAGAAATAAGTAAATCCAATTGAGGATTAAAGGAATTTAAAAAGAATTGAAATAAAATTATGGATTAATAGACTCTAACCCAACGAAACAAATATGAATCGGACCGCGATTCACTGTTTTCTCAAAACTGGGTATCCTCTAGTTTTAGGAATCAATAGTGGTGGAAAGTAACAAGTGCCTTGTTGAGATTCCCACAGACAGAGCCAATATATGATCGTCTAAAACTAGTATATAGAATAGGGCCTTGGAAATACTACAATGATTATAAACTATAACAGATATAGAGATACAAATCATAGTTACATTAATTTAAAGAAAACATTAGAAATAGATGAGAGAAAAATATGAAAACCTAGTTTACGTGTTTTTCGCAAAGTGGTGCCTACATTCACAGGTGTACCATTGATTGTATTGACTCTAATAAAGAAAGGCCATGAATGAATAGTAGTTACATGTTCTCGTGCTCACTCTATAAATGGGTTGCATAACCGTAGGAAAAAGACACTTCGATCCCCTTACAATAGAGTATATCATGCTATATATAGGCTATTAGAGGAGAGAGTGTGTAGAAGGACAGGTGACCTGCCTTTATAAGATAAGCGGTTACACTTTTTACATTCAAGTAGTGAGAATAATCATGAATTTTTTATGCACATATGGAGGTGGAATATTTCCATATCTCCCACATGCGTGAGTGATGTGACTATTGTTAACCTCATTCTATCACATGATACATGCTTATCATGATGGTGTTACGTAATCGTGTTAATTTCTATGAGCTTACGGAGTTAAGTCGACTGCCTGTGGCGTTAGGGACGACCACAATTGTACTGGCAGATCTGATGGGTAACTGAGCCGACCTCCTTTTATGGGATAAATGAGTCAAGTTGTCGCCTACTGATTAGATCCTAGGTCACAACATATTCGTGGTACAACAAATGGATAATTGTGTTTAAAATGAGTTAGTATGTCAACTTATAAATGATTCAAAGTAATTCATTATCCTAAAGGGTAATAATGGGTGAACACGACACAACATGTTAAGATAACGGGTCGGGTTTGAACATGATTTTTTCAGACGATAAAAAAGTCACCTTTTTAAACACGAACACAATAAGACCCGGGCACGATAAAAATCGACACGAAAAAGACTCGACGTGACCCGTTTCAAGGTATAATTAGGGTCCCATTAATTGTCCCCATTAATCCGTTTAAAATATTCATGAATTGTGTTTTTGTTACTCTTTAGATGCAAAAATGAAGTGTTTTAAAACTTAATCAATTCAAGTTAATTCTTAAAAACTTAAATTAGTCAATTTCATAAAAACAAAATGACATTCTACAATTTAGATTTACAACATAAGTCTTAAATTGACCACTTCGATAGAGTTATCTCCGACGGGTCACCCCAAACGGGTTCCTCGAACGGGTATTTTTTACCAAAAAAATATTTTTCTGTCTGATTTTTTTTACGTTGTTTCAACATTTAGGGGGGCTGTAAAAAAATTAACTCAAAATGTATTTTTTGCTATTTCAAAAAAAATAAGTTCAAATATGTCAATTTTCAAGCTCTTAAAAAACTGACACATTTTTACCCATTTTTTTAAAATAGCAAAAAAATACATTTTGAGTTGATATTTAGAAGCCCCTGAAATGTTTAAAAACACATGAAAAAATCACACTAAAAAACTATATTTTGGTTTTTTTTTTAAATACCCGCTCCAGACACTCGTTTTTTGGTGACCCGTCAGATCTCTCTCTCTCTCTCTCTCTCTCTCTCTATATATATATATATACACACACACACACAATGAGGCCTCCAACAGACCTCTTAACAACATACCTATGAACATACCCATTTTTAAAAATAGTAAAAAAATATATATTTTTCAATCAAATTTGGTATACATGATCTCCATAAAGAGGAGATCATCTACAAGAAAATTATATCCAAAAATTCATCTTCGAAGAGGGTGAGATGATGTCCACAAGTTTTAACAATTAAAAATGCATATATTCATCTAATTTTTGAATCATCTACTTCGAAGTTATATTTTGGGATAAATATTTTTGTAGATGATCTCCTTATTATGGAGATCATGTATACCAAATTGCGTTAAAAAATATTTTTTTTACAATTCTTTTTAAAATAGGTATGCTCATAGGTATGTTGTTAGGAGGTATATTGGAGAGCCTCATTATATGTGTGTATGTGTGTGTAAATTTTGAGTACTAACCAAAGGAGTGGCAATTGAAACGTAGAATGATCAAAATCACATCCCCTTGTTGAACATTTTTCTCCATCAACTAGATATGAAAAACTATTTTATGAAAACATAGGAGTGCATCGGCTACGTTCGGTATCCTGATGACATGATCTTTGCTATTAAAAGAGGCGTCGATTCTGAAGTTGTATATCACAGGTTTAGGCCTGGTAACCTGGGCAGCTGGGAGGCTCTTCAGTTTCGCTATTATACGATTCTACGAGACTATTATATTTCATTCATTCTCTCTCTCTCTCTCTCTCTCTCTCTCTCTCTCTCTCTCTCTCTCTCTCTCTCTATATATATATATATATATATATATATATATATATATATATATATATATATATATATCCGTTTTAATTTTTCAAACAATTCATAAATTGGATTTAAATATTTCATTTTAATATATATAGAATCTATTAATTCTAGATTTATCAATTTATATAATTAAACAATTTAATTCAACATAAATGGGCCTTAGTCAATTTTCCAAATTTTAGAATTTATTAATGTGCCCTCTTGATCCAATTGTAAATATTGCGATCTGAAATGAAAGCCTCATCTCCATCCTCTAAAGTTACAAATAAAGTAGAGGCCACCCTCATCAATTTCGTCTTTTAATCCATCCCAGTTAATGTTAAGTCCTGTTTTTATCTCCTTTTAAATGTGTGCAGCAAGTTTAATGCCTATATATATGAGTTTTGGTTGGGGGGAATGACGACACAGTTGGAATAGATTTGACTATGTTTCTATTCCAAAACTAGGGTTGGTTAAGGGGGCCAAAGCGGACGTTTGGTTAGGGTCCTAGAATATGCACTCATGTTTACATAAAATAATAGATACATAACACAAAAAATAATAAGCTAGATTAAAAATGACACAATTTTCATGACAAATATAAAACACAATCCAATAAGTTTAGGATGTAAAAAAAACTATCACAACCCGCGAATTAGTGAATTATCTTTTTTTATTTTGTTTTTTTGTATTTTTTGAGACATATTTTCTAATTAGGCATGTTGCAATTGAAATTAAAGAATGGTAGAACTTAATTCAATACATAACAAGTTGATCCACATTAAACTAATAAGTTGCCCACGTGAAGTAATCTTCTTGTCAAACAGTACAAAATTCACTAACTTCAACAATTTACGTATATATTGTTATAAAAATTATATTTTAAAGTGGATGTTCATTATAATACGTTTCACATTAAAAAAGTAGACTTTGAGATGAGATGACTTATATTATAAATAAAGGAGTGAGTCCCTTATTATTGACACATCAATTAATAAGAATTTTTCCTCTTTCTAAAATTTTCTATATGTTTCATTTCTCTTAACACGTTATCAACACGAAAAAAAACTCGCAGCCGCCATTCTCAGTGTAAAATTTCTGGCCGGAACTGAATAGGGACGCAGAAGTCATCATAGTCCATGGGATGTTTAAATACTTGTTCTATTTCAAACATTATTTTTTTAAAGAAAACTAAATAAATAAAATAAACTTTGAGACCCGAAGTTCTTAAAATTTGGGACCTGAATCTCCTATATGCACATTCTCAAAATCATAAGCGATTTTTTTTATTATTAGGGCAAGGACCCTAACATCCCATGAACGTCAATGTTGAACATTTGTAAAACAAATTGAACTAAAAGTTTTATATATGGAATGAGAAGATTTGTTATGAACCCGAAGATTCATACTTAATAGAAATTGAAGTTCTAAAATATTAAGATTAACATTTAGTATTGTGACTTGAATAGTTTAGCATTATCTTTATATTTTTTTATTAGAATAGATATTAGTTAGTGGATTGATTTACATTTTTTTATTCTTATATGATTGGTGGATTAAATTTCAAATTTATATTTAATTATGTTAAAGGTATGGATCCAAAAATAAGCGAAAGCGATGACACTTGTCTGGTAGACAGTGGGACAACCCACACCATTTTTAAAAAATAGAAGTTTTTCTTAGACTTGGTATACAATACAAGTAATGTTTCCACTATAGTTGGTCGTGCTAAGATTATTGAAGGCTCTGGAAGAGTCCATGTAGTGTTACATAATGGTACCCAGTTATTCATAAATAATGTTATATACTCAAGAAATTCTAGAAGAAATTTATTGCGTTTTAAGGATATAAGAGTGAATAAGTATCATATTAAAACATGTAATGAAGGTAATAAAGATTTCCTTTGAATTACTTCTAGCGTTGAAAGCCAGAAGCTCAAAATAGAGAAATTGCCTCCATTATCCATGGGGTTATACCATATAACAATTAATGTTGTAGAATCACATACTATCATGAGCCGGAAGCTCAATGATCCTTATAATTTAATATTGTGGCATGACCGATTAGGTCACCCTGGATCAAACATGTTGTGTCGAATCATTAATAACTCGTATGGGCACTCGTTAACAAACAAACAACTTACTTTACTCGATGATCATTTTTGCACCCCTTGTTCTTAAAGTAACTTAATCACTAAACCATTATTTCTCAAAAAAGCTTCTCAGTCACCATCTTTTTACAAAGAATTCAAGGGGATATTTGTGGGCCCATCCACCCTTTTAGTGGACCTTTTAAATATTTTATGGTTTTAATTGATGCATCCACTCGTTGGTCACATATTTGTTTATTATCTACTCATAATTTGGCTTTTGCAAAATTACTTGCTCAAATCATAAAACTTAGAGCACATTTTTCTGATTAACACATTAAATCCACCCGTTTAGATAATGTGGGAGAATTTTCTTCTCAAGTTTTTTATGACTATTATTTATCACAAGAAATTGATGTTGAGCACCCAATCCCCCATGTCCACACCCAAAATGGTTTAGCCGAGTCTTTGATTAAACGTTTGTAACTTATTGCACGACCTTTACTTATGCAATCCAAACTCCCAGTCTCTGCTTGGGGACATGTTATCCTACACGTTGGTAAGTTAATTAAGCTTAGGCCCACTGCTTCTCACCCTTTTTCACCTTATCAACTTGTGTCCGGATGTCAACCAAATATATCACGCATGCGTAAATTTGGTTGTGCAGTGCACATGCCCATCCCCCCGTCCCAGCGTACCAAAATGGGTCCCCAATATCATTTGGGAATATACGTTGGTTATGATTCACGATCAATCATTCGTTATATTGAACCACTAATAGGTGATACATTTACCGCCATATTTGCAGGTTATCATTTTCATGAGACACTCTTCCCGCTGTTAGGGGGAGGAAAAAACGTACAAGAAGTATGGTCCGTTCCTGAAGAACGACGAGAATTAACATAGAACACTTCCACTTTATCTCATCTAGACCCCCGTACTGCTCAGTGTGAGCATGAAGTGGGAAGGATATTACATCTTCAGGAATTTGCAAATAAATTACCAGATGCATTCAATGATGCTGCAAAAGTAACCAAGCTCATGTACCCGCTGCAAATGTGCCTGTAAGAATTGATGTACCAGTGGGACAAATGTTGACATCAACAACAAATTAATCTATTGCACTCCATAAGCGTGGAAGGCCTATAGGTTCCAAAGACACTTCTCCCATAAAAGCGAAGATCAAATGAAAAATCATGCCCTAATAATCCTCCCGAAGAGGTTATGAATAAAAGATCCACTTTCTCTGAAACCCCTAAAGAGGTTATTATTTATGAAAACACACAAGTCACTGAAGTGACTATACAAGCCCCTGAAGAGGCAAAGGTACCTAATAATAATGAGATCTCTATGTTTTATACATATTTGGGAGAAATATGGGATTGTAAAGAAACTGTCATCGATGATATATTTTCATATGCAGTAACTATAAAAATTTCAAAGGACAATGAACCACGCACTCTAAATGAATGTCGATAAAAAGTAGATTGACCAAAATGGGAAATTTCCATTAAGGCAGAACTCGAGTCTCTAAATAAACGTGGTGTATTTGGACTTATAGTACTAACCCCAAAAGGTTTTAACCCGGTAGGTTACCGATGGGTTTTTGTGAGAAGAAGAAATGAAAAGAATGAAATCACTCGATATAAGGAACGACTTGTGGCACAAGGTTTTTCGCAGAAACCTGGGATTGATTTTAAGGAAACATACTCTCCCGTTATGGACAGTATAATTTTCAGATATCTAAGTAGCTTAGTGGTTTCTAAAAATCTTGATATGAGAGTCATGGATGTTGTGACCGCTTATTTATACAGGGACTTAGACACAGAAATATATATGAAAATCCCTGAAGGATTTCCTTTCACTACACCAAAACTGGCGATTGGTCACGGCCAAAATCCCTGACCAAAGTTGTGGGTTGCGGACTTGGGCCGTGACCATTTCTGGCGTGACCATTTTCGTCAATTTTCGTGGGTCGCGGCCCAAGTCCGTGACCAAAAAATGGTCACGGACAAGAGGGGTCACGGCAGATGGTCGCGGACTTGGGCCGTGACCCATACCGTGATGGGGTCGCGGCCCTCATCCGTGACCCACAACCGTGACAAATTGATCGCGGCCAAAGTCCGCGACCCACGTCCGTGACAAAAAAATAAAATAAAAATTGGTCGCGGCCCAAGTCTGTGACCCACAACCGTGACAAATTCGTCGCGGCCAAAGTCCGCGACCACAACCGTGACAAAAAAAAATTTAAAAAAATTGGTCACGGCCCTTATCCGTGACCCACAACCATCACAAATTGGTCGCGGCCAAAGTCCGGGGCCCACAACCGTGACAAAAAAATAAAAATAAAATGGTCGCGTACTTTGGCCGCGACCATTTTTATGCGCGACGAAAAAAATAAAAATGGTCATGGACAAAGTCCATGACCATATTTAACTATAATTTAAAAAAATATTTTTTTTTGTCCAATCCTAAAATTAGGGGTCCTGTGAGTGCACCGTCGGTTACTACGTGTAACGTTGGACGCGTACGAGGTGTTACAAATATTTAATATTGGCAAAACAATAAAAAAATCACAAATTGCGAATCGAGAACGTTGTTAATAAACAAATATATATACAAACTTATAAATATTACACGTCTTAATAATTCACAGAAAAAAAAAAAATTGGGCAGAGTTTCCTCTATTTTCTTGACATTCCAAAAGCTGTAAATGTAAAACCTGCTTATTATAAAGCCCGCACGGCCATAAAATTCAACAATCAAATTATAAAAGCCAGCACGGCCATAAAACTAAACAATAAAAGCCCGCACGGCTGTAACACAAAAAATAACATCCTGAATGTCCACAACATATAAACAATCTTCATGCTGTAGACCATTGCCTCCTTCGTTTGTTCCGCGTGCAAAAATCCTACAAATGATAGGATACATAAAAAAAAATATCAGTAACCAAGTAGTTTTACAAAAAAAATTAATCAAGCTGAAAAATTGCATATATGAGTTAAAATAAGCAAATTATCGTCATATTCTCAAACCGGGAGTCCTGCGGCTGCGGGGTCAGTTCCTACAAGTTACATTGGTCCCGTGGAAGGTGTTGGTTCTACCCACGGGGTCGTTCGGGGGCTGTTTCGAGTGCTCACCCCCTAACGCCATGTTTTTAAGCCTAAGTCTAGAAATATGCAGATTACCGTCATACTCTCATACCGGGAGACTCGCGGCTGTATGGTCAGTTCCTACGAGTTACATTGGTCCCGTGGGAGGTGTTGGTGCCACCCACGGGGACGTTCGGGGGCTGTTTCGAGTTCTCACCCTCTAACGCCATGTTTTTAAGCCCAAGTCTAGAAATATGCAAATTACCGTCGTATACTCAAACCGGGAGTCCCGCGGCTGCGGGGTCAGTTCCTACGAGTTACATTGGCCCCGTGGGAGGTGTTGGTGCCACCCACGGGGTTGTTCGAGGACTGTTTCTAGTTTTCACCCTCAAACGCCATGTTTTGCTTAAGTCGAAAAATATGCAAATTACCGTCGTACTCTCAAACCGGGAGACCCGCGGCTACGGGGTCAGTTTCTACGAGTTACGTTGGTCCCGTGGGAGGTGTTGGTGCCACCCACGGGGCCGTTCGGGGGCTGTTTCGAGTTCTCACCCTCTAACGCCATGTTTTTAAGCCTAAGTGTGGAAATAAGCAAATTACCGTCGTACTCTAAAACCGGGAGACCCGCGGCTGCGGGGTCAGTTCCTACGAGTTACGTTTGTCCCGTGGGAGGTGTTGGTGCCACCCACGGGGCCGTTCGGGGGCTGTTTCGAGTTCTCACCCTCTAACGCCATGTTTTTAAGCCTAAGTCTAGAAATACGCAAATTACCGTCTTATTCTCAAACCAGAACTCCCGCGGTTGCGGGGTCAGTTCCTACGAGTTAAATTTGTCCCGTGAGAGGTGTTGGTGCCACCCACGGGGCCGTTCAGGGGTTGATTTCAGTTTTCACCCCTTAACGCCATGTTTTTAAGCCTAAGTGTAGAAATATGCAAATTACCGTCATACTCTCAAACCGGGAGTCCCACGGCTGCGGGGTCAGTTCCTACGAGTTACATTGGTCCCGTGGGAGGTGTTGGTGCCACCCACGGGGCCGTTCGGGGGTTGTTTCGAGTTTTCACCCTCTAACGTCATGTTTTTAAGACTAAATCAAGAAATATGCAAATTACCGTCGTACTCTCATACCGGGAGACCCGCGGCTGCGTGGTCAGTTCCTACGAGTTACATTGGTCCCGTGGGAGGTGTTGGTGCCACCCACGGGGCCGTTCGAGGGTTGTTTCGAGTTCTCACCCTCTAACGCCATGTTTTTAAGCCTAAGTCTAGAAATATGCAGATTACCGTCGTATACTCAAACCGGGAGTCCCGCGGCTGCGGGGTCAGTTCCTACGAGTTACATTCGTCCCGTGGGAGGTGTTGGTGCCACCCACGGGGCCGTTCGGGGGTTGTTTCGAGTTCTCACCCTCTAACGCCATGTTTTTAAGACTAAGTTTAGAAATATGCAGATTACCATCGTATTCTCAAACCGGGAGTCCCGCGGCTGAGGGTTCAGTTCCTACGAGTTACATTGGTCCCGTGGGAGGTGTTGGTGCCACCCACGGGTCCGTTCGGTGGTTGTTTCGAGTTTTCACCCTTTAACGTCATATTTTTAAGCCTAAGTCTAGAAATATGCAAATTACCGATGTACTCTCATACCGGTAGACCCGCGGTTGCGGAGTCAGTTCGTACGAGTTACATTGGCCCCCTGGGCGGTGTTGGTACCACCCACGGGGACGTTCGGGGGCTGTTTCGAGTTTTTAGCCTCAAACGCCATGTTTTTCTTAAGTCGAGAAATATGCAAATTACCGTCGTATTCTCAAACCAGGAGTCCCGCGGCTTCGAGGTCAGTTCCTACGAGTTACATTAGTCCCGTGGGAGGTGTTGGTGCCACCCACGGGGCCGTTCGGGGGTTGTTTCGAGTTCTCACCCTCTAACGTCAGGTTTTTTAGCACAAGTCTAGAAATATGCAAATTATCGTCGTACTCTCAAACCGGGAGTCCCGCGGCTGTGGGGTCAGTTCCTATGAGTTACATTGGTCCCGTGGGAGGTGTTGGTGCCACCCACGGGGCCGTTCGGGGGCTGTTTCGAGTTCTCACCCTCTAACGCCATGTTTTTAAGCCTAAGTGTGGAAATAAGCAAATTACCGTCGTACTCTCAAACTGGGAGACCCGCGGCTGCGGGGTCAGTTCCCACGAGTTACGTTGGTCCCGTGGGAGGTGTTGGTGCCACCCACGGGGCCCTTCGGGGGCTGTTTCGAGTTCTCACCCTCTAACGCCATGTTTTTAAGTCTAAGTGTCGAAATAAGCAAATTACCGTCGTACTCTCAAACCGGGAGACCCGCGGCTGCGGGGTCAGTTCCCACAAGTTACGTTGGTCCCGTGGGAGGTGTTAGTGCCACCCACGGGGCCGTTCGGGGGCTATTTCGAGTTCTCACCCTCTAACACCATGTTTTTAAGCCTAAGTGTGGAAATAAGCAAATTACCGTTGTACTCTCAAACCGGGACACCCGCGGCTGCGGGGTCAGTTCCTACGAGTTACGTTGGTCCCGTGGGAGGTGTTGGTGCCACCCACGGGGCCGTTCGGGGGCTGTTTTGTGTTCTCACCCTCTAACGCCATGTTGTTAAGCCTAAGTGTGGAAATAAGCAAATTACCGTCGTACTCTCAAACCGGGAGACCCGCGGCTGCGGGGTCAGTTCCTACGAGTTACGTTGGTCCCGTGGGAGGTGTTGGTGCCACCCACGGGGACGTTCGGGGGCAGTTTCGAGTTCTCACCCTCTAACGCCATGTTTTTAAGCCTAAGTGTGGAAATAATCAAATTACCGTCGTACTCTCAAACCGGGAGACCCGCGGCTGCGGGGTCAGTTCCTACGAGTTACATTGGTCCCGTGGGAGGTGTTGGTGCCACCCACGAGGACGTTCGGGGGTTGTTTCGAGTTTTCACCCTCTAACGCCATGTTTTTATACCTAATTTATGATATATACAAAATTATCCTCTGATTCTGAAATCGGGAGTCCCGTGATTGTGTGGCCTATTCGTACGAGTTACATTGGTTCCGTGCAAGGTGTTGATGCCTCTAATGGGACCGTTTGGTGGATGTTTCGGGTTTCTCCCCGCTAACGCCATGCTTTTAAGCTTAATTCTACACATTTTTAAATTATCGTCGTATTGCCAAACCGAGAGTCTAAAATATTTTCAACATATTATCTAATAATTATCCCGTACTCCTTCTAATTATCCCATGCTCCTTCTAACATACTATCCAACAACAAGCAACAACCAATAATTATCCAACAGCCAAACCAAACAAAACCAATAATTATCCCGTACTCCTTCTATCACCTAAAAGATTTAATAGATAATGCATATCAATTATATAACTACTTTTGTTAAAGTAAATCATAACGGATCTAACCTGCAACAATAGCAATAGGTAATGTTCTTCTCCTTGATCTGAAACAACACATTGTCAATGTAGAACTGTGCTAGAGCATACATGGGAATGTTTTTTACTGGTCGTCTAGCATGCATAACACAATATTTTTTAGAAATATAAATTGGAGCTATAGCACACTGATATTAAAATGAGTCCCAACAAAATATACAATATATTCCCCAGAAGCATAGTTAGCTTTATTAAAAAAAATCTAACGGAATCCAAAAAATCCATTCCAATAAAACTACAATTTTGGTTGAGTTAGGAACATAGCCATTCCGCAAAGTTCAAATTAGACTCACAACACTAAATCGAATAATTGAAGAATAATTATATAAAGACATGACATTTCGCGGACAAATCTGAATATGCTTAGAGAGAGTACCTAAGGTCTTTTTCGCAGATGGTCTTGCATTTAAACCTGCATTTCCATTTGGATTTTGAAAACAAAAGCATTAAATAAGTAACATCCTTGGAAGAAGAAAAAAACACGAAAGAAAATTATACAAACACCGACTCGTCCTCTAGAACTGGCACCAATCTGAGGATACTTCAATATAGTCCAATCGAATACATAGTCAAATTGATAACCTACAAAGTGGGACAAAATCAGATATAAAAGATGAGAATATATAACTACCGAAAGCCTAAATACTCATGTAGTACATAAAAAATAAAAATAAAACTCGTTTACATGCTTTAAAAAACTTATAGTTATACTTTCACGAATAAATAAGTCTCGAACAATACCCGATTAAACCCAAGTCATATCAGCAAAGCGAGAGTGGCTAGTCAGTCTCCCACTTTAATAAATCTAAACCGAGCAAATACGCATTTGATATTGCAGGACATGAATTAAAAAAATGCAGAACATTGGATATATGCGTATATATGCCCACTTTCAAAATGAATTAGTAAACTTTGACTCTACAAAAATACAGAACATCACTCATCTTTGCGAATAGGCACAATGCTTCAATGATAAGAAATATGTAAGTGAGCAATTTTGAAAACCTTCAAACTTTGAGGTATTTACTCAAAAACTTGGGCACTAATTGCAGGACATTATAACAAAATAATAATAAAAAGTTTGTTTAACTTCAATACATTACAAATTTTGATTTTAGACTTTAATCCAGATTAATACGTTTATTAGATTTTAGTCATACTAAATTGATTGATTTGGAATAATGTCTAGAATAAAAAATTAGTAATATATTTAAGTAAAAAAACGAATAATAATAATAATAATAATAATAATAATAATAATAATAATAATAATAATAATAATAATAATAATAATAATAATAATAATAATAATAATAATAATAATAATAATAATAATAATAATAATAATAATAATAATAATAACGCAAAGCATGAAAATTGTAGCTCTATAAACTTCTTGACAAACTAGAGACTACTACGAAGCTCAAACTCACCAATCCTAACAGTTTAGCATTCAACAGCACAGTGTTGAAATTAAATAATCGAACACGCACAGAGTTGAAAGCCAATGAATTTGAAAGTAACATATTGCAAATGGATCGAGTAAAATATTTTCATCCGATTAAAAGGTAATCTAATTCCATGGCCCTTTTTGGTTCGAACCAAAATACTTTCATGCCCTATTTGTTGAAGTTAAGAGAGAGTGATAAAATAGTCATTCAAAATCATTGATCTAAAAATCAATACACACCCAAATATTCATAGATCTAAAAATTTGATTATTGAAACTCAAACAAAGAAAGAAAGGATCTTACATGTTTGCTGGAGTCGAATGAAAATGAGTTCTGTAATCATCTCCGGCGAGTAACCAAACCCCATCACCTGAATCTATGTCCAAACCCGAAATCCCAAGCTCAGACCTACCGCTAGCACATCCCTGACCAAATTGGCGCTGCCAGCCCACTTCCTTCAACCCCTTACGACCACCCCAACCTCCGTCCAACCTTTATCGCCCACCGCCTCTCACCCGAAAAGGACGATTCCATACCCCCCGGACGCGACTCCCTACCGGAACCACTTTCGGTAGATCAGAGCTTTTTTTTTAAGCAATCAGTGCCATTTTCACGATCGATGAAGGAGGTGAGGAAGTGAGTGCCATTTTCGACGTTGGCTGTGTCTTTTTCACAGTTTGGGGAACAAGATGAGCGGGGTAATTAAAAATTTGAGACGAGCTGTATTGTTTTAGGTTTAACACTAGTCACGGCTTAGAGCCATGACCCATCCACCGCGACCCATTAATGAAGCTAAGTGGGAGGTATACCGCCTATTGATCACGGTCTATAGCCGTGACCCATAACAAGAAATGGTCACGGCCCACAGGCGTGACCCTCAATCTGTGATGTGCGACCTTTTTTTATCAACCCTAGTGCTTGAATGAGGGATGGTCACGTCCCATAGCCGTGACACACACCCAGAAATGGTCACGGCCCTAAGCCGTGACCCTCAATGTGTGTACTCTCTTCTTCATCATGCCATGGGTCACGGACTTGGGCCGTGACCCATCCGCGACCAAGCTTGGAGGGAATTTTGGCGCGAGTTTGGCGCCAAGATGGTCACGACTTGGTCACGGCCCAAGTCCGCGACCACCGTGGTCACGGATTTGGGCCGTGACCACTTCGAGAGCATCGATAATTTAGTGTGATAATAAATATGGTCACGCCAAATATTGAGTGGGTCACGGCCCAAGTCCGCGACCAGCTGGTCGCGGACTTGGGCCGTGACCCACTGGGCGTGACCATTCGCAGGATTTGGTGTAGTGTTTGCCTAAAGCAAAGCCAAGGAGTTTGCATTCAATCTGACTAAGATGTTTGTTCTATGGTTTAAAGCAATTCGAAAAAATGTGGTATAATCGTCTTAGTAAATACTTGTCTAAGGAAGGGTATGAAAATAATCCAATTTTCCCTTGTGTATTTAAAGAGAAATCCTCAAAATGATATGCAATAGTAGCGGTCTATGTGGATGACATAAATTTAATAGGGACTCTAGAAAATCATGAAATAACTGCTAGCTATTTGAAAAAGGAATTTGAGATGAATGACCTTGGGAAAACTAAATTTTGTCTCGGCCTGCAGATCGAGAAAAATTCTAGTAGGATTTTAGTCCATCAGTCTAATTATACTAAAAATGTATTAAAACGTTTTAATATGGATAAATCACACCCACTAAGTACTCCCATAGTTTTTCAGTCTTTGGACATAAAGAAAGATCCATACCGTCCTAAAGAAGAAGATGAGGAAATAATAAGTCCAGAAGTACCATATTTAAGTGCAATTGGTGAATTATTATACTTGGCACAATGCACTAGGCCGGATATCTCATTCTCTGTGAACCTGCTTGATAGATATAGTTTTGAACCAACCAAAAGGCATTGGGCTAGTTTCAAAAATATCCTAAAATATCTACGTGGAACCACTGACATGGGTTTATTTTATTCCTATAACTCTAATAGTTCCAAATTAATTGGTTATGCAGATTTTTGATATCTCTCTGATCCTCATAAGGGTCGATCTCAGACATGTTATGTATTTCTTTGTGGTAATGCTGCCATTTCCTAGTGTTCTACTAAACAAACTTTAGTATCTACTTCTTCTAACCATTCTGAAATTTTAGCTCTTTATGAAGTTAGGCATGAATGTGTATGGCTAAGATATTTAATTTAGCATATTCGTAGTTCTTATCAATTGCCTGCTATTACAGATATTCCAAGTACTATCTATGAAGATAATGCAGCATGCATAGCATAAATTGAAGAAGGATTCATCAAAGGAGATAGAACCAAGCACATTTCACTAAGTTTTTCTTCACTCATGAGCTTCAGAAGAAAAATGGGATTGAATTCATGCAAGTTCGTTCAAGTGATAACCTAGTTGATCTCTTCACAAAGTCACTACCAAAGGTGACATTTCAAAAGTTTGTGTACGAGATTGGAATGCGTCGACTCCACCAACAGTGAAATTTAGCATATCAATCGGGGGAGCATCTTATTAGGGGGAGGATACAAGAACATGTAATTTGGGACATTTGTGCGTTGTACTCCTTTTCCTTTAACTAAGTTTTGTCCCACTGGATTTTTCTAGTAAAAGTTTTAACGAGGCACCATTAAGCACGTCCAACACCGACTCAATGATCACGAAGAATTGTACTCTTTTTCCTTCACTATAATTTTTTCTCAATGGATTTTCCTTAGTAAGGTTTTAATGAGGCAATAATCATTGAATGGCGGATATAGTGTACATCCAAAGGGGAGTGTTATAAAAGTTATATTTTAAGGTGGATGTCTACTATAACACGTCCCACATTGGAAAAGTAGGCTTTTGGGATAAGATGACTTGTATTATAAATAAAGGGGTGACCCCCTCATTATTGACACACCAATTAATGAGAACTTTTCCTCTCTCTAAAAATTCTCTTTGTGCCTTATTTCTCTTAACACACACACACACACACACACACATATATATATATATATATATATATATATATATATATATATATATATATATATATATATATATATATATATATATATATATATATATGAGAGAGAGAGAGAGAGAGAGAGAGGTCGATTCAAGGTTGATTCTCTGATGGGGCACCCGTTATGGGTGACTCGTCGGAGATCTTCTTATCCATCCCACTTAAATACTATTTTTTATAAATAAGAAAAAACTTTATATTTCATAAATATTTGTATATAAGACAACCTTTAGATTTTTTATTTCCAAAAATGATTTAAATTTATTTTTTATAGTACATTAAAATTAAATTCTTAAGTTTGTGAACGAGATTTTTATTTTTAAAAAAAAAACTTATTTTGAAAATTAGAATCGAATTTTAGAATTATATTTTTACGTTAGTTTAATGAGTTTATTAAAACTAGAATTATATATATTAAAATAAGAACTAATAACTGGTATAATAAAGTTAAAATCAAATTAGCCCTATCAATACAAATTTTAAAATCAAAACCAAATCTATATTTGAGAAATATAGATTTTAATAAAAATATATTCAAATATGACTCACTCTATATATAAATTGGAAATTTGGGAGGAGAACGATACTCACCGGTTTGTCATTTGATAATTGGAAACTAAAAATAACATTGTTATTGGTTGCTTCCATTCATTTTTGCCTCCTAAAGTTCAATATTGTCACTGTTGATACCAAAATTAGTATGCTGATATGGACGAATAATAAGAAGACACGTGTCAATCTACGTGGCACAATAACAACGAGGAAGTTCATTTCCCCGACCAAGTCATGTTCGCTCCGAGCAACAAGGATACTCCGAGGAACTACAATACTCCGAGAAACTCCAGCGCTCCGAGGAACTCTTGAACGACGAGCAACTAAGGCGGTTCAAGCTGCATCTCGACCACAACATTGATTGCTAGATAATCAACAGTTCAACTATTCATTGACTGCTTATCATCTTGATGCGCACGCTTGAAGAGCATTAAATGAATTACCCTTTCATATGTATATCATTTAATGTATCACCCTTTCAGATTATGGCCTCAAGGCTATAAATACATTGTATAACCCTCATTCAAGAGGGGGGGGGGGGGGAATTTCTTGATAGTACTTGTAATCGAGAATTCCCAAACACTCAGCAATAACATAACAGTGGACGTAGGCCATTCATATAAGGCTGAACCACTTTAAAATATTTTGTCTCATTTATTTATCTGTGATTGAATTATTAGAGTAATCTAATTTTTTACATCAACAGATTGGCGTCGTCTGTGGGAAACGACTGTTGTTATCGTTTTTCACCAAAAATCATTCATCATCAATGGCAGATAATTCGGAATCCAGCAATCGAAATGCTGGAAACGCTGGAAATCCTCCAAATCCCTCAGCACCTCCAGATCTGGCTGGAATTATGACGAATCTGGCTCAAGGACAAATCGCCATGCAAGAGACGATGCGGCAACTCATACAAACCCTTCATGGCGGTGCACCTACACATTCGGGACAGCGAAGTGTTCAAAGGCAAACCTATTTACTTTCTTCACGATCCAGGCGTACAGATGCGTATCGTAATGAGGAATCTGATGATTTCTCTTATCAACCTGGGCGAACTTCGTCAATACGCGTTACAGATACTGAACAACGTATCACTCTCTCTCCAGAGAGACCCAGTGCTTTGGAAAGACTGAGTAGGGTGTCTCCTTTCAGCCGATTAGGCCCTAGGAGGAATAGGAGTCCACCTAAGACCATATCGAGGAGTTTTCGACAACCATCAGATCTAAGGGAAGGATCAACACAATCACGACCAGTTGCTCGTCAGGATAGATCCCAGGAGGCCACTTCAGAACAATCGATTGCTCGAACCAATAAACCCGAGGAAGGAAATGATGCGTGGAAAGGTTCCATTCAGCGGTTGGAGGATAGATTGGGAGAAATGGCTAAGGCAAAGAACCCCCTACAATGAACTTTCGTTCAAGGGACACCTTTTGTCCAGGCCATTGTGGATCTTCCTACCCCGTCAAAGTTTAAAGCCCCTGTGGTAACCCCCAAATATGATGGAAAGACAGATCCTATTCTTCACATAGAGCAATATCAAGTTGCTCCCGACATCTATGTTGTCCCCGACGAGATGAGATGCAGAGCATTCTCAGGAACTCTTACTGGATCTGCCCAAATATCGTACAATAATCTTCCTCGGGGTAAGATTTCAACTTTCTTTCAGTTAGCCGAGTTGTTCATTGGCAATTTCTGTTTTGGAGCAAAGCCAGTAAAAAGAGTAGCACATTTATTAAGTGTTAGACAAAAATCTGGTGAAAGTACTAGAGATTACATAACTCGTTTCAATAACGAGAAACTGGAGGTCATAGATTATGAAGAAAAGACAGCAATCACCGCCTTGATGAGTGGGTTGTTTCCTAACAAGTTGTATTACACTTTGGCCAAAGATCCACCTACAACTATGTCAGAGTTGATGGCAAAAGCAGCCAAAATCATGAATGCCGAGGAGGCTATGGCTGCGAAGAAGAATATGGATAAAGAGACCAAGGTGAAAGTCGACAAATCTAAGAAGAAAGAGCATAAGGGCAATGGCGGTGACAGGCATTCCAAGAATAATAAGACGTCATGGGAAGTCCTGAAGAAATTCGATAATTATACTCCTTTGAAAATGGGTATTAATCATGTCTTGGAAGAAATCAAGAATAGCGAGGAGGTAAAGTGGCCGAAGAAACTGAGGTCAGACCCTGATACGAGGAATAGGGATAAATATTGCGAGTTCCATAAGGATCATGGCCATATGACCAAAAATTACATAGCTCTTCAGAACGAGATTGAAACACTCATCCGAAGAGGAAAGCTAGCAAAGTATGTTGATCGGGGAGGTGAAAGAAGAAATAATGACCGAACTAGAGAGAGGTCTAGATCTCCTCGTCGAGTAGAGGAGAAAAAGAAGAGAAACCATGAAGATGATCCAGATGATGACACCGACCTTCCCAAGAAACCAAGGCAGCCAGAACGAGAGGTATTTTCAATACGTTTTGGAACATTTGATTGTGATGTTATTACAGGCGGAGATGCAGGAGGAGGAGATCTTACTGCAGAAAGAAAAGCTTACATCGGTGAGGCTCAGGCTTGCTCATACATTCAGCGAATAAATTTGGCTGAGGAAGATCGCCCGAGGAAGGTAAACAAAGAGAAGCTGGTCATTGGCTTTTCAAAAAATGACCTGGCAGGTGTTCTTTACCCTCACGACGACCCTTTGGTGATCAAAATGAGGATGAAAGAAGTAATGATTTCAAGGGTTCTGGTAGATAATGGTAGTTCGGCAGGCATTATGTATTACTCATGCTTTGACAGTTTAAATTTTAAATTATCTCAATTGGAACCTTATCACAGACCTCTATTGGGTTTTGCTGGCAGGAAAGTTTTTCCACTTGGGACGATCAAGTTGGATATATTCATTGGAACTTGGCCTGCTTGTCGAATAGAGAGAATACGCTTCTTTGTGATGGATAAGAATGTGCAATCAACTTACAACATCATTATGGGAAGAGTTGGTTTGAAGAAGTTCGAAGCAGTTCCATCAACAGTACATCAATGCTTAAAATTCCCAATAAATTTTGGGGTGGGAGTTGTGAAAGGTGATCAAAAAGTAGCTCGGGAATGCTATTATTCATCTGCCGAGCAAGAGGAGCTTGAAGAGTTAAGGAAAAAGACTACTACCTACCAGGTGGATGAAGGTACAGAAATTGAAACATTGGATCCCATAGACGAATCCCAACTTATAAAAGGACAGGTGGTGGAATCTACAGAAAATGTTATTCTGGACGACGAGCACCCTGAACGAGTAACCCAGATAGGCTCGTCGTTGGATGCTTCAATAAAACAGGAGTTGATAACTTTCTTGAGAAACAGGAAGAAAAATTTTGCATGGAGTCATGAAGACATGCCAGGAATAGATCCAAACTTCTTATGTCACGAGCTCAATGTGAATAAGGAGATCAAGCCTGTAAAGCAAAGAAGAAGAGTATTTAGTCCCGAGAAGAATCAAGCTATATAAGAGGAGGTCGAGAAGATGTGAAGTATCCAGACTGGTTGGCAAACGTGGTGATGGTAAAGAAGAAAAACAATAAATGGAGAATGTGTGTTGATTTCACCGATCTCAACAAGGCATGCCCAAAGGATCACTTTCCATTGCCCAGAATTGATCTACTAGTGGATGCTACCTTGGGACACGAGCTGCTCAGCTTCATGGACGCTTACTCTGGCTACAACCAGATCAAAATAAAACCTAAAGACAGGGAAAGTACTTCTTTTATTACCCCTAGGGGAACTTATTGTTATAATGTTATGCCTTTTGGTTTGAAAAATGCAGGAGCGACATACCAGCGGCTGATGAATAAGGTTTTTGCCGAACAAATCATTTGCAATATGGAAGTCTATGTCGATGATATGCTAACAAAGAGAAAGAAAGCTGCTGATCATCTAGTTGACTTAGGTCAGACCTTTGATCAACTGGATAAATATCAAATGAAACTCAACCCGACGAAGTGCACATTTGGAGTACGAGAAGGAATGTTCCTCGGGTACATCGTCAACCAACGAGGCATTGAGGTGAATCCAGAAAAGATCAAAGCTCTTTTAGGGTTGCGATCTCCAATGACGAAGAAAGAGGTGCAGAGTCTTACAGGACGAGTTGCAGTGCTCAACAGATTTGTATCCCGGGCAACGGATAGATGCCTTCCATTCTTCAAAACACTTCGAAAAACTTTCGAGTGGAATGATGAATGTGAAAAAGCCTTTCAAGACTTGAAAAAAATATTTGGGAGCACCTCCACTGTTGTCCAGGCCAGTAATGGGAGAAAAGTTGTACTTGTACCTGGCAGTATCAGAGAATGCAGTCAGCTCGGCATTGATCAGATTGGAGAATGGAGTCCAGAAGCCAATTTATTACACAAGTAAGGCTTTTCGAGGTGCAGAGATCAGGTACCCAAAGCTGGAAAAATTGGCATTGGCATTAATTGAAGCAAGTAGAAGAATGAGTCCATACTTCCAGGCCCATACCATCGTCGTGTATACCAACATGCCATTGAGACAAGCCCTTCATAAGCCAGAAAAATCAGGGAGACTGATGTGTTGGGAAATAGAGCTCGGTGAATATGATATTGTGTATGAACCCAGATCATCATTAAAAGGGAAGGTTGTAGCAGATTTTATCGCAGAGTTTACATATCCTGATACCCCCGAGGAACAAAAGTTGCTCGCTGATCAACCTGTGGATATTACAGGATCATCAAACACAAGCCCAGACCAACTCCGATTGGTAAAAGGTCTTGTGGATATTGAAGGATCATCAAATTCGAGCCTAGACCAACTTCGGTTGGTAAAAGGACGAGAAGAGATGATCGACGAGGAGCAAGAAATATCAGGGGAGGATAAAAGGAAACAATAAATATTTCACCGAGGAGCTTTGTCAGATAATAAATTTGAAGATGAGTTACCTATATGGAGGTTATATGTAGATGGCTCATCTTGCACTGCAGTATGTGGTGCGGGAATAGTTCTGAGAACTCCAGACGAGATTAACATGGAATATGCCCTGCGATTTCAATTAAAAGCCTCTAATAATGAGGCTGAGTATGAGGCCATGATAGCAGGTCTTAATTTAGCAAAGATTATGGAAGCACAACAAGTGATGGTATTCAGTGATTCTTAATTAATTGTGAATCAGATGATAGGAATATATGCTGTTAAAGGAGAATTAATGGTTAGGTATCATGCAAAGGTGATGGAATTATTGGCAGAATTTGATGCCATTCAGTTGATCAGAATACCAAGAATGGAGAATGCACAAGCAGACGCACTGGCCCGACTAGCATTATCTACTCATACCGAGCTGCGAAGAACGATACTGATTGAGGTGTTAGAAAGTCGAAGAATAGATGAAGACCTGACGATGAATGTTATTACCCTTGATTTAGGACCATCTTGGATGGATCCCATCAGGGCATATATTGAGGAGGGAGAATTGCCGGAGGATAAGCTCGCTGCAAATAAATTGAAGTTTAAAGCTGCTCGGTATGTACTAACTAATGGTGTTTTGTATAGACGAGGAATTATGGTAGGTTTGCAGAGATGTGTACGTCCCTCCGAGGTGAAAGAATTGATTGAAGAGATCCATGAAGGGTCCTGTGGAGCCCATGTAGCAGGTCGGACACTTTTACAAAGGGTAATAACGCAGGGGTATTACTGGCCAACGATGAGGGCCGATTGTATAGCCTATGCCAAGAAATGTGATAAGTGCCAACGTTTTTCCTCCATCTAACGAACTCCACAAGCATTGTTGACACCCATAACTTCTCCTTGGCCATTTGCCATGTGGGGAATTGATTTAGTTAGACCACTGCCAACAACCCGAGGAAGATTCAAGTACCTCGTCGTTGCAGTGGATTATTTTACTAAGTGGGTAGAAGCTGAGCCACTTATTGATATGACATACGAGAAGGTATACCAGTTCATTTGGAAGAACATAATCTGCCGATATGGCCTCCCTCATGCCTTCATCACAGACCATTGAACACAATTCGATAACGAGGAGTTTGCTGCCTATTGTCGTTAATCAAACATTTTGAAGACTCATTCAGCACCAGGCTATCCTCAAAGCAATGGACAGACTGAAGTGACGAACAGAAAATTACTAAATGGTTTGAAGAAGAGGCTACGTGAAGCTAAAGCTAATTGGATTAATGAGCTACAGTCAGTATTGTGGGCTTACCGAACAACTCCCCGAGCAGCAACTGGAGAATCACCATATATGCTGGAATTTGGAAGTGAGGCTGTAATACCTGCCGAGTTGGGTCTTCCAACACATAGAGTGCTGAATTTTAATTCCCCAGTCAGCGACTTAATGAGAAGATTGGATTTGGATATGCTCGAGGAGGTTAGAGAAGAGGCAGCCATTAGGAATGCTGCTTACCAACAACGAACAGCTTTGTTCTACAACAAGAGGGTGAAGAAATGCGACTTAAAATAAGGAGATTACGTGCTAAAGAAGGTCATTCAGAAGCACAATAAATTGGAAGCAAACTGGCATGGGCCATACCGAGTTACAGAAGTTTTTCGACCAGGAACTTACCACATAGCAACTCTAGAAGGAGAGGAATTTAATAATGCATGGAATGTTGAACACCTATGCAAGTATTATCAGTGATGTAAAATGTAAAGCAGTTCCATCAATATGAATAAAACGATGATGTTTCGCCATCCTCTTTCTTTTATTGTAATTTTTCGGGGAAAACTAGTGTGCAACACTACGCTGTTCAGCAAGAAAAGCAAGACCGATAGTTCAAACCCAGATCAACTCCGGTTGGTAAAAGGGCGAGAAAAAACTATACTCCTTTGGTTAGGAGGCGTACACTAGCTCAGACCAACTTCGGTTGGTAAAAGAGTTAGTGGACATGATAGTTCGAACTCAGACCAACTCTGGTTGGTAAAAGAGCGAGAACACGATAGTTCGAACCCAGACCAACTTCGGTTGGTAAAAGGGCAAGAACACCCCATACTCCTTTGGTTAGGAGGCGTACATTAGCTCAGACCAACTCTAGTTGGTAAAAGAGTTAGTGGAAATGATAGTTCGAACTCAGACCAACTTCGGTTGGTGAAAGAGCGAGAACACGATAGTTCGAACTCAGACCAACTCCGATTGGTAAAAGAGCGAGAACACGAGACTCCTAAAAATGCCAACGTGTTTGGTTAGGAAACAAGATATGCTCTCAAATGCCAACTTATGTTGGTCGGGAGGTAAGTTTATTACATAAAAGTTCCTCGAAGAACAAAATATTCCAAACTGAATCAAGTATGGTTGGTCGGAGATAAAAATCCACTAACTGTAGTTGGTCGACGAGGAGAAAATATTTTAAATAATACCAAGTATAGCTGGTCGGGGATAAAAACCCATTAACTATAATTGGTCGACGAGCACAATTTAACAACCTTAGTTGGTTGGAAGAAATTTTTAAACATTTTTATACTCATTACTTTATTATTAAGTGATCGAGAAACATTTCTGATACTTGTAACTTTTTGTTATTAAGTTGGTCGATGAACCACACAATATTGTTATGCAAGCACAAATATAAAGTGTTTGACAAGCACAAGACAATAGCAATACAAATTTGCAAACAGAAAATGAAAGTCTTTCATTAAAATTCAAAACAAATTACAAGTTACATATGTGTACTAACTATTACATTGAGATCCCTACTCTATTGGTTTCTTTCCCTCTTCTTTTGAAATAGGTTCCTCGCCAGCAGGCGGATCATTTAAAGTCTGAGGAGAGTTAATGAAGTCCAAGTCCTTCAGCATCCTAACGTTCATCACAAAAGGTCGATCTAGAAGATGCTCAGGACGAGATACCTCAAACTGAGAATGCAAACTGTAGTCGCCAAGATACTTCGCAAGTAAGCTCCGAGGAATGGCATGAGCTGGGATCCATTCCATGTCCAAATTGAACGGTGGCACAGGCAAGTCAAGCAATCCGGGCTCATAGTAGTCCCACAAATAATGTCCCTGCTCGAGTTTTAACACACATAAAGCATTCAGCCAGCCTTGTTTGTAGCCCTCATTATTGGCATTCTGGATACGAGCATCTAAATGGAATAGTGCCTCGTTGTATCCAGCCATCCAAAATTATCTGGGCTGTTTATGGAATTGAAATGTTAACCTCTCAAGCTTCTCATGAAGACTCTGGATGAAAAGTTTATTAGTCTCCAACTCTGATTCCTTTGTAGAGATTTGTAGTTCCAATTATCTAACTTTCTTGGACAGTTCAGACAAGTCTTGATCTTTTGCCATCAATTGAAATGCTTGATTTTCCAACGTTGATCGAGTACGAGCTTCTTCAACAGCACGACTAAGATCTCTTGATCCTCCCCGAGCAGGACGAGAACTTGGTTCCTCGGCAATATTCTGAGCAGCTCTTCCTCGTCCGTGAGAACCTCTTCCTCGCCCCCGAGTAGCCGTAGAAGTACCAGATCTTCTCAAGATGTCCAACTCTTGCCTTAATTTGGCATTCTCAACCTCTAAGAAGGAAAATCCCTCATCATTCACTGGGATTACAGATGTTGAAGAGGAAGCTGCAGACTTCAATTGTGCTAGCTCTTTCTGCAAATTGTTATTTTCTTGCTCTAGCAGCTCGTCAATATGTCTACAAGCTTCAACTTCACCCTTTAGGGTTCTCTCCCTGACATCGTAGACAACAAACATCTTGTCATAACCTGTTTCAGCACTAAGTTGTTTGAGTTTCTTCTCATAACCTTCGTGCAAAAGAACTGAAGACTCTTTATATTGCTGCTGAAGTTCATCGAAAGTACCTTGCAAGTCTTCAATCATTTCGTAATAAGACACATTGTTGGCTACAGCACGATCAAGAAGACATTTCAAGTATTGATATGCCTCCACTGCTTGGTCTGAAGCATCATGACCAAGGATATCAGCAATTTCTGATGCACTCAGGTTAGTATGGCCAGCATTAAAATATTCATGGCATT
Source organism: Sambucus nigra (assembly GCA_949130495.1). NCBI lineage: Eukaryota > Viridiplantae > Streptophyta > Magnoliopsida > Dipsacales > Adoxaceae > Sambucus > Sambucus nigra. The sequence continues at coordinate 179,094,266 of OX422211.1, forward strand.
GCTGCATCAGTTTTGTATCATTGGCAGACAGTAATTCCATTCTAGCCATAAACTAATAAAGAAGAGAAGGAAAGAGTTAATAAAAAAGCAGACAGAGCATCAACAATGTAGAGGAACAAAAAAGGTAATTTTATTACATCATCAAAAGGAGTACAGCGTTCAGAATATAGAGTACAAGTAAAAGAAAAATAGAAAGAGAATACCGAACAACTTCACACCTTTTCCTTGTCTCCCAATACTTTCTCGGGAGGCTGGGACGAGGAGCTTGGTTGCTCGGTGGGAATAATGAGTTGGTTGGCAGAAGTTGGGACTTATTCAGGAGGAGCAGGCAAAGATGAAATCTCCTCGGTGGTTGTCTGATTGGATTGTGGAGCAAGGACTTGATCACCCACTATCATTGAAGACTCCTCGGATACAGCTTCATCTTCATCCTCATCTTCAATTCTAGGAGGAGGACCGGGAAGATGTTGTTGAAATAGCTCAGAGTCCTCGCTCACCTTCAATTCTTGCAGGGCAGCAACCCAACCATCTCGGAAGTATTTCAAACTCCCATACTGCACCTGGGTCATCATGGCTGCTACCCCCCTGTCCCATCCTTTATCCCAATCGGTGCGGAAAGATTTTTTCACAGCCACTTTTCTCTTCATTTTCTCTGAGGAGAGCTTCTCGGATAGAAGATCCTCGGAGGCTTTCAACTTGGCCTCCACCTCCTCCTTCTGGCGATTTACTTCTCGCAGAAGGGTTAGCTCTTCCTCAGCCGATTTCAACTTATTTTCAAGCTCCCCAAAGCTTGTGAGCTTCTCGACATATTTTTTATTCTCTCTCTCTAAGTCTTTCACCTTATTTCCCAACTGCACCTTCTCTGCCTTAAATGCAGCCAACTTCTTCTCCCATTCACCCCTATCCTCATCATACTTTTGATGAGAATCCTTCAAAGATTGGGCCAAACCCTGAAAAGCATCCTCTACTCCAGACGAGGAGCTAGAAGCCTTGATTGCTTCATCTTTCTTCACTATGGTGTTAAAACAACTCACCAGCTGAAAAAGAAGGTAATGATAAGTCAGTGCCGAGATACATATATTGACTGAAAGAAAGAAAAATTCAGGATAAGAGAAACTTACTGAAGCAATGTGACGAGTAGATAGGGATATCAGCATATCCCTAGACATATTTTCTTCAATTCCTTGGACTTCAGGAATAGTCCAAGTCTTTACCGAGCTCATTGCAGAACTCGGGGGAATAATAGTTGGAACTCCAGCTCCACTAGCTTGGAGCTGGGGAATGGTTTTAGAAAAACTGACCGAGGAGGATTTCTTCAGTCTCCTCGGTGGCACTTTAATAGTTTCAACCAAAGAAGAGCTTTTGGTTGGGGAAATGGTGATCACTTCCACAAGTGCATCCTTCTTACTAGGAGCCACTGGGGGCTTCTCGGCAGCCTTCTGAAGAGCAGCAGAAGGGGCAGCATCTACTTTCTTTGTCCCCTTTGGGACATCATTCTTGTTTCTCTTTCCATCTCCAGCAGAGGAAGTCTCCTCGAAGATAGCAGGAACTCTTCTTTTGCCCATTTTCTGACTTAGAGGAATGTGAGATTCTGGTGAACAATCCTCAGAAGCTGGCAATGGTTCACTAATGCTGACCACAAGACGAGCAGTAAAGGATGATGTATATCTCCTGTACTGCAACAAGTATGAAGCAGACCTGACGTGCTCATCTGCAACTTTCTGATGCAAACTCCAGATATGTTTCAAATGCTTTATATTAACTTCTGATTCTTTGGGAGTTTTTCTCTTGTTGTCAACTGCAAACAAAAACATATTGAAATGTCAATCATGCATTTATTCAAACATAATGAAATCATAGTTTCAGAAATAAAATAAAGTGAAAATAACCTATCCCATTGCCATATGGAGGGCATTTGGGACCTTCATATACTTCGTCTCCAACCAAAGGGGCATGTTGCCAATTTTTGATAACTACCCCATGTTCAAAATAATCCCTATTAGCATCAGGTAGATTGACTACTAAGGCCCTATTCAAAAATCTAGTTTTTAAATAATAAACATTGTCTAGAACAACCCATCTATAACAGTACATAATCTCAGGAATTCCTATACGAGTTCCATGAGTTTGATTTAACCTATGTACCCCATTAACTATTCTCCATGTGTTGGGGGCTACTTTTGCAGGGACAACATCGAAATACTGACAGAACTCTAAGCACAAAGGGTTTGGTGGAAAAGAAAATCCACATTCAGCAATAAAGAGGCTGGGGAACCAACGTCCCTCAGCCAAGCGAAAATAATTTGAAGGCTCAGAAAGATCCTCTACAGTTACCCAAGAAGGAATAGAGAAATCAGAACGGAATTTCTCAAGAGATTCAATAATATAAACCATGGTGAATAAAAGAAATGAAGAAGAAGGAAGAAGATCTTACAGGAAAAAGGGAGATCTGTTGACAACGAACGAAAACAAGGATGAACGCACAAGAGAAAGAAAAACTATGGAAAACTCGAAAGAAGAAATTGGAAAAGGTAGAAGGCGGTGATATTGTCTATGAAGTTTAAATACTTTGCCTTGGGAAATGGCGAAAGAAATGATTACAAAAATGAAACTATTACGCTACCGGCGGCTAAAAGCACAAAAAATGCACGAAGATCGAAGCGCTTATAAAAATGCAAAAAGGCGGATTTTGCGAATTTGGAAGGAAATTCAAATGCGGAGAAATGTTCCTAAAACCCAGGAAGATCATTTAATATTGCCATATACCGAGAAAGAATGTTCCATACTCCTCAAAGTTCGAAATATAAAACATTGGGGGCTTCTGTTGATACCAAAATTAGTATGCTGATATGGACGAATAATAAGAAGACACGTGTCAATCTACGTGGCACAATAACAACGAGGAAGTTCATTTCCCCGACCAAGTCATGTTCGCTCCGAGCAACAAGGATACTCCGAGGAACTATAATACTCCGAGAAACTCCAGCTCTCCGAGGAACTCTTAAACGACGAGCAACTAAGGCGGTTCGAGCTGCATCTCGACCACAACATTGATTTCCAGATAATCAACAGTTCAACTATTCATTGACTGCTTATCATCTTGATGCGCACGCTTGAAGAGCTTTAAATGAATTACCCTTTCATATGTATATCATTTAATGTATCACCCTTTCAGATTATGGCCTCAAGGCTATAAATACATTGTATTACCCTCATTCAAGAAGGGGGGGGGGATTTCTTGATAATACTTGTAATCGAGAATTCCCAAACACTCAGCAATAACATAACAGTGGACGTAGGCCATTCATATAAGGTTGAACCACTTTAAAATATTTTGTCTCATTTATTTATCTGTGATTGAATTATTAGAGTAATCTGATTTTTTACATCAACAGTCACTATGACTATCAGTCTCTAATTGTAGAAGTGGGTAAAAAGTTTTTTTACTAGTGAACGGTGAGTATAAGTGAAGTTGCTCTTCTAGAGAAAGTTTGAAACTCTCTCAATCAAAAATCCAAATCCAATTGGCCCTAAAAAAATTATCTTCTACTTTACCACTTCCTCCCTCCTCCATCCCACCTCCCATCATCCTACCTTCTTCATCCGTCTCAGTTGTTCTTTCCACCTTTAACTCCATGTGAGAAGCAAAGGATCTTTCGATCCCCCTTAAATCCAAAAAATAATCAAAACCCAAACATGTATCGTGGTTCTTACATTATTTGGTCAGCTTATATGGTGACATAAAAAAAAGGTTAATCTCGGCTAAAAAAATCCATCTCTAAGAGAAAATCGGAGTGGATGCGACAAAAGCTACTCCTTTAGTGGTTAATTGGACTCGTGAATATGAATATTTGTTGGTTTTTTCTATTTTTTATATATTTTCTGAATCTGTTTGGAGTTCTCTCTATCATCTCTATTTGGAGAATTTTATCCTCTTTTGATATGATTGTAAGGTTTTTTTTTTTTTTGGGGGGGGGGGGGGGGGCAACTATCCCGGCAGTTATTCCGCTCGGGTTGAAGCTCAGGGCTTTTGTAATTTAGGGGCATCTCCCACCTTAACTAAGGTGTATATTTTATTAGGTCCTTTATATTTAGAGTTGATATCCTCCTTGGATTGTTTCTTTAGTTATGTTTGTCTTACATTACTCCACCGTCTGCTTACAGACTTCATTTGGAAATGCTCGTCCACTGGTGTCTTCGGCACTAGTTTGTCGATTTCGGCTTTTATTACTAGGACGAGTTATGAATTGTTGTGCGGAAGCATGTCAATAAATGATATTGACTATGATCCCAAATAATATGGAACAAACAAAATAAAATATGGAGGAAAAATACACACATAGGAATACATGATATTTAAGTGATTTACCAATTTGGCTACGTCCACTAATTGCTCAGATCAATTCACTATTTCAAATGGGTTACAAAAATGGATCTCACAAATACACTCCAAATAAAAATACAACTTGTATTTTTCTAAACAAATTGGTATACCTAAACAAATTATTACTTTATTGAGTTTGGTGTGTCTTCCATCTGCCAAATTCCATCCCTTTTATAAGGAAGATTGGAGTAGACAAACTCCTTAACTTAAGGAGCGAATTGGAAAGTGTTAGGAACATCTTGTCAAAAGCCACCAAAATCATTTGCCCTTTTCTATCCCCCACTTAAAGTTTGGATTTCTTATTTTCAATAATCTCCACCTTGGAAAAATTTTACAAGTCACCCTGTCAAACTTTTGCCGACTAAAAACTAACTTCTCCACCTTAACGAGATATGCAATGCTCCACCCAAACATGTAGCCTTATATTATCCAAAATAATCCAAGTATCCTCTAAATATGCTTGGAAGCGTCATACACCCAAAGTCCTTCAAATTCGAAGTATATTGATCAAGTTCAAACAGTGTTCAAACTTGAACCCAGTAACAACCTTCGTCAGTATATCCACGGGAAAGTTCGTGATTTCAACCTATTTGAGGATAATAGTCCCCTCATCAATAATTTCTTAAACAAATTGAAAACTCTATGTGCTTTTTTTGTGATTGATGGACCTGGTTCTTTGCTAAGTGGATGGAACTTTGACTATCATAATAGACATCCACATGATCCTGAATAATTCTCAATTCAAAACTAAAACCATGAAGCCAAATGGCCTCGTTAACAACCTTCGTCACTGCCATGTACTCTGCCACTGTAGTAAACAAAGTAGCTGCAGACAGTAGCATATATCTCTAATATATCGATCCTCTAACAAGTGTAAACACATAGCTTGGGGTAGAGTGATGTTTATCAAAATCATCGACGTAATATGAATCCACATATCCAAACACATACTGACTCTCATATGAATCCTTCTCAAACTTCAAACCAACATCTATAGTACCATTGATGTACCTTAAGATCCATTTCACAGCTTGCTAGTTCATTTATCCTAGATCATACATGTACATGCTGATCATACTGACATCTTGTGAAATATCGGGCCTCGTATACATCATTGCATATAGCAAACCTCCCATTGCATTAGCATAGGTAACATGAGCCATCTATGATCGTTCCACATTTATCTGTGGTGATTCTATGGCACTTAGCTTGAAGTTAGGGGCCAATAGAGTACTTACATATTTGGTTTTGGAACCATACCAAAATGTGTAATACATTTTTCAAACACTATCTTTGTGACAAGCAGACAGTGCCCATGACTCTATTTCTATGAATATCCATACCAAGTATCTTCTTAGCTTCGGCTAGATCCTTTATTTTAAATTTTTAACTCTACTGAATTTTTAATTTGCTAATCTCCACCTAGCTTTTAGAATCAATTAATTTATCATCAATGTATAAGAGCAAATGGATAAAGGAACCATCTCGGAGCTTTTGAAAATACACACAATGATCATAATGACTTCTTGTGTACTACTTCCTAAATATAAATCAATCAAATCATTTGTACCACTTCCTTGGACTTTGTTTCAATCCATATAGATATTTTCTCAAATTGCAAGCCTAATTCTCTTTACCAGCAACAACCTCATACCCTTTTAACCGAGTCATATAAATTTCCTCCTCCAAATCTCCATGTAAAAATTTTGACATCAAGTTATGCTAAAATGAGATCAAATTGTACAATCAATGCTAGGGTGCTTCACAACTGAGAAAAATACCTTGTTATAATCGATCCCTTCCTTCTACGTGTATCCTTTTTCCACCAACCTAGCTTTTAATCTTACATTGTCCTTACCTGAAGAGCCTTCCTTCTTAGCATATACCCACTTGCACCTAATGACTTTCTTCTCCTTTGAAATTTGGACCAACTACCAAGTCTGGTTTTTATGAAGAGATTGTGTCTCTTCATCCATTTCCTTCTATCAATTAATAATTTTTGAGCTTCTTTCAACTTCTTTGTAAGTAAATAGAATGGGATCCTCCACCATAGGTAGTGCATATGCCACCATGTCAGTAATAAGCCATGCATGTTTCCTTTTATGTTTATTTGATCTATAACTGCAATAGAATCTAGTTGCTAAGGAGACTCGTGGATAAGGACCTCCACCTCATATGTATGTGTCTCGCCGTCTTTTGAATTTGTGATAAGTCTGGATAGAACAATTAGATCTTCAAGATTCACCCACTGTGAAACTTCTTTTGTTTTATTCTCCTTAGGATAACTCTTCAACATTGAAGACTCATTGAATGTAACATCCATACTATTTATGATTTTCTTCGTCTCGAAGCACCAAAGTCTATACTCCTTCACTCCATCATTAAAGACAAAGAATATGGCTTTATTGGCTCTAGGATTCATCTTGCTTTCCCCAACATAGAAATATGCAGGGGAGCCAAAAATACATAAAGAATCATAATTTATAGTAGGTTTTCCCGACCATAGCTCCATGGGATTTTTACCCTCATTCACGACTACAACCAAACCTTTAATGAGGTGACATACATATGTAACAGCTTCAGCCCAAAACACCTTGCCTAAACCAGCATTGGACAACATGCATTGCACATTTTCCAATAAAGTGCGCTTAATATGTTTGGCAACCCCTTTTTATTATGGCATATCTTTAACTGTGAAGTGTTTCACGGTCCCCTCGTCCTGAAATACTTGCAAGAATGGGTCTGACTTGTGTTCAACACCATTTTCTGACATGAATCTTTTAATTTTTCTGCCAGTTTGGTTCTCTATCATCTTCTTCCACTTCAAAAAATTCCTCAAGACTTCATCATTGTTTCTCATGGTGTATACCCAAACTCGTCTGGTGAAGTGTTCCACAAAAGACACAAAATAATGCTTACCTCCCAAAGATGTAACTTTGGAAGGTCACAAAACATCCATATGAATATCATCTTCTTCCACTTCAAAAAATTCCTCAAGACTTCATCATTGTTTCTCATGGTGTATACCCAAACTCGTCTGGTGAAGTGTTCCACAAAAGACACAAAATAATGCTTACCTCACAAAGATGCAACTTTGGAAGGTCACAAATAATCCATATGAATATAGTCAAGAGTCCCCTTCGTACGATATACTGTTGTGACAAACTTAACTCTTATTTACTTGCCCATAACACATTGTTCACAAAATTCAAGTTTGTATGTGCTGGCAACTTTCAATAAACTTTGCCTTACTAAACCCTACAAAGCCTTGTCTATTACATGTCCCAAGCGCACATGCCATAATTTGGTAGCATCAGGTGTAACCTTCTCTGAAATTTTTGAGATGTCTGTTTCACCTGTAACTATATTTATAAGGATAAAATTCATGGTACTCTTCTTCATTCCCCTCAGCACAACTAGGGCTCCACGTGAAACCTTCAGATCAAGGCCTTCCAGCGTGATTTGGGTTGTACACAAAAAGTCATGATTCACTAGTGAATTTTAGTATGTCTATTTAATGAGAATCTTCACAAGTGAATCAATTGTTCGTTAATTTGACATATTGAGTGAGATTAAATTATGGATCAATAAGCTTGGTAGATTGGGTAATGGTGGTTAGTGTATAGTGAAAGTTAATTATGAATGGAATCTATGTCTCCGTATAGAGATTGATGATACCCTTTTGCTATAGCTTTATAAGTTTTGATTATGTAAAACCCGAACGGTGGATTTAGTTATTTGACATATCAAATAAGTTAAGAGAATGGTCTCAAGGAATTTATAAGAGGTCGATTAAATATAATTGTTAGTAATTTAATTTAATCGACGGGTATCTGTAATCTTAACGTGGGGAGAGTATTAAGCATTTAATAAGGAGGAGCTCGAAATTATAATTTTGAGATAGTAGACTAGAGTACAATTATTATTCTTTAGTGGAATTAGTAATAATTTATAGAATTATGGAATTAATTATAGAGTTTAATTAGGATTCCTAATTCTCTAGAAAGCTAGTCTCATATTTCTTCTGGGGGGCCTCGTGCTAGCCTATATAAGCAACCCCTTATCTTCTTATAAGTGGGGGATAAATATAGATCAGAAAAAACACCTAAAAAGGAGTGGTAGGGTTGTGATCATTGGTTCCCACACACCAATGACATGTATTGACTTAAAGGAATGGCATGGAAGATCTCGAGGACTCTTTGAAAGATCTCATGTTGTAAAATCGATTATGGGAAACTGGAGAGTCCAAATATTAATAAATGTAGAACCACATGTTCCTAACATATAGAGGAAGAGGCACACGAAATTTCAAATCATTTGGAGATCGTTTGATCCGCCTACTGCACGCATCTTTACAAAATAGTGATTCATGAAGAAGATCTGACAACACAGATTAGATCTGGAATCGTATCAAGAATGGATCAAGAAGGCGAATTAAAATTTCAAGAAAGTATTATAATATATATATATATAAACCCTGATATAATACTTTTGGATTCATGGATATGAATGTTTGGGGATGAAATCAATTCAAGAACACACGATTTCATCTGCCCAAACAAATGCGCAACACGTTATGGTATCTACTTGTTAGAGCCATAACTTAAGAACCGTTGATCGGATGAGGCTGAAATTTTTTCTACGGGTTCCAGAGGCTGAAATTTTTGTGGCTGCCACACCGTTAGATTTACGATGCGGATCGGTGTAACACGAAAGAGATCAAATCTCTATGGTTCAAGCCATAGGAATCGCAAAGGTATGAGATCTTGAATCTTCCATTTAGATACACCATAATTAATTTTTTGAAACTGAATTATCATATAAATCAAATGATCCAGTGTTTTAATTTAAGTCCTCCAACAATTAGTATCACACCAGGATTTTGATTTACATGATAATTGGGAAATCCATGTTGTCCATCAAAATCTATTTAAACGATTAAGTTTTAATCTTGAATGATAACTTAATGAATGTTAGATCTAGGATCTAATTATTTTTGCTGAGATTCATAAGTTTTGTCCTTCCATTACGGTTTGATTCATACATATTAATTTTATGTGATTGGATCCTACGATAGTTTATGCGTACTTATTTTTTTTCTCTTCGATTGGATTGTAATAATTAGTTTCTATTTTTAAATCATTAGATCTGGTTGTAATTATTACATGTAATTTTTTTGTTCGTCAGAATCTATATCGATTGATGAGTTGGACATCGAAGGCAATTTTAGGGACGAATGAGATTTGTCAGACAACAATTTGAAAAGTTTTGGTGGAATCTTATTGTGTTGTAAAGGACCATGGGAGTGTGAGTTAGTGATTACGACATCACACGAAAGTGTCACAAAACACTTCATAGGCATACTAGGTGCCCTGGTGACATAGTGCGATGGTGCGGTTATGTGTTGTTTTGGAACGAACAAAATCCCGGAGTATTTTAGTGGTGGTGATACAATATGGAAAACTTTGACTCAGCCTAGTTTTCCCACTTGGTATGGTTCCTTACATGGGAAGGATTCTTGGAGTCAATGATTGCATGAGATCAGGAATTAGAGACCATAATGGAGAGGGACCTATTTTAGTTTTCTTGTTATTTATGGATTGTCTCTTGCTTTTCTTATTATTGTGTGATTGTGGTTCTTGTTTAATATTTATGTTTTACTTTATCATGTGTTAAAATGAATTAATTTTAGTGGACCCATTAAATTGGACAAAATGGACAAACACAATTAGACCCAACCTTAGATCGTGATTTTCTTGGAAAATAAATTTTCTGGTGGTTCACTGTAAATTTATTAAATATAAAGGGTTTTGTTAATTACTCAAATTAAATTTAATTTCCACAATTATTTTAATTTAATTAATATTGGATAATTAAAATATGGAAATTGGTTATTTTAATTTGAATGAATAAATTGGAAAATTCCATTATTTTAATTAGATGATTTAAAATTGAAAAGTCTCCATGGTTATATGTTTAATTTAAATTTTTTAAAATTATATCTTTTTAATGTGTAATTACAATTTCGGATTTATTTTGTGAATATAAGGAAATTTAGAATTTATATTTATTACACATGTTTTGGACGCGCGAAAATTTGGACATCCAGAAATTTTGACATGCGTCATTTACCCCGTATTTTCAAAAAACATTAAAATTAAACTTCTCTTTTTGACAACCCTTACAAAAGTTTTAAATTACTAAGTGGGAGAGAAATTTTGTCACAAACAAATCCCACGGTCTCCACCAACGGTTTGAAGGTTTTCAATAACGAGTAGGTCCTCCAAAGAGGAATACTAATTATGTTGGTAACCAATGCAAATTTTCTTACGGGTAATTTTGGGCTCAAATTTATATGGACGGCCCCCAAAGGTGGAATCTAGGTGATCTGGAATAGTCTATAATTAATTGTTGGTATACACTTATACACAAAATTATAGTAGGTTCTCCAAAGAGGAATATTATTATTTTGTGAGACCAAGGTGTCAGCTATCAATTTTATTTGGCATAGATGGTCAAATTAAATGAATTGACCTGCCTAATGTGATTATGTATAGTAGGTTGTCTAAAGAGGAATGCTATTCAAATGGTAATTAGGATGCTGACAAATTCCTTTAAAAAGGTAGAGGGAGCCAACTTTAAATTGAATTCCAAGTTAATTGCTTGTCGTAATATGTTCTTTATTATGTGATTCTCTCGTTTTAAATGGTAACTCCAATATCCAATTATTTCATACTCAGTTTTATATACCTTATGGTAATAATTAAAAAGTATGAATTCAAATTGGACATATTATTGACGATAGAGAAATTCATATATGTATTTTCTCATTGTTTGTCTTGAATAGTCACATTATAAGATTTATGTAAGGAAATATGGAATATAAGTGGAAAAGATTAATGGTATGACACAATATGACTTGTTTATTAAGTTAGCTATATTGTGAAATTAGTATTAATCAGTGTCCATTGCCTATAATATGATGATTATCTCACATCTAATGTTTGATAATTAGGGCACATAGTTAGGCAGGTTGCCATGAATGACTTTAAAGGAATATTTGTATGATTGATATAACCCTAGTTAGGAGATTATGTTTTGATGGTGATTTCTCATCAGAAGGAACTAAAAATAAAAAGAGGTGAAATTTACAGAAAAACCCACGTCAATATCCTCCCCAACAAACAATTTTATCATGGTATCATATAAGTATTCAAGTTATAGAAATAACTTCACTTCTTAGCCGAAAGATTGATAGAAGTTAAGGTCAAATATAAAACTATTAAGTTAAAATTCTAGCAGTGGCTTGGTTTCTAAGACAGTTAGCGAATTATGTAATCGCAAGTGAATTCACTAAGAGCAGTCAAAATACTTGTAGGAGTTAATAAGATTATCTTCTGTAAAAGAACAAAGTAGATACATTTTATTAGCAAGAAAGTTGAATAATGTTTAATGGTTTGTTCTACGGTAACCTGGATTGTAGAAACATGAGTCATTAATCATTGGTTCCAGGACACCAGTCAACTAGTGATAGGTGAATTTATCTACTACTAGGAATTTATAATTACAGTGGGAGACGTGAGTCTTAGTTTTAATAATTAGTGATTAATTTTAAATGTTTGCTGATAAGTATGTAAGAATAAAAAGAACTTTAGTTCAACTTCTACTCTTTTATGGAAGGATATTTGTTTTATTTTAATAACATATGTGTTGTTAATGGTAATAAACAATATATTCATCTTTGGTACTAAAGCGGATAATCATTATAAAATAAATCTCATATTTTGTACATTGTAGTTATTGAATAATATTCAAGATTTATCACTAGATGGATAAGATTATTCTCTACAAACAATAATATATCTATAGCACCAAATACCCAAGTCATTTTATCTAAATGAATTCTAAACTGGTGGAAGGTGGATTCTTACAATCATCGGATGTGGATGAACTTTTAGTCAATGAATATGGTTTAGATGAAAAATGAACAGGAGGTATTAATGCTACAGAAATATTAGAATTTTTTTATTATGATTGATGTAATTTTATAACTACCTCTTTGGGAATTTAAGAATTACAAATCATTAGTTCAGTTTTTATCCATGAAGGTTATTCCATAAGTTACTTTCAGTAACGGTGTGTCAAAGAAAGAAGAATTTGGTTTCTTTCACACGTGATAAATTTCATGATGATTATTCATAAGATATAGATACGCATATGTCAAGATTATTTTCCGAGTCAGTTTTATTTTCTCCTATTAAAGATAGTGGATCGCTTTCAACTCAATTCTGGTAATTTATATAATTGGTAGTGCGACACTTGTGTTGGGAGAAAATTTAACAAGTTGGAATAAAGATAAATGCTTAAATATATATTCTAGATAACATTCCCAAAAGTATTGTTCAGAACAAATGAATGTCTAATAGGCTTATGTGAACTCCTTTCATACCAACGGTATAGGAGAAAACATCACAAAGAAATGAGTATGACATTATGCTACCATATCGTAGTGGGAGGATTGTTAATTCTCATAATGGTGAAAACCATATAAACGCATCACGATTTGTACACCCGTAAAGGGATAACTTTATCATTGTGGGAGTATTCTTATTCTTAGGATTGTCACCCATCGTGACCCTTGGAGAAGAAGATAACAAACCCTGTAACTATAATAAGGTATTCATTGGCAAGGATGCATAACATTATTGAAAAAGTTATGATATTTAGTACCATATAGATTCAGCAAGATGGTGTCAAAACCATCAGTTGTAAGTGAATATAGTAAGAGAGGTAAGCAAATTCACGATTTTGATAAATGGATGGATGTGTTCGGTGTGTACGAAAGGAGTGATAGAAGCATGGTGATGTTTTAAGAAACTAGATATATAAATATATTTATTGTCGCACGCGATGTAAAGATATGTTATACCGTTAGACAGTGGTAGTCCAATTATTTCAATACGAAAACATTAGAAATTTCAATTACACTTTTGGGATCAGATTAACATTTGATCAATAGAAATATTGTACTTTTACTTGTCTTAGTTATCATATTGATATTGTTCTTTCAAGACTTTGTTATGTGATATTCCAAGAAAGACATTTGCTCTTTTAGATTTAAAATTTGTATTACTCTAGAATAGAACATTGGTTATGGTAGAATAAATATTCAAGTACCTGAAAAGGATTAATGAATATATATTTGGTTGACAAGTAAAGAGACAAGTTACTTGTAGGTTACTAGCACAGGTATTCAATCAGATTTAAGATTTCAAAAAGTGTATAGTATACCTTGTAAATTATACATAGGGGAGTTTCTAGTGGTTGTGATTGCATTGGTTGACAATTGGTAAGCCTCTTACTTTAGGTGTCAGGTATAGTTGCTAGATGCATGGTTCCATGTCTTCGCATATAAGTGAAAGATTATTGGGGTTGTATACTAAAAGTCATGGTTCACTAGTGAATTTTAGTATGTCTATTTAATGAAAATCTTCACAAGTGATGTTTGCATCATATTATTTTATATATCCATGCATAGGTGTCTTTTATTCTACGCAATAGATGATTTGGTGTGTAGAGTTCGACTTACACTCGAAAAATTAAATCATTGGTCCTTGTAGAATTTAAGTTTGGTTCACAATCTTAGATGGAGATGAACACACCATCAGTAAGATTATATCACACTATTTTAGTAGGTCTACCTTGATTACTGAAAATGGTGTAGTATCGACTTATTGTGCTAGTACACTTTGTGTGTATTGAACATGACCAATTAGAGATAATTGTCTTTATACTAACTATATAAGATAATGCATATCTCATGGTTGTTATAAGTGCTTCAGCTCTTAATCCAGACATAATTGATGGACACGTGCATAAATTGTTCATTACTTTGACCTATGGAGTGAGATTCATTTATGGATCAATAAGCTTGGTAGATTGGGTAATGGTGATTAGAGTATAGCGGAAGTTAATTATGAATGGAATCCATGTATCCTTACAGCGATTGATGATACCCTCCTTATGTACCTTATAAGCTTTTATTATGCCAAACACGGTCGATGGATTCAATTATCCGACATATTAAATAAGTTAAGCGAACGGTCTCAAGGAAGTTATAAGAGGTCGATTAAATATAAGTGTTAGGAATTTAAATTAATCGACGAGTATTTGTAATCTTAACGTGGGGAGATTATTAAGTGTTTCATAACGAGGTGCTCGAAATTATAATTTTAAGATAGCAGACTAGAGTGCAATTATTATTCTTTAGTGGAATGAATAATAATTTATAGAATTATGGAATTATTTACAGAGTTTAATTAGGATTCCTAATTCTGTAGGAAGCTAGTCTCCTATTTCTCCTGGGGTTCTCCGTGCTAGCCTATATAAGCAACCCCTTGTCTCCTAATAAGTGGGGCATCAATATAAATCAGAAAAAAAAAACTAAAAAGGAGGGGTAGGGTCATGATCATTGGTGCCCACACACCAATGACGTGTATTGGCTTAAAGTAATCGCATGGAAGATCTTGAGGTCTCTTTCAAAGCTCTCATATTGTAAAATAGATTACAAGCAATTAGAGAGTCCAAAAATTTCAAAAGTAGAACCACAAGGTTCCTGATATATAGATAAAGAGGCACAAGAAATTTCAAGTCATTTAGAGATCATTTGATTCGTCTCCTTAACCCATCTTTACAAAATAGTGATTCCCAAAACAGAAATGACAACACAGATTAGATCTGGAATTGAATCAAGAAAGGATTAAGAAGGTGAATTAAAATTTCAAGAAAGTATTATAATATATATATATATATATATATATAGGGAGAGGTTAAAAAGTGAACCAAAAGAGTGAACTTTTTAATGAACCTATTAAGACATTAAAAATTGATCCTTAATTTCTTGTTGTAATTGGTCCGCGCCAGTGGGGGAATTAAAAAATTATTCATTGCTGCTGGCGCGGACCAATTATAACAAGAAATTAAGGATCAATTTTTTAATGTCTTAGTAGGTTCATTAAAAAGTTCATTCTTTTGGTTCACTTTTGAACCTCTCCCTATATATATATATATATATATATATATATATATATATATATATAAACCCTGATATAATTCTTTTGGATTCATGGATATGAATGTTTGGGGATGAAATCAATTCAAGAACACACTATTTCATCTGCCCAAATAAATGCGCGAATGTCATGGTATCTACTTGTTTGAGCCATAACTTGAAAACCGTTGATCGGATAGGGATGAAATTTTTTCTACGGGTTCCAGAGGCCGAAAGATATAAAAATATTTTGAGATTTAAAAAAATATATTTTGATTTTTTCTCTACCACACCGTTAGATTTACGAAACGTATTAGTGTGACACGAAAGAGATCAAACCTCTACGGTTCAAGCCAGAGGAACTGCAAAGGTATGATATCTTGAATCTCCCAAGTGGATACACCATAATTAAATTTTTGAAACCCACCTATCATATAAACCAAATTATCCAATATTTTATTTTAAGTCCTCCAGCATTTGGTATCAGAGCAGGATTTTGATTTACATGATAATTGGGAAATCCATATTGTCCATCAAAATCTATTTAAAAGATTTTTTTTTAATCTTCAATGAATCTTGAATGAATGTTAGATTAAGGATCTAATTTTTTTTTCAGATATTCATAAGTTTTGTCCCTCCATTACTGTCCGATTCATATTTAATAATTTTATGTGATTGGATCATATGATAGTTTATACGTAATTAATTTTTCAGTCTTCAATTGGGTTGTAATAATTAGTTCCTATTTTTAGATCATTAGATCTGGTTGTAATTATTACATGTAATTTTTTTGGTTCGTTAGAATCTACATCGATTGATGAACCGAACATCGAAGGTAATTTTAGGGACGAAAGAGATTTGTCGGACAGTAATTTGGAAAGTTTTGATGGAATTTTATTTTGTTATAAAGGACCATGAGAGTGTGAGTTAGTGATTACGACATCACATGAAAGTGTCACAATACACTTTATAGGCATACTAGGTGTCGTGGTGACATGGTGCGATTATGTGTTGTTTTGGAAAGAGCAACCTCCCGGAGTATTTTAGTGGTGGTGGCACAGTATGGCAAACTTCGACGCGGCCTAGTTTTCCTACTTGGTATGGTTCCTTACATGGGAAGGATTCTTGGAGTCAATTATTGCATTAGATAAGGAATTAGATACCACAATGGAGATGGACCTATTTTAGTTTCCTTATTATTTATGGATTATCTCTTGCTTTTCTTATTATTCTTTGATTGTGGTTCTAGTTTAATATATATGTCTTATTTAATGGCATGTTAAAATGAATTAATTTTAGTGGACCCATTAAATTGGACAATATGAACAAATATTATTGGACCCGACCTCAGATCATGGTTTTCTTGGAAAATAATTTTTTTAGTGGTTCATTTTAAATTTATTAAATATAAAGGGTTCTGTTTATTACTCAAATTAAATTTAATTTCCATAATTATTTAAATTTAAAATAATTTTATTATTTTTGGATAATTAAAATAAGGAAATTGGTTATTTTAATTTGAATGAATAAATTGGAAAATTCCATTATTTTAATTGGACAATTTAAAATTGAACAGTCTCCTTTGTTATATGTTTAATTTAAATTTTTTTAAATTATGGATTTTTAATGTGTAATTAGAAAATATAAATTAAATTTTCGAATTTATTTTGTGAATATAAGGAAATTTAGAATTTATATTTATTACACGTGTTTTGGACGCGCGAAAATTTGGACAACCAGAAATTTTAACATGCGTCAATTACCCTATATTTTTCAAAATATTAAAATTAAACTTTTCTTTTTGACAACCCTCATAAAAGTTTTAAATTACTAAGTGGGAGAGGGATTTTATCACAAACAAATCCCAAGGTCTCCACCAACGGTTTATAGGTTTTCAATAATGAGTAGGTCCTCCAAAGAGGAATAGTAATTATTGTGGTAACCAATGCAAATTTTCTTACGGGTAATTTTTGTCTCATATTCATATGGGGGGCACCCAAAAGAGGAGTCTATGTGATATGGGATAGTCTACAATTAGTCGATGGTATACACTTAGACATAAAATTATAGTAGGTCCTCCAAAGAGGAATGCTATTATTTTGTGGGACCAAAGTGTCAGCTATTAATTTTATTTTGCATAGTCTTTGCTTAGATGGTAAAAAAAAGAAATTGACCTGCCTCATGTGATTATGTATAGCAGGTTGTCCAAAGAGAAATGATATTGAAATGGTAATTGGGATGTTGACAAATCCTTTTAAAATGGTAGAGGGAACCAACTTTAAATTGAATTCAAAGTTAATTGCTTGTCAAGGTATGTTCTTTATTATGTGATTTTCTAGTCTTAAATGGTAAATTCAATATCCACATATTTCATACTCAGTTTTATATACCTTCTGGTAATAATTAAAAAGGATAAATTCAAATTGGACAAAGTGTTATCGATATAGAAATGCATATATGTATTTTCTCAGTGTTTGTCTTGAATTGTCACATTATATGATTTTTGTAAGGAAATATGGAATATAAGTGGAAAGGATTAATGGTATGACACAATATGACTTGTTCATTAAGTTAGATATATTGTGTAATTAGTATTAATCAGTGTCCATTGCCTATAATATGATGGTTATCTCGCATATAATGTTTGATAATTAGGGCACATAGTTAGGGAGGTTATAAATAATGAATTTAATGGAATATTAGTATGATTGATAACCCTAGTTATAAGATTATGTTTTGATGGTGATTTCTCATCAGAAAGAACTTAAAATCTAAAGAGGTGATATTGACGGAGAAACCCACGTCATTATCCTTCCCAATAAAATATTTTATCATGACATAATATAAGTATTCAATTTACATATATAACTTCACTTATTAGCCGAAAGTTTGATAGAAGCTAAAGTCAAATCAGAAACTATTAAGTTGAAATTCTGGCAGTGGCTAGGTTTCAAAGACAGTTAGCAAACTATCTAATTGCAAGTGAATTCACTAAGAGCAGTCAGAATACTAGTAGGAGCTGGATCGTAGAAACATGAGCCATTAATAATTGGTTTCATGAAACCAGTTAACTAGTGATAGGTGAATTTATCTACTACTAGGAATTTATAATTGCATTGGGAGATGTGAGTCTCAGTTTTGATAATTAGTGATTAATTTTAAGTGATTGCTTATAAGTATGTAAGAATAGAAGGAACTTTTATTTCAACTTTTACTCTTTTATGGAAGGATATTTGATTTATTTTAATAACATATATGTTGTTAATGATAATAAACAATATATTCGTCTTTGGTACGAAAGCGGATAATCATTATAAAATAAATCTCAAATTTTGTACACTGTAGTTTTTTTAATAATATTCATGATTTATCACTAAATGGATAAAATTATTCTCTATAAACTGTAATATAAATATATATCTATATATATATATATAGCACCAAATACCCAGGTCGTTTTATCTAAATGAATTCTAAACCGATGGAAAGTGGATTCTTACATTCATCGGAAGTGGAGACACTTCTTGTTAATGAATATGGATTAGATGGAAAATGACCAGGAGGTATTATAGCTACAGAAATATTAGAATTTGTTTATTATGATTGATGTAATTTTACAACTACCTATTCATGAATTTAAGAATTACATATCAGTAGTTCGAATTATATCCACGAAGATTATGCCACAAGTTACTTTCAGTAATGGTGTGTTAAAGAAAGAAGAATTTTGTTTCTTTCACTTGTGATAAAATTCTCGATGATTATTCATAAGATATAGATACGCATATGTCAAGATTGTTTTCCAAGATAGTTTTTTTTACTCCCATTAAAGATAGTGGATCGCTTTCAACCCAATTCTAATACTTTATATAATGGGTAGTGCAACACTTGTGTTGGGACAAAACATGACAAATTGGAATAAGGATAAATGTTTAAATATATATTCTAGATCACATTCCCAAAAGTATTGTTCAGAAAAAATGAAGGTCTAATAGGTTAATGCGAACTACTTCCATAACACCAGTATTGGTGAAAACATCACAAAGAAATGAGTATGACATTCTACTACCTTATCGTAGTGGGAGGATTGTTAATTCTCATAATGGTGAAAACCATATAAACGCATCACGATTTGTTCACCCGTAAAGGGATAACTTTATCATAGTGGGAATGTTTCTTATTCTTAGGATTGCCATCCATCGTGACCCCTAGAGAAGAAGATAACAAACCTTGTAACTATAATAAGGTATTCCTTTACAATGATGCGTAACATCATTGGAAAATTTATGATATTTATTACCATATAAATTCATCAAGATGGGGTCAAACCCATCAGCTGCAAGTAAATCTAGTAAGAGCGGTAATCAAATTCATGATTTTTATAAATGGTTGGATGTGTTCATTGTATACCAAAGGAGTGATCGAACTGTGGTGGTGTTTTTATATACTAGATGTATAAATATATTTATTGTCGCGCGCGATATAAGTATATGTCATACCGCTAAACTGTGGTACTCCAATCAGTTCAATATGAAAACATTAGAAAAATCTGTAATATTTTTGGGATTAGATTAACATTTGAGCACTAGAAAGTAGGTACTTTTATTTATCTAAGTTATCATATGGATATTGTTCTTTCAAGACTTTATTATGAAATATTCCAAGAAAGACATTTGCTCTTTCAGATTTGAAATTTGTGTTACTATAGAATAAAAAATTGGTTATGGTAGAATAAATATTCAAGGACAGACATTTGCTCTTTCAGATTTGAAATTTGTGTTACTATAGAATTGAACATTGGTTATGGTAGAATAAATATTCAAGTACCTGAAAAGGATTAATGAATATATATTTGGTTACTAAGTAAAGAGATAAGTAACTTTTAGGTTACTAACTCATGTATTCAATCAGATTTAAGATTCCAGGAAGTGTATAGTAAGCGTTGTATAAAAAATTATACGTAGGGGAGTTTTTAGTGGCTGTGATTGCATTGGTTTACCAATGGATAGCCTCTTACTATAGGTGCGAGGTATGGTTCCTAGATGCACGGTTCTAAATTTTTCGTATTAGTGGGAGATTATTGGGGTTGTATACTAAAAGTCATGGTTCACTAGTGAATTTTAGTATGTCTATTTAATGAGAATCTTCACAAGTGATTTTTGCATCATATTATTTTATATATTTATGCATAGGTGTCTTTTATTCTACACAGTAGATGATTTGGTGTGTAGAGTTTGGCTTACACACGGAAGATCAGATCATCGGTCCTTCTAGAATATAAGTTTGGTTCACAATCTTAGATGGAGATGGACACACCATCAGTAGGAAATAACACACTATTTTAGTAGTTCTATCTTGATTAGTGAAAACGGTATAGTTTGGACTTATTATGCTAGTACACTTTGTGAGTATTGAACGGGACCAATTAGAGATAATTGTCTTTACACTGACTATATAAGATAATCCATATCTCATGATTGTTATGAGTGCTTAATATCTTAATCCGAACATAATTTATGGACACATGCATTAATTGTTCATTACTTTAACCTATTGAGTGAGATTCATTTATGGATCAATAAGCTTGGTAGATTGGGTAATGGTGATTAGTGTATAATGACAATTAATTATGAATGGAATCCACGTCTCCGTATAGAGATTGATGATACCCTCTTGATATAGCTTATAAGTTTTGATTATGTCAAACCCGACCGGTGGATTTGATTATCGAACATATCAAATAAGTTAAGTGAACGGTCTCAAGGAATTTATAAGAGGTCGATTAAATATAATTGTCAGTAATTTATTTTAATCGACAGGTATTTGTAATCTTAACGTGGGGAGATTATTAAGCATTTGCTAATGAGGAGTTCAAAATTATAATGTTGAGATAGAATACTAGAGTGCAATTCTTATTCTTTGGTGGAATGAATAATAATTTATAGAATTATGAAATTAATTATAGAGTTTTATTAGGATTCCTAATTCTGTAGGAAGCTAGTCTCCTATTTCTCCTCGGGGTCCCTGTGCTAGCCTATATAAGCAACCCCTTGTCTCCTAATAAGTGGGGGATTAATAAAGATCAGAAAAACACCTAAAAAGGAGTGGTAAGGCCGTGATCATTGGTACCCTCACACCAATGACATGTATTGGCTTAAAGGAATAGCATGGAAGATCTCGAGGTCTCTTTCAAAGCTCCCATGTTGTAAAATCGATTACGAAAAATCGGAGAGTCCAAAAATTTCGAAAGTAGAACCACGGGTTCTTAACATATACATTAAGAGGCTCAAGAAATTTCTAGTCAGTTGGAGATCGTTTGATCCTCCTGCTTCACGCATATTTACAAAATAGTGATTCATGAAGCAGATCTGACAACAAAGATTAGATTTGGAATCGAATCAAGAACGAATCAAGAAGTTGAATTAAATCTTCAAAAAAGCATTATAATATATATATATATATATATATATATATATATATATATATATATATATATATATATATATAAACCCTGATATAATACTTTTGGATTCATGGATATGAATGTTTGGGGATGAAATCAATTCAAGAACACACGCTTTCATCTGCCCAAACAAATGCGTGACACGTCATGGTATTTACTTGTTGGAGCCATAACTAAAGAACCGTTGATCGGATGGGGGTGAAAGTTTTTTTACGAGTTACAGAGGCCGAAAGATATAAAAATATGTTAAGATTTTTGAAAAAAATAATTTCAATTTTGTGTCTATCACACCGTTAGATTTACGACACGGATCGGTGTAACACGAAAGAGATCAAATCTCTACGATTCAAGCCAGAAAGAATCGCAAAGGTATGAGATCTTGAATCTCCCTTATAGATACACCATAATTAATTTTTTGAAACCCAATTATCATATAAATCAAATGATCTAGTATTTTTTTTAATTCCTCCGGTAATTGGTATCACAGCAGGATTTTGATTTACTTGATAATTGAAAAATTCATGCTGTCCATTAAATCCTATTTAAATGATTTAATATTAATCTTGAATGAATTTTATATATAGGATCTAATTTTTTTTGTAGAGATTCATAAGTTTCATCCCCCGATTACGGCCCAATTCATATTTTATTAATTTTGTATGATTGGATCGTGCGATAGTTAATTCGTAGTTATTTTTTGTCTTCGATTGGGTTGTAATAATTAGTTTTTACTTTTAGATCATTAGATTTGTCTGTAATTGTTACATGTAATTTTTTTTGGTCGATCAGAATGTACATCGACTGATGAGTCGGACATCGAAGGCAATTTTAGGGACGAATGAGATTTGTCGGACAACAATTTGGAAAGTTTTGGTGGAATCTTATAGTGTTGTAAAGGACCATGGTAGTGTGAGTTAGTGATTATGACATCACACGAAAGTTTCATGATACACTTCATATGCATACTAGGTGTCGTGGTGACATGGTGCGATTATGTGTTATATTGGAAAGAGCAACCTCCCAGAGTATTTTAGTGGTGGTGGCATAGTATGGAAAACTTCGACTCGACCAAGTTTCCCTACATGGGAAGGATTCTTGGAGTCAATAATTGCATGAGATAAGGAATTAGAGAACATAATGGAGAGGGACATATTTTAGTTTCCTTATTGTTTATGGATTGTCTCTTACTTTTCTTATTAGTGTGTGATTGTGGTTCTTATTTAATATATATGTTCTATTGCGTGCTAAAATGAATTAATTTTAGCATTAAATTGGACAACATGGATAAATATTATTGGACCCGACCTTAGATCACGATTTTCTTGGAAAATAAATTTTTTGGTGGCTTATTTTAAACTTGTTAAATATTAAGGGTTTTGTTTATTACCCAAATTAAATGTAATTTCCACAATTATTTTAATTTAAAATAATTTAATTATTTTTGGATAATTAAAATACGGAAATTAGTTATTTTAATTTGAATGAATAAATTGAAAATTTTCATTATTTTAAGTGGATAATTTAAAATTGAATAGTCTCCATGGTTATATGTTTAATTTAAATTTTCTAAAATTATGGGTTTTTAATGTGTAATTAGAAAATATAAATTAAATTTCTGGATTTATTTGTGAATATAAGAAAATTTAGAACTTATATTTATTACACGTGTTTTGGACGCGCAAAAATTAGGACAATAAGAAATTTTGACATGCGTCAGTTACCCTGTATTTTTAAAAATATTAAAATTAAACTTCTCTTTTTGACAACCCTCACAAAAGTTTTAAATTACTAAGTGGAAGAGGGATTTTGTCACAAACAAATCCCACGGTATCCATCAACTCTTTTTAGGTTTTCAATAACGAGTAGGTCCTTCAAGTAGGAATACTAATTATTGTGGTAACCAATGCAAATTTCCTTACGGGTAATTTTGAGCTCATATTTATATGGGAGGCCCCCAAAGGAGGAGTCTATGTGATATGGAATAGTCTACAATTAGTTGGTGGTATACACTTATACACAAAATTATAGTCGGTTTCCCAAAGAGGAATGCTATTATTTTGTGGGACCAAAGTGTCAGCTATTAATTTTATTTGGCATAGATGGTAAAATTAAAGAAATTGTCCTGTCTAATGTGATTATGTATGAAGGACCTTATACTCTTGACTCATTTGAGTCTACATTATATAAGTCCTCATCTAGTTTGGAAATAGTGACAAAATTGAGTCCATTCCCTAGAATCCAAAAAGCCCGAGACTCTACTCTTCATTTCTCTTGATTGATTGTTCAAAGGTATATTCACAATCATCCACACACATTATGATTGCATTCATTCCATGTATATTGCATAAATTGATTGTGTGAGTGTTGTGTGTGTTTAATCCCATTTAAAATTGGTTTTAAATAATTTTTGGGAATTTTTAATAATTTTTAAATGATTTTTTGAAATTAAAATTTGGATTAAAAGCTTTTGGGGTCATTCTGTAATTCCTGGTTTTATGTTTTCATACCTGAAATTTTATTTGGGTAGGATCCAAAAGCGTTTGAGAATTGAGGGTGCCTGTGTATTTATTTTTAAAACACGCGTGTGAGGTTCAATCGTAGCCCTACACCTGTCACAACTATACCGGCCTGATTTATGAGTCTTTGAAGACACATAGCCATTGTCCATTATCATCCCTTGGATCGTTGTTATCAACGCTCTGCATGTGTTTGAGGACAATCCATGTGAAACCTCCTTAGGCCAATCAAAAGTCGTTTAATGAACTGTTGTTCTTAAATTGTTGGATCAAAGTCTTTCGCCCTTGACTTAATCTCAGCCCTTGATTTTGAACAGACCTTCTCGATCCTTCCTTTCTCCTTATAAAAGGAGTCTTACCCTCGGCCTTAAGAGACTTTTGTCTTTTCATCTAAGTAGAGAGAGAAGAGAGAAGAGATATGGAGAGAAACCTTAAATCGTCCTAACCCATTTTCAAACCCTAAACTCATTTTCTTAAACCATTTACACCAAAACACCAACCCTAAGTGTTTGAGAGTTGATTGTGAGTTGGTTTGAAAGCCTGTTCGTGGTTTATCCTCTTAAGTTTAAGATCTTGTATCCAACTTAAACATTTAGGTTAGATCTGTATTTCATTTTTATAGAAATTATAGATCTGGTCATTTTATGTTAAATTACACTTAGATCTGCATATTCAGTTTCTCGTCTTAAGAAATCAGGTTGTTGATTTATTTTCTGTAAATGTTTTTCACAACTCTAGAATCAACAAAATTATTTTATGTTTCTAGTTCTTTTGAAACAAGACTTTTGACTAAGTTGGAATCGCAATCGGTGGTTTTCAATTTCAAAAATATTATCAAAACCCTCTAAAATTGATTAAGGCCTTGAACCGTCTTCCGAGCAAGGTAACCTTGGATTCAGGGATTAATTAAAAGGTCAAACAATGTTCTTTTGTTTCCTAAGAAGAGAGAAACTAAAAATCACAACATATAGATCTGATTTGTAATTTGATAGGACTGTTTGTATAAAATAAGCATGTGTGTGTGCATGCATGTGTTAGAGCACCATCACAAACACTTGACACATTACAACACAGAAGTTTTGGTTATAAGATCTTGAATCATCAAGAGTCGACGTAAAGACTGGAACAAAGTAGAGAAGTTAGCAAGCTGGGAAAGCCAGATCAACATCAAAATTGCAGATAAGTTAGAAGTAAACCAGTGGGTACATTTCTAAGCTTGTATAGGTCTGATTTATGTGCATGTGTGTTATATAGTTTGTAACTTGAATATTTTGTTTTAGTGATTTTTTTTTGGGTTTGTGACTTAGAAGTCAGCGTGGATGTTTCCTCAGTTCGGTGAGGTTTTACCACGTTAAAATCGCCTTGTCCTTAATATTTCTACATGTCCTCATCTCATTCTTGTGGTTGTGCTGAGTTTAATTATTTTAAACTATTTTACCAAACCTGTTATAAAATCTTGAATGATCTCGTACATGTTTTATTAAACACGTCTTGTGATTAAACTGGTTTGATTTAAAGAAAAGAGTTTCCTCAAAAAATAGTTCGGAGTTACTTTAATAGTTTAATCTTATATTAAACTGTCTAAGTAACAGCTTTTTCAATTGGTATCAGAGCTTTGAATTTTTTAAAAAGATCTTGTGTTTCTGAAATTGTTTTCTTAAAATCAAATAATGGACGAGAAAAATGAAAGATTTGGTAACTTGACCCCTCTCTTTGATGGAAACAAGTTTGCTTACTGGAAAGTAAGGATGGTTTCTTTCATACAAGGAACCTTGGGAGATGATGTCTGGGATATTGTTGAAAATGGATATACTTATCCTACAAAACCAGCCATTAAAGGAAGTAATGAGAGAATTAAAAAGTATTAAGTAAATTCACTCAAGAAGAGAAACAAGTTTCTTGAAACAACAACAAAGGAAAGAATGTCATTTTTATGTATATAAATGAACATGAGTTCAAAAGGATCTCATCTTGTGCAACTTCTAAGGAAGCTTGGGATACACTAATTACTGCACATGAAGGTGACACTAGAGTTAAGGCTACTAAAACACATATGCTTGTCCAGAAGTATAACTCTTTAATAATGTCAGACTCTGAATCCTTTGATGACTTTTACATGAATTTGACTGACATTGTGACCAAATTGCATGCTAATGGAATAACTTATGACAGACATGAAATTGTCCCTAATATTCTAAGACCATTACCACATAAATTTGATAACAAAAGTTATGCTATTGAGGAAATGAGTGACCAAAATCTCACTCCTGAATTACTCAATAGTAAACTGAGAACTTTGGAAATGGAATTAGAATTTAAGAAACAATTGACCCAGTCCCATAGGTAACAGACTAGTTCCAATTTGAGTTTTTCCTCTAAGCTGATGAAACCTGAGCTCACTATTCCCAATGATGACTGTGATGAGGTATGTGATAGTTTGGATAATTAAATTTCCTTGATGTCAAAACAGTTGAAGAAAATTGTCAAATTTAGAAATAAAATGGTAAACACACAAGGCAAGCCAAATTATCCAACTCAGTCTAACTACAAACCTCATGAGAAAGGTCAAGACAAACATCACAAGGACATTCATATGAGACCTAACAAAGACTTCAAGAACATTGAGTGTTTTAGATGTGGAAAATTGGGACATATAGCACAAGACTGTAGAGTGAAATTGAACATGACCAATAAACATACTAGGGCCAACATTTTCAAAACATGGGATGGTTCAAGTGATTCTGAAAATGAGGAACCTGAATCATCTGATGTTTTTGATCCTTGCATGTCCTTCTTTGCCAAGATAATATATAATGACGATATGCATGTGCCTATGTATGAGAACGATGATAATAGCTCTAATTCTGTTGTTATGAATCATGCTGCTACTGGTTTAGATGCTTTAATTTCTAAAAATAATGCTAGTTCTACTACGTGGTGTGTGAGTCAAAGGGAAAGTGATAATAACGATGTCAATGTGTGTGTGAGTTTAAGAAATGAATCCATAGAGGTCACTTCACACACTACACTTAGTGATTCAGACACTGAAGACCTCCCTGATATTCACACACTTTATGCGAAAACTCTCAAGAAAAGCACTAGACTATAGAATATAGTGAAAGATCTCACTAAGAAAATAGAAGTCCTAAGCCTGATGGTTAAACTTAATGCTGAAGAGTATACTACCTAATGTCTAACTCATGAAAATGAAGTCAAAATTTTTGATCAAAAATTGAAGAATTTGATTGAAGTAAATGAATCTCTGGAGAAAAATATAAAGGGACATTATTAGAATTGTAACAATCTAAAGAAAAGACAACAACTGTTCTCAAAAAAATTGCAAAATTTGAAAATAATTCCAACTATTTTGATGGTTTTGTTGCTGATTCAAAAACCAATTCTGATGATCGAACTGGAATAGGGTTTTGCCCCAATTTAAAGACACAAACTAAAAACCTTAAACCAACCAAGTTTGTATCAAGAGGGAAAAGACCTATAGAAACTTGTCCAGATTTTCATTCCCTAAAAAATGAATTTGATAAAAAACAACAAAAGTTTGATATTGGAGAATCAAGTTAATCTAAATGTGAAATTTTACCTAACGCTAAATACATCTCCCCTCCAATTAGGAAGAGTGTTTCTTCGTTTCAAACTGTACTCCCTAGGAATAAGGTTCAACCCCAAAATTCCATGAAGCCTATGTTTAGAGATTTTCCTAAGGAGATACCCTTTTCGAGCAATTTATATTGCTCATACTGTGACAAATACGGTCATTCATTTGAAGGTTGCTACTCTAGACGTTTTGTAAAACTTGTCTATAATACTCCTCTATACCAGAACTTTAACTATTCAAGGAGAAGTCGTAACAATTATGTTCTGCCTAGACAACCAGATAAAAACTCTAACTATAGAAAGAGAAAGACCAAACCTAAAAGATCATTTCCAAGAAGGATTCCTAGGCACTTTACTAAACCAAATGATCCTACTTTCCATAAAATTCAAACTCGTGCACAAAATATTTTTCAATAAAAAACTAATTCTCGCAAATTTTATCAAATGAGAGCAAATATGTGCAAAATAAAAACTAGAGCTATTTGGGTTAGAAAAGATGATCTATTGCCCTAGACTAAGTGTAATATTGTGATCACTTCTTTAAAAGCTGAGCACACTCCCTCTGGTTGGTATTTAGACTCTAGGTATTCAAAGCACATGACTGGGGATGATACCTAACTTTCAAACAAAACCATCTTTGTTGGAGGAAAAGTTATTTTTGGTGATGGAGTATCATCTCAAATCATTGGTAAAGGAACACTTCAAGAAGAAGGATTACCTTTACTTGAAAATTTTCTTCTAGTAATAGGTCTTAAGGCTAATCCACTTAGTATCTCGAAATTTTCTGACTCAAATCATACTGTCAACTTTTCAAAGAATAATTACAAAATTTTAAATAAAAAAGGTGAGTGCATAATTACAGGACTCAGAACTCCTGACAATTGTTATACTCTCCAGAGCAGTACTGAGGTCTGTAACATTACTAGAATGGATGACAATGAGATATGGAATAATTGAATGGGCCATATAAATTACGAAAATCTTAGTAGATTGTCTTCATAAGAAATAGTTAGAGGAATTCCAAAGATCAAACCTATTTCTAATATTGTCTGTGGATCATGTTAGGAAGGAAAAATTGTTAAGGCACCTCATAAGAAAGTCAAAGATATCATTACCTCTAAACCCTTGGAGCTCATCCATATGGACCTAATGGGTCCCTCTCGAACTGTTAGTCTCTGTGGACACAGTTACATTCTTGTTATGGTTGATGACTTCGCTAGATTTACTTGGGTAGCCTTCTTAAAATAAAAGTCTGACACTTTCCAAACTTTTTTGAATATTTTACTTCGAATTGAAAATGAGAAGGAAACTTAAGTAAATAGAATTTATAGTGATAGAGGTGGTGAATTCATAGACACCGGTATTATAGAGTATTGTGACTATAATGGCTACAAACATGAATTTAGTGCTCCTAAGACTCCTCAACAAAATGGAATCGCTGAGAGAAAGAATCGTACTCTTCAAGAGATGGCATGTGTTATGATTCATGCGAAGAGCTTACCTAAATATTTTTGGGTAGAATCTATTCGAACTGCTTGTCACATTATCAATAGAGTCTATCTTAGGAAGAATTCTACACAAACTCCTTACGAACTATGGTATGGGAAAAATCCCAATCTTAAATGCCTTAGAACCTTTGGTAGTACGTGTTATGTCTGGAAAGACAGAGAACACTTATCCAAATTTGAGACTCATGGAGATAAAGCTATCTTTCTAGGATATTCTCCTGATAGTAGAGCATACCATGTCTATAATCTTTGCACAAAGACCTTAATGGAATCTATAAACGTTATTGCAAGTGACACTACTGTTGAGAGTAAGACTGGAGAACTAACTATTGTGGAAGAGTCTGAATTTTTTTTAGAAAATGGCTCTCGAGAAATAGATGATTCTTTACCAATTGAGACACCTGAAGTACCTAACTGGGTTTCTAAAAATCATCCCATAGATGAAGTTGTTCGTAACCCTAGTCAGCCTGTAAGTACAAGATCTCAGTTAAGAAACTATGCTCATTATGCATGTTTTATTTCCCTTGTGGAACCAAAGAATGTAAATGATGCATTGAATTATCCTCATTGGATTTCTTCCATGCAGTAAGAACTTCTTTAATTTGTCATTCATGATGTTTGGTATCTTGTACCTAGGCCTGATCACAAAAAGGTTATTGGCACACCTTGGATAGTTAAAAATAAATCTGATGAAAGTGGGATAATCATTAGAAACAAAGCCAGATTAGTTGCTCAAGGATACTCTCAAATTGAAGGAATAGATTTTAACGAGACTTTTTCCCCTGTTACTCGCTTAGAATTTGTTCGTCTTCTCTTTTCCATAGCTTGTTACTTACATTTTACGCTTTATCAAATGGATGTCAAATCTGCCTTCCTTAATGGAATATTGACTGAGGAGACCTAGATAGAACAACCAAAAGGGTTCATTGACCCTCAATATCCAAATCATGTTTTTCGTCTTAAAAAGGCCTTGTATGGCCTAAAATAAGCGCCAAGAGCCTGGTATGAGCGTCTTTCCAATTTTCTCTTAGATAAATGATTTAAGAGAGGTGGAAATGATCAAACCCTTTTTGTGAAACATTTTGACAAACATATTATTATAGCTCAAGTTTATGTTGACGATATCATCTTTGGATCAACATCTCCCTCAGAAGTTAAATCCTTTTCTGAAATTATGCATAAAGAATTTCAAATGTCTCTTATGGGGGAGTTGCAATTTTTTTTGGGTCTTCAAGTCAAACAGAATTCAGAAGGTTTATTTGTTTCGCAATCTAAGTATGCTTCAGAGATTGTCAAAAAAATTTGCCTTGAAAGTGCTAAAGAAGCTAAAACTCCCATGAGTACTACGGTCAAATTATCTAAGGATAAGGGTGGTAAATCCGTAGATTCTACTCTGTATCGTAGTATGATAGGAACCTTATTATACCTTACTGCCTCACGTCCTGATATTATGTACGCTATTTGCGTGTGAGCCCGTTATCAAAACAATCCTAAAGAGAGTCATTATGTGTTAAAAGAATCATAAAATACATAAAAGGTACTCTAAATTTAGAAATTTAGTACACCAATGATACTCCTAGTACTACAATAGGATACACTGATGCTGATTGGGCAGGGTGTACTGATGGTAGTAAGAGCACATCAGGAGCTTGTTACTATATCGGTAATAATTTGGTAGGATGGAGTAGTAAGAAACAAAACTGCACTTCTTTATTAACAGCTGAATCTGAATACATAGCTGCTGGAAGTTTCTGTGCTCAATTACTTTGGCTTAAGAAAATGCTAAGTGATTATGGTATTTAAGAAGAACAGTTACATCTCTATTGTGATAATCAAAACGCGATCAATATATCAAACATATAAAAATAAGACATCACTTTATACACGAATTAGTTGAGACTAAGGAATTAGAAATCAATTATCTTCCTACTAATTTGCAACTCGCAGATATGTTTACCAAACCTTTGGATTACAATAGATTTATTGCTTTGCGTAAATCGATAGGAATGGTTTGTGCTGAATAAACTCCTATGACTTAAGTAATATTCCCTTTGTCCATTTGAGACAAAATGGGGGAGAAATTTGAGTCTTATGAGTTCATTGTTTTGTACATATTTCTAATAAGCTTGATATTAATGATTATTTGTAGGATTTTGTACAGTTGTATTCAACAAATGTGAATAGGGTATTAATTTAGTTGAGTTATGTAATTTTCTTTTCTAGGAAATGGAAAGATAGAATTTTTTAGGAATAGTTTTTTCCTCATTTCTTTATTGCCCTACGAGTCCTAGATGACTCAAAGGATATTTTGTCTCATATTTCCAAAGGGGGAGATTGAAGCACCTTATACTCTTAACTCACTTGAGTCTACATTGTATAAGTGCTCATCTAGTTTGAAAATAGTGACAAAATTGAGTCCATTCCCTAGAAGCCAAAAAGCCTTAGACTCTACTCTTCATTCCTCTTGATTGATTGTTCAAAGGTATACTGACAATCATTCACACACATTAGGTTTGTATTCATTCCACGTATATTGCATAAATTGATTGTGTGAGTGTTGTGTGTGTTTAATCCCATTTTAAAATTGGTTTTAAATAGTTTTTGGGAATTTTTAATAATTTTTAAATGATTTTTTAGAAATTAAAATTTGGATTAAAAAGTTTTTGGGGTTATTCTGTAATTCCTGGTTTTATGTTTTCATACCTGAAAGTTGATTTGGGAAAGATCCGAAAGCGCTTGAGAATTGAGGGTGTTTGTGTATTTATTTTTAAAACACTCGTGTGAGGTTCAATCGTAGCCCTACACCTGTCCAACTATACCGGCCTGATTTGTGTTTCTTTGAAGACACATAACCATTGTCCATTATCAGCCCTTGGATCGTTGTTATCAACGCTCTGCATGTGTTTGGGGCAAATCCATGAGAAACCTCTCTAGGCCAATTAGAAGCCGTTTAATGCACCATTGTTCTTAAACCGTTGGATCAAAGTCTTTCGCCCTTGACTTAATCTCAGCCCTTGATTTTGAACAGACCTTCTCGATCCTTCCTTTCTCCCTATAAAAGGAGGCTTACCCTCGGCCTTAAGAGACTCTTGGCTTTTCGTCTAAGTAGAGAGAGAAGATAGAGAAAGAGAAACCCTAAATCGTCCTAACCCAGTTTCAAACCCTAAACTCATTTTCTTAAACCATTTACACCAAACACCAACCCTGAGTGTTTAAGAGTTGATTGTGAGTTGGTTTGAAAGCCTGTTCGTGGTTTATCCTCTTAAGTTTAAGATCTTATGTTCAACTTAAACATTTAGGTTAGATATGTATTTCTTTTTTATAGAAATTATAGATCTGTTCATTTTATGTTATATTACACTTAGATCTGCATATTCAGTTTCTCGTCTTGAGAAATCAGCTTGTTGATTTATTTTCTGTAAATATTTTTCATAACTCTAGAATCAACAAAATTATTTTATGTTTCTAGTTCTTTTGAAACAAAACTTTTGACCTAGTTGGAATCGCAATCGGTGGTTTTCAATTTCAAAAATATTTTCAAAACCATCTGAAATTGATTAAGACCTTGAACCGTCTTAAGAGTAAGTTAATCTTGGATTCCGGGATTAATTAAAAGGTCAAACAAAGTTCTTTTGTTTCCTAAGAAGAAAGAAACTAAAAATCACAGCATATAGATCTGATTTGTAATTTGATAGGACTGTTTGTATAAAATAAGCGTGTGTGTGTGCATGCATGTGTTAGAGCACCATCACAAACACTTGACACACTACAACACAAAAATGTTGGTTATAAGATCTTGAATCATCAAGATTCGATGTAAAGATTGGAACAAAGTAGAGAAGTTAGCAAGCTGGGAAAGCCACATTAACATCAGAACTGCAGAGAAGTTAGAAGTAAACCAGTGGGTACATTTCTAAACTTGTATAGGTTTGATTTATGTGGATGTGTGTTATATAGTTTATAACTTGAATATTTTGTTTTAGTGATTTGTTTTAGTTTGTGACTTAGAAGTTACCGTGGATGTTTCCTCAGTTGGGTGAGGCTTCACCAAGTTAAAATCGCCTTGTCCTTAATCTTTCTACATCTCCTCATCTCATTCTTGTGGTTGTGATGAGTTTAATTGTTTTAAACTTTTTTACCAAACCTGTTATAAAATCTTGAACTGATCTCGTACATGTTTTATTAAACACGTCTTGTGATTAAACTGATTTGATTTAAAGAAAAGAGTTTCCTCAAAAAACAGTTCGATTTTTTTTATTTAGAACAAATATTTATTGAATCAATAAAGAGAAAACCCTCTCTCATGGCTTAAAAGCAAATATCAAACGATGAAGCCAAAATTCAAAGAGAAATTACAGAGACCTTTTCTGAATCTACTAAAATAGATGCTCTAATATCTCTAGGGAGATCACTATAATTTTGAAAGCTTGAAGATCTTTGATGGTTGGACCCATGATTGGCAAGCAATATTGCAGTTTTATTGGCTTCTGAGGAACATAACTTGATGAGACAATGATTAGTCTGAAGAAAATCTTTGATTTCGTTAATATCCGTCCTTATACGCCACGGAGATGTAGAAGAAGAAGATAAAAGACAATGACGAATATTTTCTGAATCTATTTCTATATCTATGTTAGAAATACCCTTCTCCTTGCAGAACTTGATCCCAACCAAAATGGCTTGAATTTGTGCTTCAATAGATGAATCTGTGGATAAAGTATTTGAAAAGCCCAAATGAATCGACCGATATCATTTCGAATAATAGAGCCAATACCCATATTGTTCCCTATCTTGGCAGCACAGTTGAGTTTGAGTTTACCTTTTGGAGGACATTTCCAAGGCACAACTATGAAAGAAGATCTGGAAATCTTGAAATTAAGAGAAAAGGAAGTTATTACCTCATTACATAAATCATCTCTCCCACTTTTGACTTTGGAATTTTGAAATACCTTTTCAATTCTAGATATCACCCTTGAAGTAATCAAATTAGCTCTCATTATTACACCTTCAAAAAGAGCTTTGTTTCTAGAAAGCCAAATTTCCCAAATAATGGTAACTGGAATGATCTTAT
The DNA here is from genome assembly GCA_949130495.1 of Sambucus nigra. Classification (NCBI taxonomy): domain Eukaryota; kingdom Viridiplantae; phylum Streptophyta; class Magnoliopsida; order Dipsacales; family Adoxaceae; genus Sambucus; species Sambucus nigra. The sequence continues at coordinate 179,128,870 of OX422211.1, forward strand.
GCAGCCAATGAGATATATGAGAATTACCTGAATGTAACCACCATTGAATTATCGAGCCATGAATAGTGGAAGGTCTTTGAGTAACTCCCAATAAGCAGCAAAAATGATTCCAAACTTCAGCAACTATAGGACCTTATATAAACAGATGGTTCAGAGATTCCCTATTCTTATGGCAGCACTGACATCTTGAAGCCAATTTCACTCCCACCTTTTAAATAAGATCTTCTACAGGAACACATTTAGATAATGTTTTCCACACAAAAGTAGATATATTAGGAGGAATATGAGGATCCCATATATAGTTAAATGCTAAAGAGGACAGTTTAGACTTTCTAATAATCTCATAAGCCGAGGAAAATGAGAAATTTCCACTAGAAGAGGGTTGCCATATTAGACCATTATCTAACCATAAAGAATTAGCCTCCATAGTATTCCAAGAAGATCGGATTCTTCTAAAAGTCATTGAGCCACTTCCAGTAGGAACATTAGAATATTTAGCATTCATAAACTTAGCCCATAAGCTAGTATTCTTCTTCATATTCCAGGCCAATTTGATGTTGGAAACTTCTCTGATATACTCCAAATTTTTTATTCCTAATCCACCTTCTTTATTTGGAAAACAAATAGAATCCCACTTGATCCAATGAAATTTTTTCCCATAATCTTTTTTTATTCCCCCAAAGAATGAACAAATCAATTGATTTGATCACTAATTTAGGAGGCTGTATAGCAAATAATATAAAGATAAGGATAGAATTTTAAACAGATTGGATCAGTGTAACTCTACCAGCTAAAGAAAGAAATTTAGACTTCCAACTCTGAATTTTGGAGGCAATAGAGTGAATTAGAGATTCAAAGTACATAGCTTTCATTATACTCTTGAACAGCGGGCAACCAAGATAACTCATATGGCCATTAGAAAATTTGAAACCTGTGAAGGAGGCAATATTGGCTCTGACAGAAACAGAAGCTTTAGAGTTTAATGAGAAGCAACATTTCTCTTTGTTAAATAGTTGACCTGATTCCTTCTCATAACATTCAATAAACTTCATAAGATTTTGAAGACTTTTCTTTGTACCACTAAAAAATATTATTAAATCATCAGCATAACTAAGATGACTAATTAATGGACATCCTCTAGGGTGAGAGAAAGGATCAATAGAACCAGCCAACATCTGATTATTCAATCCTCTTCTAAAAGCTTCTGTCGTGATAATGAATAGGCTTGGGGATATAGGATCCCCTTGCCTAATTCCTCTTGAATGTTGTAAGAATACCATAGGATGCCCATTGATAATTATAGAAAACCAGATGGATGAAATGCATCTCCAAATTAAGTCAATTAAAAGTCTCTGAGAAGCCAAAAGCTTTTAGAGATTTAATTAAGAAATGCCATGAGGTTCTATCATAAGCTTTATCCAAGTGAAGTTTCAAAACCACATTACCTCTAGTAGCTTTTCTATCAATAAGTTGCATCATCTCTTGAGCTAATAGAATGTTGTCAAGAATGGTTCTCCCTTTAAAAAATCCTGATTGATTGCAAGAAATAAGAGATGGAAGCATAGGTCTAAGCCTAGAGTTAATAATCTTGGTGATTATCTCATAACTAAAGTTATAAAGACTGATAGGTCTGTAGTCCTTGCAAAACATAGGTCTATGAACTTTAGGAATAAGACAAATAATAGTAGAACTCCAAGATTTGGGAATGTCAGCTCCTAAGAAAAATGCTTGGATAGCATTCACAAGATCCTGCTTGATGATATCCCAACAATGCACATAGAAATATCCATTGAAGCCATCACATCCAGCTGAACTATTCTGATTCATCTCTTTAATGGCATTCAAAATTTCTTCTTCTTCTGGGATAGAAATCAGATTACAATTCATCTCCTCTGTCAAAATCTTTGGGATAACTTCAAAAAGACCATTATCTTCAAAAGGACCTGCAGAAAATAAATTTGAAAAATAAGATATAAACTGGTTAGAAATGTCTTCTTTATTCTCATTGATTCTCCCCTCATTATCTTCAATAACATGTATACATTGCCTTCTTCTATGATTTTGAACCTGAGCATGATAGAATTTATTGTTTCTATCTCCATTGCTTATCCAATCACCCCTAGCTTTCTGAAACCAGAACATTTCCTCTTTGGCCGTAGCAGCATTGAGGTTTGCCTTGGCTTTATAGTAGATCTGCCTTTGAACTCCACTATTATCACTTTCTAACTTTAGTTCTTCTTGAAGTAGATTGTCCTCCATAATGGAAATTTCTTCAAACACATTTTTAGATTTTCAAAGCTGCTTTAAGTCTTTTGAGCTTAAAAGAAAATACCTCCATATGTCTACCTATAGTAGCCAATGCCCAAGAACTTTGGACTAACTTGATGAAACCTTCATGAGTACTCCACATATTTAGAAATCTAAATGGTTTAGAAGAGGAATCAAACTGACTCTGAATAGAAATTAACAAGGGACTGTGATCAGAACAGTTTCTATGCAAATGTTTAATGGAAGAATTAGGAAAGGAGTCCAACTAGGAAGAGTTAACCAAGCCTCTATCAAGTCTCTCAAACATCATATTACCATTTACACTTTTGGCCCAAGTGAATTTAGATCCACTATATCCCAAATCCTACAATGAACAGTTAATCAAGCAAGAGTTAAAATCAGAAGCACCCCCAAGATCAATATTAGCACCCCCAGCCCTTTTTGCACTTGTACAAACTATATTGAAGTCCCCCACAACAATAAGAGGATAATTATTGCACATAGATGAACTATATGCTAAAGACTCCCATAGATTCATTATTTCCAGTCTAGTACATTTAGCATAAACTAAATTAACTCCTAACTGAGTTTTTAAGCTTGGATGATCTAGTTTAAGAAGAAAATTTTGATCACCATCTAACAAAGCATCACATTGAATACCATGTCTCCAAAAGCACCAAATTTTATTTAATCTATTAAAGCAGCAGCTCTCAAAACTAATAATTCTCCTGATATCTTCTATTTTAGAGCTATCAACCATGGGTTCAAGAATGGATAAAAAAGAAAGTTTATTAATCTTACAAAGCTTTTTAATCCTCCTTTTTTAAGGCTTATTCCCCACTCCTCTAGCATTCCATACTATACCTTGTATCATTGAGATTGAATATGGCAAACTTGCTTGGAACCTCTACTAGCGGATCTGGTAACCCTTCTTTTGGCTGTGAACAACTTCTTGTTACCTTTGGTTTTTAACTTCTTCCGAATGATCACCATAGGTTTAACTGAACTATTCTCCTTTCTCTCCTTACTATCCATTTTTTCTGACAACAATGCTGAGAGCATATTCAAATCCTCCCAATCAGATCCTTTTTGGATTTCAGAATTTTCATTATCTGAGCGGTACCCCCTATTGGAAATTTGAACTTTATTCACCTTATCCATTTTAGTACCTGCACTGTTATACTTTTCATCACCTAAATTGATCCCATCCTTTGATAGTAATTTTTCAATGTTTAATTCCTCCATGCTTGCTTCCTTACATTCACCTTCCTCTTCTTCATCAGCCTCTTTGCAATCTTCATCTGCTTCTGCAATTATCACAATAATATTCTAATTATGAGTCCTTACTTGATTAGCTGTATGATCATCTTGCATACTTATTATTGGATCTTCAGTATCAATGGGAAGAGTCTTGGTTAAACTTGTAGATGCTTCTGATTGGAACTTTAAGACAGGATGCTTCTCTGATTCCTTTTCTTTAGGCCTATACATCCATAAAGGTTCTTGAAATTTGTATGGTTTCTTTAAGGGCTGCGTACCTTATTCAATTACTTCCTTGTCATTCCTATCAAGATTATTATTAATTTCCTTTTTAAACATGCAATTCCCTTCTTGATGACTAAGTTTAAAACCATGAGAGCAATAATGAGGCATGCCTTCATATTCGATGGTTTGCCAATAACCAATATCACCACTCCCTATCCAAATTCTATAGGGTCTTGTCTTTAGAAGATCCAATTCTACACACACTCTAGCCACACTAGGTTTGTGTATGTTTTCAGTGGATTGATCTATCTTAAGGGGATTCCCAACGGCTTGAGCCAAATAAAACAAAGGTTCTTTAGCAAAAAGATGAACAGGTAAACCTGGAAATTGTATCCATATGGTAACAATGGGACTTTCTTGATCAGATCTAAATGTTGGGGGCCATTTAAAAGTCCTCATAGGGCTCTTACCAATATACCATTGATCTTTCATCCATAGCCTCATGAAATCTTCTTGGAAGTTGACTCTGATAAGGATGTGTTTATGATCAATAAGACCAATATGATATGCAGCCTTTAACCCAAAAGTTTCAAAGTTTTTACAAATAAACTCCATTGATGGTTTTCCATGTGAGAACTTTCCAACTAGGTCATGATTGAAAGGAGCAGATCGAATGTTAACTTCTTCTTGGGAGAAGATAATTGTTGGTTCACCCTTATATTTTGAGAGAGGTTTGAGATTGACTGCATGGGAAGGAGATTATTCTTTCAAAACACTAGCAAAGGATTTTTGCCAAGGATTTGAGGGGTCAGGAGGTTTAGGGGTGATGGACGTAGAAGGTAAGAGAAGGTTGGTTGCCATGCAACCCTAATTAGGGTTATGGTGGCTAGAGAGAGAGAGACTAAGTAACATCTTTTTCAATGTATAGTAGGTTGTCCAATGAGGAATGCTATTCAAATGGTAATTGGGATGCTGACAAATTCTTTTAAAATGGTAGATGGAACCAACTATAAATTGAATTCAAAGTTAATTGCTTGTTATAATATGTTCTTTATTATGTGATTCTCTAGTTTTAATTGGTAACTCTAATATCCACTTATTTCATACTCAGTTTTATATGCCTTCTGCTAATAATTAGAAAGGATGAATTCAAATTTGACCTAGTGTTAACGATAGAGAAATGCATATATATATATATATATATATATATATATATATATTCCCTCAGTGTTTGTCTTGAAGAGTCACATTATATGATTTCTATAAGGAAATATGGAATACAAGTGGAACAGATTAATGGTGTGACACAATATGACTTGTTTATTAAGTTAGATATATTGTGACATTAGTATTAATCTGTGTCCATTTCCTATAATGTGCTGATTATCTCACATCTAATGTTTGATAATTTGGGCATATAGTTAGGCAGGTTTCCAAGAATGACTTTAATGGAATATTAGTGTGATTGATATAACCCTAGTTATAAGATTATGTTTTGACGGTGATTTCTCATCTGAAGGAACTAGAAATCTAAATAGGTGAAATTGACGGAAGGTTAATAGAATCTATAGTCAAATCAGAAACTATTAAGTTGTAATTATGACAGTGGCTAGGTTTCTAAGACAGTTAGCGAATTATGTAATCACAAGTGAATTCACTAAGAGCAGTCAGAATACTAGTAGAAGTTAATAAGATTATATTCTTTAAAAGAACAAAATAGATACATTTTATTTTCAACAAAGTTGAATAATTTTTAATGGTTTGTTCTACGGTAACCTGGATTTTAGAAACATGAGCCATAAATCATTGGTTCTAGAAAACCAGTCAACTAGTGATAGGTGAATTTATCTACTAGTGGGAATTTATAATTGCAGTGGGAGTCGTGAGTCTCACTTTTGATTATTAGAGATTAATTTTAAATGATTGCTTATATGTATGTAATAATAAAAGGAACTTTAGTTCAACTTCTACTCTTTTTTGGAAGGATATTTGTTTTATTTTAATAACATACGTGTTGTTATTGGAAATAAACAATATATTCATCTTTGGTACTAAAGAGGATAATCATTATAAAATAAATCTCATATATTGTACACTGTAGTTTTTTAATGATATTCATGATTTATCACTAAATGGTTAAGATTATTCTCTATAACCCATAATATATCTATAGCACCAAATACCCAGGTTATTTTATCTAAATGAATTCTAAATTTGTGGAAGGTTGATTATTACATTCACCAGAAGTGGAGGCACTTCTAGTTAATAAATATGGTTTAGATGGAAAATGACCAGGAAGTATTATAGCTACAGAAATATTAGAATTGGTTTATTATGTTTGGTGTAATTCTATAACTACCTATTCGGGAATTTAAGAATTACAGATCATTAGTTCAAATTATATCCATGGATATTATGCCACAAGTTACTTTCAGTAACAATGTGTCAAATAAAGTTATGGATACGCATATGTCAAGATTATTTCTTTCACACGTGACAAGATTCACGATGATTATTCATAAGATATAGATACATATATGTCTAGATAGTTTTCCATGTTAGTTTTCTTTACTCCCATTAAGGATAGTGGAATGCTTTCTACTCAATTGTGGTATTTTATATCATGGTTAGTGCAACACTTGTGTTGGGAAAAAACTTGATAAGTTGGAATAAGGATAAATGTTTAAATATATAATCTAGATCACACTCCCAAAAGTATTGTTCTGAACAAATGAAGGTCTAATAGGATTATGTGAACTTCTTTCATACCACCAGTATAGGGTAAAACATCACAAAGAAATGAGTATGACATTCTACTATCTTATCGTAGTGGGAGGATTGCTAATTCTCATAATGATGAAAACCATATAAACGCATCACGATTTGTACACTAGTAAAGGGATAACTTTATCATATTGGGAGTGTTTTTTATTCTTAGGATTGTCACCCATCGTGACCCTTGGAGAAGAAGATAACAAACCGTGTAACTATAATAAGGTATTCCTTCACAAGGATGCATAACATTATTGGAAAATTTATGATATTTGGTACCCTATAGATTCAGGAAGATGGGGTTAACCCCATCAATTTCAAGTGAATCTAGTAAGAGAGGTAATCCAATTCATGATTTTGATAAATCATTGGATGTCTTCAGTGTGTACGAATGGATTGATAGAAGCGTGGTGGTGTTTTTAAATACTATATGTATAAATATATTTATCGTCGCACGTGATGTAAGGATATGTCATACCGTTAGACACCGGTAGTCCAATCAGTTCAATATGAAAACATTAGAAAAGTTTATTACATTTTTGGGATCAGATTAACATTTGATCACTGGAAAGAATGTACTTTTACTTATCTTAGTTATCATATTGATATTGTTCTTTTGAGACTTTGTTATGCAATATTCCAAGAAAGACATTTTCTCTTTCAGATTTGAAATTTGTATTACTCTAGAATAGAACATTAGTTTTGGTAGAATAAATATTCAAGTACCTGAAAAGGATTCATGAATATATATTTGGTTGCCAAGTAAAGAGATAAGTTTCTTGTAGGTTACTAACACATGTATTCAGTCAGATTTAAGATTTCAAAAAGTGTATAGTAGGCCTTATAAATTATACATAGGGGAGTTTCTAGTGGTTGTGATTGCATTGGTTGACAACTAGTAAGCCTCTTACTTTAGGTGTCAGGTACAGTTTCTAGATGCACGGCTCCATGCCTTTGCATATAAGTGAAAGATTGTTGGGGTTGTATACTAAAAGTCATGGTTCACTAGCGAATTTTAGTATGTCTATTTAATGAAAATATTCACAAGTGATGTTTGCATCATATTATTTTATATATAGGTGTCTTTTAGTATACACGGTAGATGATATGATGTGTAGAGTTCGGCTTACACACGAAAGCTTAGAGCATCGGTCCTTGTAGAATATAAGTTTGGTTCACAATCTTAGATGGAGATGGACACACCATCAGTAGGATTGTAGTATACTATTTTAGTAGGTCTATCTTGATTCCAGGAAATGATATAGTTTCAACTTATTGTGCTAGTACACTTTGTGTGTATTGAACGGGATTAATTAGAGATAATTATCTTTAACTGACAATATAAGATAATGCATATCTCATTATTGTTATGAGAGATTAAGTTCTTAATCCAGACATAATTGATGGACATGTGCATCAATTGTTCATTACTTTGACCTATTGGGTGAGATTCATTTATAGATCAATAAGCTTGGTAGATTGGGTTATGGTGATTAGTGTATAGTAAAAGTAATTATCAATCGAATCCACGTCTCCGTATAGAGATTGATTATACCCACTTGATATAGCTTATAAGTTTTGATTATGTCAAACTCGATTGGTGGATTTAATTATCCGACATATCAAATAAGTTAAGCGAACGATCCCAAGTAATTTATAAGAAATTAATTAAATATAATTGTCAGTAATGTAATTTAATCGACGGATATCTGTAATCTTAACGTGGGGAGATTATTAAGCATTTAATAACGAGTTGTAGATAGTAGACTAGAGTGAAATTAATACTCTTTAGTGGAATGAATAATATTTTATAGAATTATGGAAATAATTATAGAGTTTAATTAGGATTCCTAATTCTGTAGGAAGCTAGCCTCCTATTTCTCCTGGGGGGCCGTGGTAGCCTATATAAGTAACCCCTTGTCTCCTAATAAGTGGGGGATCAATATAGATCATAAAAATGCCTAAAAAGGAGTGGTAGGGTAGTGATCATTGGTGACCACACACCAATGATATGTATTGGCTTAAAGGAATAGCATGGAATATCTCGAGGTCTCTTTCAAACCTATCATGTTGTAAAATCGATTACGGGCAATTGGAGATTCCAAAAATTCTGAAGTAGAACCACGGGTTCCTGACATATAGATGAAGAGGCATTTGAAATTTCAAGTCATTTGGAGATCGTTTAATCCATCTGCTTCACGCATCTATACAAAAGAGTGATTCATGAAGCAGATTTGACAACAAAGATTAGATCTGTAATCGAATCAAGAATGGATCAAGAAGGTGAATTAAATTTTCAAAAAAGTATTATAATATATATAAATCCTGATATAATAATTTTGGATTCATGGATATGAATATTTTGGGATGAAATCAATTCAAGAACACACGATTTCATATGCCCAAATAAATGTGTGACACGTTAGGTATCTACTTGTTAGATCCATAACTTGAGAACCATTGATCGGATGGCGCTGAAATTTTTTCTATCGATTTTAGAGGTCGAAAGATATAAAAAAACCTGAAAGATCTTATTTTGACGCTGTTTAGATTTATGAAAAAATCATTTCGATTTTTTGGCTATCACACCGTTAGATTTACGACACGGATCGGTGTAACACGAAAAAGATCAAATTTCCCCGGTTCAAGCCAAAAGGAATCGCAAAGGTATGAGATATTAATTCTCCCATGTAGATACACCATAATTAATTTTTTGAAACCTAATTATCCTATAAATTCAATGATCCAGTATCTTATTTTATGTCCTCTAGCAAACCTTACCTACCAAAGTGCTAAGTGAGATTAGATTTTTCTTCAAGTTCGGTACATACCAAACATCTTCCAGCACTCTAACTATTCCACTATGCAATTTCGATCGGATTTTTCCTATCCGTTTTTTAGTGGAATGATCATTTTCCATCAAAACAGCTCCATCTTCTAGCTCCTTAAAGCTAGAAAAACACTCCATGTTGGGACATGTATGATAGGAACAACCTAAATTCAAAATCCACTCCTGGGAATTAGATCCAAATGGTTAAATAGACAAAGAAAATTAAGAATCTTCATCATCACTGGTCGCAATTTGTAGTGAGGTTGTTCGTGTCCTTCTTTAACTTAGGAGAGTATTTTTTCCAATGCCCTTTTCTAGTGACAAAAGGCACATTCATTTTTATAGTAATTCTCCTACCCAAAGTTGATGCTCCACCTATAGATTTAGATCAACGTCTTCCACAACTACCATTATTCCTTTCATTTTCTCTACCACAAACCGTCAGCGCTTCAGATATTGAGTCTCTGTAAATTTCCTTATCATTTTTACAAATCCCATTATTCATTAAGGTGTTGGAGACATCGACATAATTTATTTCCTCTATTTCATATAATAGAGTAGTGATGAAATGTTCATATGAATCAGGTAGAGAATTTAACACTAACGTTCTTTATCCTCATCGTCAATTTCGACATCCAAAATTTGCAAATTGATTAGGCATAAATATTGGGTTTCAAATTAATTTCGGTATTTTTACGGTCCCAAATTTGTATTTATCCCAAATTTATCTCGTATTTGTGCTACTAACCTTTTTGGCTAGTATTTCATGTTTTTATGTATTTCTCTTATATTTTACAAGTAAATCGTGCAAGTGGATGAGAGAGAAAGGTCAAAATAGTGAAAAAAATTTAAGAAAGAAAACTCATGGATATTTTGGTTTTTTCAGCCAGAATTTAAAGGAGGAGCCAACAAAAAAGTTGAAGAGATCGAAGTCGTGAGAGTACTGGAAGAAAACAGCACTCAATCTGAGCTATGGTGAAGAAGTTTCAAACATCCCAAGTTGAGATAAATTCAGGAGGGCAAACTGCAAATAAGAGAAAACGACAAAATAGGTAAAGCTAGGTAGAGGTTCTGACCGAACTGATTCGGTAAAGCGAACCGATTCTCCCTATGGGTTCGCTTGTGGGTTCGGTCTAATATGAGATTTTGTATTTTTTTTTCCCTATATTTTAGGTTGATTTATTTGAGTCTATCTAAACCTCTTTACACACATTTTTGCACTTGTATTAGTCTATTAGGAGTGTTTGGAACCAAGTAGGCATTCTTTTTAGGCAACCTATGATAGAGAACAACTTAGAGAAGAACTTCTATGCTTTTCATCATTAATTCAATTCAAGTATTTTTTTCGATTTTTCTTCAATTGGTGATTTGTCTTTCATGCTATTGTATTTTTCAATATTGGTAACATTAATTCATCTCATAATTCTTATTATTTCATCATGTTTGCTAGCACTACAATATTTATTGTGTAGAGATTATGTCTATGCCTGGATAAACTCATCGCGAGTTGGGGAACATGAACCCAGCCTATGTTTTTGAAGTTAGATATAAAATTGGATATAATTATATGAGTAATTTTTAGAGTTTGATATTTTATTAAGACTGATATCGTAGATCTCTTAACTCCATTTTCTAAGGCAACCGGATTGTTTGAGAATATAACATACGTGTTAATAATTCTATCACTCGCATTAATTAATTTGTTGACTAAATATTGTGCGGATTAACACCCACACATATTTAGTGCTTCGGATTAGTTAATATTTTTCTTTTAATTAATTATATAGTTTTCAAAAAATTTATATTAAGCAAAAAATTCCTACGGTTCGGGGGATTGGATCCCAACTCCATTTTTCCCAAATTGTTTTCAAAATAAAAGATTTCAAATTCTTGATTTTCATTAGTTTAAATTGGACTTACTAGCTTAGTTTTCGTAGTTAAAGAAAAAATTTCTCGAAAGTAAAAATCATTTTTTTCTTTAATTCGTGAGTCGATACCTAGATCTTAAAAGCCAACCCTATTGTCATCAAAACGTTTTATGCCCTATTCCCTGAGGATTCGACCCTAACTTACCAAGTATTACTGGAGCAATCAGCTTTCACTTGAGTCTTAGGTATGCACGTAGCACACACATTCCGTGTCGCATCACAAATCAACAATAATTTTGTTAAACTTGTTCAAATGCTCAGACATAGAAATGCCTTTTGCATACTCGAAACGTAAGAGTTTCTTCTTCAAATAGATTCAATTTTCAACTCTCTTTGTCATGTGCTTATCCTCCAGTTGTTTCCATAATTATGTGTCGAGGTCTCACACATATAAGGATATTTCTGATCATTATCGAGATAAAGACGAATCTGACCACAAGTCTTGCGGTTGATTTGTTCCAGTCACCCTCTTTCATGTCTTCTGGAACATCCTCAACAACAACTTTCAACTCCTATTGGATTAAGACATCCATAACGTCACATCACCACATGTTGAAGTGTAACACTCCGTGTTTTCGAGAATGTCTAAATTTCAAGTGTCATAGTAATTTAATTAATCTGAAAAATAAAGTCAATTTAAATATTTATTAATTAATGAGATATGGATTAATATTTATGTGATATTTTATTTACTCGTGTGATAAGTAAATGGAATTGTATTATTTTACAATACGTCATAGTGGGTAATAACGACGAGAATTGACAGTGTCTCAACCAAGGCATCCGGGTAGGCTATTTTTAGGTTGAGATAGAATATTGACTTTTGGTGATTCGGATGATGATTTCGAGTGCACGGTTGATCCAGGATGAGCCAAAATAGTCAAAATCAATTACCTGGGGGTAGAGATTGATTACCAGGAGCTTTTTAGACTAGTCGGGGCCCATTCGGGGGCATTTAAGTCGTTTTATGTTAAAGGGTTAACCTAAATTCGGGATTAAGAGGTTTAAATAAGAGATTAGGGCTAGGAGGCAACCACTTTACACATACAAACCTCTAAGAGTCCTTTTAGGGAGAAAAGAGGGAGAAAAATACAAGGGGAGTTGAAGAAGGAGGTTTGATTTGAGGGCCAATCATTGGAGCTCTTGACTTGATCCACGTCTATTCTGAATACAAAGGCAAGTGAGTAAACTTTCTTTATGTTTTGTTGAGTATCATGACCCATATCTGTAAGGACATTGTTCGTCACAATTTAGTATGTTTATACCGCTACAAGTTGCTACAAGTTGTCAAAGGATTGAAAAGCTTTCATCTACAAAGACGAATCCGAATTTCAAAAAGACTTCAACATTCAAGACCAACAAGGATGAATTTAGTAAAATCTGCTTAAGTTCCATTTACATTTTACATTAAAAGTGTTGGGATATTTTTAAAAATGATAAAATAATTTTTTGAAATGTTTTTAAATGGTTTTTAATTTTTCAAAAAAAAAATTCTCCTAAATGTTTTGGATAAATATCTCCTGATCCCGTGAAAATTTTAAGATTTGAGGATTCCAAGTTATTTAACACTTTAAAAGTTTTTTTAATGGAATCAGTGACTGTCGTTCAAACGACGTCGCATATCGTTCGAACGAGATGGAGGTTCGCTCGAACGACGTCGCATGTCGTTCTAATGAGAGTTGTTTTCAACCGACACGTCACCGCCTTATTTTTTAATATAAATAATGGTCAGGCTTCTCATTTTCGTGTAGAGAAAAACTGATTTTTGACATAATATGTTTTTCTATTCTACAACCATATTTGAGGGTTCAATCTTTTGTTTTACAATTCACAAAATCTCAAGTACTTTGTGTGAGTTGTTTTATGGAACCCAAAGCATAGTTTGTTACTGTTCATACTTTTTGGGGAGATGTCTACAACCGAGGGCTACGTGCTATTAAGGAGTGGGTCTCGATGGAATTTTTATGACTGCGTGTCATTAGGGAGTACTGCGGTGTTCCTGGAATGAAGACTGGACTGCGGTTCATGTAGGTTCGCTGAGTGTGGACTTATTGTTGATGACATTGACCAAAGCCTGCGGGTATTCAAATGTCAAACTCTATTTCATTGTAATCCATGTAATTTGCAATTTACAATTCTAGTAAAATAAAAGGTTTTTCCCTCAGGGGATTTTTTCTAAACTTTGTGTCGCATATTTTACTTACGTTGGTTTGACACTTTCACGCACATAGCTATTTGAGTTTATGGGCGGAATTGATTTGATTCATAAAGTGACACTAATTAAAAAGTTTTTAATTGGAATTTCCGCAACTATTCGAATCTTTATCGCACGTAGGGCATTCTCAAATTGGTATCAGACTATTCGATGCACACCTATTTGGGTTAGGAAATCACTTTTAGAGGCACTATATATTAAATTAGTTGATTCTCAATTGCATGCACATGATTCTTCTCTTTATATTTCATATAGATGATTGTGTTTGCATGTTTGTCATACGCTAGTTGTGCTTCATTGTATATTCTTGCTAGTTTTATAACTTGTGTACTTTTTGCATTAAATTTTGTTTTTGTTTAAATTTTAAAAAAAACAAAAAAATTTATAAAATTTTTGAAAAATCCAAAAAGAGCTTTGTATTTTGTTTGCATCGTATATGAATTGACACTTCGGATGACCAAGTCACAACTTCATGCCATATTCACATGACTGTTTGATAGTGTTTTGAGACAATATATTGTGTCATTCATGTGCTTTACAAAGATTGGAGTGTTTGAGATGATATAGTGTTGCTACCTACATGATTGACTCTATTTTTCATTTATTGCACACATGCATGAATTTGTTTGACTTTTGTGCTTGTCTATCACATGTTGGTTGAGTGTTTCCATCTCAATTATGTCTATACAACGAACCAAATGCGATAAAACTTGACAAAAAGTAGTGCACGATATAAACCGTTTGTGAGGTAGTGTGATTTATTTTATGAAACGGGGAAGGGCTACGAAAGGTACTCATTTATCCTTTGAGATTAAGCCACCATTTAAATGGACCTAAAAATTGAGGAATTGAAAATTATCCGGGATCCAATGAGGTTTAAAAGAGCCCAAAAAATTGAAAGGCAATAAAAAAAATTATGCCAAAAATGGGCCAATATTTTTTTGTTTCATCACCTCATAAGAAAAAATAAAAAGCATTATCTTTTAATGAGGGAGTTTGAATGTAATTTTCAATGGTTTTTACGTCCTTGAAAGTTATGAAAAATCATTACATAGTTTTGGATATTATTGGTGTGGAAATCATTTATACTTTGATTTATTGATATGATTAAGACGATGTCATCTAAATTCAACAATTCTACACCTAAGGACTAGTTATTATATTCATTCGTTAGGAGTACACTTATGCATGTTGCACATATGATATGATTGAGTTGATTTTCCTATCGAATCTGTCCACACCCATTGATATGGTTGTCTTAGTGTAAATTCATGGTGTGTGATTTTTTTAACATTTTTTTGCAATTTTGTATAAAAAATTGAAAAATTCAAAAATAGTTTGTTTGCCTTGGTTTCGAGACACCTCGATTTGTTTTATGTGATTTATTCTTTTCCTTGTCTATTTCGAACAAATAAAAAGGGGGAGAATGAATTATCATATTATGGGGGAGTTTAAGTATGGGGAAGATTTGATTATGCTTATATCATTTCAAACTCGATAGGTCACGAGGTTTTCACTTTGTCTCATGTGTGTAGGTACAATTAAAGATTTTTTTTAATTGCACACCCTGATGAGAAAAACTTGGAGTTTTGAAGAATTAATTATTGAAGGATGGTTTGAAAAATATTTGAAGACTTGTTCATTTATATTTCCACTTTTGAGTCTATGGGAGAGTAGATTTGTATAAGTCATTTGATTTTGATAATTCGGATATTTTTATTTTGTACCGTCATAGACATAGGGAGAGATTTGTAAGGACATTGTCCGTCACAATTTAGTATGTCGTATACCGCTACAAGTTACTAGAAGTCGTCGAGGGATTAAAAAGCTTACATCTACAAAGACGAATTCGAATTTCAAGAAGACTTCAACATTCAAGCCCAATAAGTATGAATTTGGTAAATTTTGTTTAAGTTCCATTTACATTTTACATTAAATGTGTTGGGATATTTTTATAAATGTTAAAATGATTTTTTGAAATGTTTTAAAATGATTTTTAATTTTTCAAAAAAAAAAACATTTTCTCATAAATATTTTGGATAAATATCTCCTGATCCCGTGAAGAGTCTTAAGATTTGAGGATTCCAAGTTATTTAACACTTTAAAAGTTTTTTTAATGGTATTAGTGATTGTCATTCAAACGACGTCACATCTCATTCGAACGAGATGGAGGTTCGATCAAACGACGTCGCATGTCGTTCGAACGAGAGTCATTTTCAGCCGACATGTCACCGCCTTGTTTTTTAATATAAATAAGGGTGTCAAGCTTCTGATTTTAGAGTGGAGAAAAACTAATTTTTTACATAATACATTTTTATATTCTCCAACCATATTTGAGGGTTCAATCTTTTATTTTACAATTCACAAAATACCAAGTACTTTGTGTGAGTTGTTTTATGGAACCCAACGCACAGTTTTCTACTGTTCATACTTTGTGGGGAGATCTCTACAACTGAGGGTTGCGTGCTATTATGGAGTGAGTCTCAATGGAGTTTTTGTGACTACATGTCATTAGGGAGTGCTGTGATGTTCCTGGGTTGAAGACCGGACTGTGGTTTTTGTAGGTTCGCTGAGTGTGGACTTATTGCTAATGGCATCGACCGAAGCCTGTAGGTATTCGAGTGTCAAACTATATTTCATTGTAATCCGTGTAAGTTTGGATTTACAATTATAGTGAAATAAAAGGTTTTGCCCTGAGGGGATTTTTCCTAAACTTTATGTCGCATATTTTACTTATGTTTGTTTGACACTTGCATGCATATAGATATTTGAGTTTATGGGCTGCATTGATTTGATTCATAAATTGACACTAATTAAATAAGTTTGTAATTGAAATTTGTGCAACTATTCGAATCTTTATCGCACGTGGAGAATTCTCAATATCAAAAGAGGTAGAGAAATAAACCAATTTTGGGGTGGGATTTATATGAAAAATAAAGGGGATTTTAGAACAATATATATGATTGTGTTCTTATGATTTTGTGCCATTAAAATTGTTAATGATTAGAGAAAATCATGAATAAAGGTAGATATATGGATCTTGACTTGAAAGATATTATTGATTATACGCAAATATTGCGTATTTCATCCCTTGAACCGACGCATTTTAGCCCCCTCGGGCATTTTATTCCCTATATTTATGCTCATTAACCAAACAACCTCGGATTTCTATGTTAACATGTTTTGCAGGGGTTAATTGAGCTTTTATAGGTATTTGGATGCTAAGTGTGAAGTTTGGACGCATTCCGCTCGATTTTCTTACGCAATCGTACGTTCAAGGGCATTTTAGTTCTTTCGTAGATTGAGCACCTAGCCTAACATCTCCACTAAAGTTGTAGCCCTCCTCATAATCTTCGTGTGGTCGTGAACGGTGCGCGATTCCGAGTCCGTATGAAGAAGTTACGGCGATTCTAGCGGACGGGAAATGCATTCATCCCAAAACAGCATGCAGGGGGTTGTTACCTGCTTAATCGATCGATCGACAATTTTGGTCGATCGATCGATCCTTCTCAACAGTGTACTTTTTTGTTCGCCATCGATCGATTGACGATTTTGGTCAATCGATCAATCCCCTGTTTTCGGGAGATATTTTGACTTCTTTTCTTTCTTCTTTTCTTTTATTCCCACTTACTATATAAAGCGTTTTTGTTGTAATAATCATATATCAAGTAGATATTTCATTTTTAGGTTAGAATAGCTTAGGGTTTGGGTGACTTTGGAGAGTTCTTCTTTATTTCTTCTTGGATTGACTCCCTTTTTGGTTTGTAAGTTGACTATTCATTACCCTCTCCATTAATATAGTGTGTATTCCTTAATTTCTTGCTTTCTAGATAATTTACAAGCTTTCATAAATAGGTTTACATGCTTTGATTTCATTGCTTTCTAGTATAGTTTTATCGCGTTTATTTACCGCGTTTATTTACCGCATTTTTATCATGCTTTCTAGCTAATTTAAATTAGGTTGTGTTTGAATCGAACTCACTCGAGTTGACGCGTTACTTTGCTTTGGTAATGGTATTTACGAGTCTATTTCAGGTGTGTTGTCCTATTTATTACTCCTAGGAGATTTGACGGGGCATATCATGTATGTCCCGTGCTTACGACCTTGCGTGCGTAATTTTCAGGGTATTTGTTGACGCCAAAATCTCATTAGGCTTTTATGCGGATATAGGGGCATGACAACCCTTAGTTTAATTAACTGTCGAAACGATACGCATTCTAAATAACTCGTCGACCCTTGTATCCATTTTATACAAATTAACTCGAGTGAGGGATATTCGACGCAACCTATAGTTTTTCACGCTTTGTTAATCTAGTTTCAATACACTCGCCTAGATTAATATTTCCCTTTTTCGCATCTTTTTCTTTCTAGTTTGTAATCACCTTTTGCACTTTTATTTCGGAGTATTAAATCATTTAAATTCTAGCAACTCGTCTCTGTGGATTTTCGATACCCGACTTACCGTTGTGCTTGCCCCGCAAGTGTAGTCGTAATTTAGGTTTGTTTGTATAGTCGTGGCGAGACAAAAAACAACGACCGGCGTCTGACACGCACCGCACCTCTTGTGCCCTATCAAAATGGCATCGTTGCCGGGGATGAGTTTGTTTTAGACTTTATTTGATTTAGTATTTCATAGTATTTTCTTTCTATTTGCTAATATTTTTGCAGAACTTCCACATTTGAGCACTTAAAAACGCTTGAATTTCTCCCTCGCGCACCTACTTTGTGGAATTCACCACTTTGAGCCATTTTTGGGGTAAGCATGCCTTATTCCAATTCTTTCGGTAATCCTAATTATAATCCTCAAAATTCTCGCAAACCTATAAATTTTGGTGAATACTTAGAATCCCAAAGTATTACAAATTCAAACATCACTTTGGGCGAGTATAACGAAAGTCAAAATTTGGGTTATTGGAATTTTGATGATGATGATAATGATTTTGGGGATTTACCTCCTTATAATAGGAATTTTGAAACGAATTCGAATGGTTTTCAAAATTCCTATAATAATGAGTTTTCATTTAAGTCCGATGGTAATTTTCAAAGTTCCCATTTTCATGCATCTGCATCTCGACCTATGACATTCGGTGAGGGTTTGCGTATGTATGAGAATGAGAAAATTGAAAATCGTTATCGGGAAGAAAATCATTGTTGGGAGAAAGACTTTGATTTATTATTCGAATCCGACGACGATTTTTCTTCTGAGACTTTCGAAGTCGAAGAATGTTTTGAACCAAATGAGGATTTTGTTCCTACTTTGGAACAAACCATTCTAGACTTTGCCCATTGCATAATAGATATTGAAAGTGAGGATGAAAATGACATAATATCTATTTGCAATGAAATGATTTCTTCTTTGGCCCTCAAAGAAGAACATTTCATTGAAAATGATATTATTTCCTTCGAAACTCAATCTTCATGCGATGATGATTCATCTCATGAGTTTGAATTTCTTTCATCCCCAATTTCATTCTCTGTTATCACACCGTCATAAGTACCTTAAACCTTTTCGCCGACGAGGAGTACTTTCTCGAGTCGCCCTCCACGATTGCATCTTTGCCTTTGTGTGTGCCACTTCTCATTCTGCTTGCTAAATCTTTGGGAGGATATTCAGCTTTTCTCGGTCCCCACATGTTTTTATCACCCATTCAATCCAAACCCCCCATCGTCCCTCCAAAACTTTTAATTGGCGATGGTTCATTTCTTCCGCCTTACACATGCCTTCCGTTGTTCAAACGGAATCCATATTTTCTAGAAGGCATGCTTATATGTGAGGGTACACCGGTTATCCTCCAAAGTCAAATCGTTCTTATGGTGGGCCCTCAGCTATTTAGACTTCTAGTGTACAGTTAGTGTGAAGCCTAAATAGTAGGTTGTATATAGTTAGATTTTTATTATTTCTTTCTTTAGTTTTTCTTTCCCTTTTAATTTAGTCTAGTGTAATTAGTTAACTTTTTGTTATTTGTTTTTTCTATGCTCGGTACTAACTGATTTTGTAGATTCTTTGGACTTGTTCTTATGGGGATCGCTCCAATTTTGGGTAATATCGCTATTTTCCTCTCTTTGACTTTGTTCTTAATTTACATTGAGGACAATGTCAAGTTCTAAGTTAGGGGGTGTGGGATATTCTATCCATTTCTTATTTTAGTCCATATTTTTGCTCACATGTTAGTTACTTAGTATGCTTTTCTTAGAAAAATTGAAATTTTCAAAAAGATTTTCTTTCTTTTTTCTCCTTTATTGGGCATTTTGCCTTTGTTTCTGATGATAAATTTTAATAATTGCCCGATCCAATTGACAACTCAATGATGCATGTTCTCGATTTTAGAAGTTATTAGACTTTAGTTCTCATATCATTGATATTGTGAATAACTTCATGAATTAAACTTTAATCCCATGAGCACATGCACTTTTATCATTCTATTGATTTGGTTTAATATTTTTATAACTCGGTAATCTTTTGTTGCATTGTATATACTTACACCAAGTAAGCTTTGTACCTTTCATCGTTTGTGAGTGTTATACACTATTCTTTCCTCTTTGAAAATGTTGAATTCGTTGGTAATCTCTCTATTCTTTCATTTGACCGTTCATTAATTGAGTTCATACTTGAAATGTGTTACTTGAGCATGATTTTCATATATTGTTTTGACTCGAGAATTGCGTAAACTTTTGGAAATGATCATAGGTAATCTTTGTTATATTACCCATATTGACCTTGACCTCACCTTATACGTTTACCCTCGTCAACCCCTTTGAGCCTAAATATAGCCTTTCGTTTCATAATCCAAATCCCATAACCAACTCTAAATTGTAGTTTTAAACCATACATACACTTTCCATACCTTTGTTTGGAATGTTACATGGGATTGAATGATGTTGTTATGAAGTCTGTTGCAATTTAGGCATATGAGAGTGTGAAAGTAAAGAAAGAAAAGAAAAAGAGTGAAAAAGAGAAAGTAGAAAACAAAAGGAAACAAAAGAAAATATGAGAAAAAGAAGAAAAGAAAGAAAAGAGAAAGTTGTAAATGTTGTGTGTATAGTCAATAAGCTTTGATTACTCTCCCTGATGTTATATCTAATGCCTTTTTGGAACTTGTTTTCCAATTTTGATATTGCCCGTATATTCCCATTATTCTGAGTTTTCATCTCCAAACACTTTGAATCCGTATATACATTCCTTCATTTCGTACCCTAGCCAAACTTACATTATAACCCTATACAAGTCCTATGTGATCTTAAGTTGATGTAATTTAAAAGTTGAAATAGTTTTGATAATTTGTGAAAATGAATTTTGCCTCCTTTAATGTGCGGTATCTTTCATTAAGATTACAGTATTTCAGTTTATATATAGCGTTCTTCATTTGTGACATGTGTGCGGCCTAGTTTCCATTTACATTTACTCTTTATGCCTACATGTCCCGTGTGTTAACTCCCTATTTCGAGTGAATTCACTTGATGAGTGTAATTCCCGTGAGGATTGAATATATGCTTGCCTTTATGTTTATCCGGTTTATATAAGTTTTTGTAAATCACACTTTGCATGTGCTCGCTCCCCCTCCCACATTTTAAGGTTTCAATTCTATGAGGTGCATTCTATATTGTAAATGATTCGAACTTTTTCTTGAATTCATTCATGTTGCTAATAATGCGTATGAAATCCTTTTCGCTATTATTGGGCTTGTCGCATGTTGGGTTGGGCATATTTTGTGGAAACCATGTGATGTTTGTGGGTACCATCTCTAAAAACCCTCACGAGACGACACTCATCCACTAGGGTAACCTAGGGGTTTAATGTCTTATTGCATACGCTAAATGCAATAGAATTTCCCGCGAAAGTGGCCTTTTGATTTTATACCATACTTGTGTACTATCTCATGCTTTTGGTTTGCTTGTATTTCTTGTTGCATCCTATTTTATTGCTAGGGACTAGCAATGTGTAAGTTAGGGGGTGTGATGATACGCAAATATTGCATATTTCATCCCTCAAACCGATGAATTTTAGCCCCCTCGGGTATCTTATTCCCTATATTTATGCTCGTTAACCAGACAACCTCGGATTTCTACGTTAACATGTTTTGCAGGGGTTAATTGAGCTTTTATAGGTATTTCGATTCTAAGTGTGAAGTTCGGACGCATTCCGCTCGATTTTCGTACACGATCGCACATTCAAGGTCACTTTAGTCTTTTAACAAATTAAGCACCTGGCCCAACATCTACACGGAAGTTGTAGTTCTCCTCGCAAGCTTCTCGTGGCCATGAACGGTGCGCGATTCTGAGTCTGTATGAAGAGGTTACGGCGATTCTAGCGGGCGGGAAATGCATTCATCCCAAAACAGCATGCAGGGGTTGTTACCTACTTGATCAATCGATTGACGATTTTGGTCGATCGATCGATCCTTCTCGACAGTGTAATTTTTTATTCACCATCGATCGATCGATGATTTTGGTCGATCGATCGATCCCCTGTTTCCAGGAGATATTTTGCCTTCTTTTCTTTCTTCTTTTCTTTTATTCCCACTTACTATATAAAGCATTTTTGTTGTAAAAATCAAATATCAAGTAGATATTTCATTTTTAGGTTAGAATAGCTTAGGGTTTGAGTGACTTTGGAGAGTTCTTCTTCATTTCTTCTTGAATCGACACCCTTTTTGGTTTGTAAGTTGACTATTCATTACCCTCTCCATTAATATAGTGTGTATTCCTTAATTTCTTGCTTTCTAGATAATTTACAAGCTTTCATAAATAGGTTTACATGCTTTGATTTCATTGCTTTCTAGCATAGTTTTATCATGTTTATTTACCGCATTTTTATCATGATTTCTAGCTAATTTAAATTAGGTTGTGTTTGAATCGAACTCAGTCGAGTTGACACATTGCTTTGCTTTGGTGATGGAGTTTACGGGTCTATTTCGGGTGTGTTGTCCTAGTTATTGTGCCTAGGATATTTGACGGGGCATATCATGTATGTCCCGTGCTTAAGACCTTGCATGCGCAATTTTCGGGGTATTTGTTGACGCCAAAATCTCATTAGGCCTTTATGAGGATTTAGGGGCGTGACAACCCTTGGTTCAATTAACTGTTGAAACGAGACGCATTCTAAATAACTCGTCGACCCATGAATCCATTTTATACAAATTCAATCGGGTGAGGGATATTCGACGCAACCTATAGTTTTGCACACTTTGTTAATCTAGTTTTAATACACTCGCCTAGATTAATATTTCCCTTTTTCACATCTTTTTCTTTCTAGTTTGTAATCACCTTTTGCACTTTTATTTTGGAGTATTAAATCATTTAAATTCTAGCAACTTGTCTCCGTGGATTTTCGATACCCAACTTACCGCTATGCTTGCCCCGCAAGTGTAGTCGTAATTTAGGTTTGTTTGTATAGTCGCGGTGAGACAGAAAACAATGACCAGCGTCTGACACGTGTCGCACCTCTCGTACCCTATCAATTATCTTGAATCAAAAAGATGAAACCTTGATCATGAATCCCATAACTCAATCGAGTTTTGATGAATTCGGACAATTGATACGTATATTCATGTTAATAGTTGATGGGGTAAGTATATTTTATCTTGGGTTAAAATTAGAAACACTTTGGAATGGAAAAAGTGGGAAAATTTTGTATTTTGTTTAGCAAGTCCGCGTCAGATTCCCAGGGGCGAACAGGTTCGCCCCCTGGCCGAACCAGTTCGATTCCTTTTCCACTTCTATTTCTTTTATTTGATTGTTGTATTAATTAATTTGGAGTCTGGAAAATTTTAGGAGGTTCTTTAATAGAAATAGGACTTCGAAAATTTATTTTAAACAATAATCAAATATGAGGAGGTGTAGGATAAAATTCGTAGTGAGGTAGGAGGGGCGTTTAGGATGAACAAGGCATGGAATATTTAATCAATGAATTTGGGAAAACTAGGCTAGTGCTTTGGGCGATAGGCATGTAGTAGCCAGACTTTAGAGAGAGAGAGAGAGAGAGAGAGAGAGAGAGAGAGATGGTTAATAATATCTGTGTGCATGATATTTATGTGGAACATACCCCTCTAAGACTATCAGCGGAGGTTGTGCGATGTCGGTGATCTTCCCTGGCGAATCACAACAGGGTAAGTATCGACCCCAGGTCATAGCATAATGTTTATGTTTGTGTGATTTATTCGCAGTGAAGTAATTTTGGGTATGGTTATGACTCACTGTCGAAGGACTATGACTGCCTCCAAAATGTTTATGATTTAACCAAGTCGGTTTGAGAGTCCGACCTTTGGTAACCAATATGATTGAGCATGACATGGATAATGATAGCATTATAGGGAACCGCATCTAGTGAGTTATTACTCTGAGGTATGGCATCTATTCTCGATATATGTGTGCTTGTTGTAGTATATTATTTACGTATATTTATCTGTGGACAAATTTACGGGTCAATAATAAGCGGTTACAACTTAAACAACTATTTACAGGTATTGAGAATAAAGAAATAATTATAAATGTGATTGTGGAATGAAATAACTGCAGTAAAGTTATATATGACATAGTGATAATTTAATGAGATATTAATTAAGAGGCTATGAAAGCTAATTAATGAACTAAGGGTAGACATTATATTCGGGCTAGGGTAGTATAACGTTGATGTTAGTGACAAGGCTAATTAGACGGGGTAGCACAACTGTAAGGGTTAAGAGTATACGTTAGGTGTGCACATTAGATGAGGGGTGAAGATTATCTCATGCGAGTGTGCTACCAATTTGAATATGAAAAGTTGCTTTACATATTCATTATTCCAATATATACACTTGCTAAATATTTTCAAATATTTTGGGGCGCTGACCCGTGTCAAATATTTTTTCAAAACCTTTTAGGTGTCCAGTCATAAGGACGATATATAACTCTTCTTTCAGGGATCACGTAGCTGCAGCTGATGTGGCGGTTTGAAGGATTTGGAGTAGACGCTTCCATTATTTCTATACTAGATTAGGATTTCTCTTCACTTATTAGTGGGCATGTTGTCCCATTATCAGACTTATTTATTTCCAATTTTATTTAATTCAGTTCAGATGATTGTATTGAATTTTGGTAACCGATGGTTTATTCGATACTTGATTTTAATTTACTTCTGCATTTAGATTCTTTACTGGTGTGATTGATTATACAGTTAGTGCATGAGTTTATGGTGAATGGTTTTATCTAGTATGATGAATTCAAGATTAAAATCTAGCATAGCTTGTTAAACTAATAGATGGTTAGTAATTAATTGAACTTCGACAGTGATGTTAAGCATAAGCCATATGAGACTCTTGTTTTATTTTAATAGGGGATTGGCTATCCGTTATTTTAATAGGCGAGGTTTCACGTAAAGTTTTTTTGCCCATAGAATTTTTCTATGTCAAATTTTGCGATTGCTATTTAAAAAAATTGTCAGAGATGCCAAAAAAAATTACAAACGAGAAAATTTCAAGTTTTGAAATTTTTGAGCTATAAATAGTAACCACGTGAATAGTATCGAGTGAATCTTACTATTCAAGTATGGTTATTTCTCCACCCAAAAAAATTCAAATGCCTAGATCGGAGGACCTACGCTCTGATACCAATTTGTTATGCAAAAGAGTGTCAAGAAATAATATTGATTGTGACCATAAATAATATAGCACACATGCAATATAATATGGAGTAGAAACACACACACGGAAAGACACAATATTTAAGTGGTTCAATAATTTGACTAAGTTCATATACTACTCTGATCAAATTACTATTTCAAATGGGTTACAAAAAGGGCTCTCACAAATACACTCCAAATGAAAAATACGATGTTTATTTTTCTAAATATATGTGTGTACCCAAATAGATTACTACTTATTTGGGTTTAGTGTGTCTTCCATCTGTCGAATGTCATTCCTACTATAGGGAAGATTAGAGGAGTGAAATTCCTCAATTAAGGAGCAAATCGAAAAGAGTATGGGATACTGTGGTGACAATTATATTCAACACAAATAGATAAGAGAATCACAATCACCAAGTAAAATAAAGAACATAAAATGCCAATCACACAACAGAAGATGTACGTGATTCAGCAAGAATGCCTACGTCCACGGTGGTGTAGTCAGTATTATTTCTATATAGTCCGGGGATTGTTTACAAAGAATACAGTGCGTGCCTTTTTCCCCAGGCTTAGGGTTTATTATATACATGTTTTTCTTCGGGGAGTGGGGGTGTTAGACTCCCCCACGTCCATCCTTCTCTCCTGGAATATCTCTATACGAGATTCTAGGAGGAGACTAAGTCGCAACTCTATTTAATTAAGGTGAAAGTGAAGGGTATCGAGATCGAGGCCAGTTTGAAGGTCGCAGATGCTGCTCGGACGTCTTCTGATCTGGCCCTTGCTAAAGCCAATCGAGTGAAGGAGGCAGCGGTCAAAGAACTAAATGAACTGTGGCAGGCCTACGATTTGGTTTGCTCGAGCAAGCTGGAAATAGTGGAGGAGAACAAAGTGCTGATCGAGAAGCTGTAGGAGAAGGATTCTGAGACTCGTATAACTTCAAGTGGGCTGCCGCATATGAAGATGCTAAGGTTCATATAGGCTACATCAGCCGTCTGAACTTCAAGAAGGGCTGGAACAAGGCCCTCTTAGCTGACGGGGTGGACGTTGCCTCTCCCTTATTCGATGATCACGATTCGGGCCCAAAGCCTATCGTTGATAAATCTCCTATCCCAACCGTTGAAGGTGTTGACCCTGCTTCCCAGTCAGATCCTGTTGATGCCCTTCCTGCTCGAGCGACAGAAACTGTACCTACTGAGGGAGATGTTCCTACTGCTATTGATAAGGGGAAGCATCCAACATCTTCTGAACAACCCGAGGTCGCCAGCTAATCTATCCTTAGGATTGCTTTTGTATTTTTATTTGTAATGTTCCTCTCTGTTTCTCAATGTACTCTGATCCTTTATTTATCAATGAAATGAGAAGACTTTTTCACTCAGTGTACTGAATAACTTTATCCTATATTTCCCTTTTATGGCTTATAGTTGATTGGTGTAGAAGAGTATATACCTACCACCTCTTAACTAGGAAGGACCCTTGGTCCTAACGCGAGTCTTCAAGTTCGTCAGGCCTTCGTTAGGATCTGCAAGTCCCTTAGGTCAAGGAATCAGAAGTTTAAGGATCAATCTGAGCTCGTGGCCAAACTGAAGGATAGGCTTCAAGAGATAGAAAAAGTCGGTGCCTCAGTCCATGAAGAGGTCAATACTCTGAGAGCAAGGCTTTTGGATGCCTCTGAGATCAACCAGGTCGAAGAAATTCTTCAGCAGGAGAACGAGGCTCTGAGGAGGGAAGTTTTGCGACTCAGGGAGCATGCGCCGAGCATCGCTCCTGCGGTATTACAAGGTTCCTCCTCATCACGAGTCGAAACAGGACCAAGCGATGTTCCTCCGATGCAGCGAGGTTCTACTCCATCGACTATTTTGTGAGCTGGTACAAACATAAGAAGTCCAGCTAGGGAAATGGATCAGCTCTGCGATGATGTCCGTTGAGCATACGTGATTGCTGCTGGGCTTCAAGGGATGTCACACGACTGAGGCATCTGTTTAAGAGAGGACCTCGATGAGTATGGGCTGATGGCTATGACCAAAGTTGGGTATATGCTCCGACGAGGCTGACATTGTTTGAAGAGCTCGCCTTTATCAGGGGATGGTTGAGTGCCCTAACTACAAGCAAAAGAAGATACTCTGGTATCACCACGAGATCTCTCCTTCCACGTTAAGGCCTAACCCCTTTCGGAGGGATGATCAGTGGATCCCTATCGATGCCATCCCTCGACAGTTATTGGAGTCATATTTGAATGAAGTCAAGGAGGAATTAGTTCCCCATTCGGATGACGGTCGAAGAGCACAAGTGGTTGATTATCTCGTTCAGAGGCCTCAACCTCATTAAAATTTTACCAGTTGTAACTCTGTATATATATGTAATGAAGTAATGTAATATTGATGTTTTGGGCAATTTCGTCGACTAAACATGGGTTGTATTTTCTTGTTGTAAATGTGATGAAGTGATATAAAATTCATGTTTTGGGTGAACTCGCCGACTAAACAAGTGTTTTATATTACCGCATTTAGTATCTGCTTAATAATCTTGGGCCTCTCTTGGCCAACTAGATTGGTAAGTTTGCATTGTCGAGTAAGTGTCCCTCCAGTCCAGTATGCTTATGAGATACCATTCTGCCCCACTTTACCTTTTAGGTCGTGTTGTTACACTCCCTTAGGCCTAAGTGTGGCAATTGGTGAGGACACACCTGGTGTTGGATGCTCTATTCGATCAAGATTTTGTTAACCAAACATTGTTTGGTGACCAATTTTGGCTTGGACATATTGCCTAAGGATCTCATGTAGGGCTTCATATATTTCCAGGGGTAATGCTAAGAGGTTGTTCGTGTTTCATAACGAAAACCTATGGAGGGTGATTTCCCTGCTATAGTGTAATGATTAGTGTGCCTGTCACTTGGAAAGGGTGTGCGAGTTATAAAGTTCATATACTAGTAAGCTGACACTTCGTAGAATGCAACTGCTAAACAACTTTTATTAATCACAAGTAAATGAGCTCCCAGTTTCATAAATCTGATAAAGGACAAAAGAAAAAACTAGAAATAGAATTTCTTAAGATTGGATGCATTCCATGCTCGGGGTATCTCTCTTCCTTCCAGCATTTCTAAGTGATAGGCTCCTCGCAGATCATCTCTTGTTATCTTGAATGGTCCTTCCCAGTTTGGCCCCAACTTGTCGTCTGATGGTTTTACTGCGCTGCCCAGGACTTTCCTTAGGATGTAGTCCCCAACTCGGAATGCCCTTGGATTGACCTTCTTATTATAGTGTTTTGCGAGCTGTTGCTGATAGCTCCCTAGTTTCACTAAGGCAAGCTCTCTGCATTCATCGTCTAGGTCAAGTTCAGCGAGCAATGCTGCATCATTCTAGCCCTGGTAGACAAGGGTGGATCTCATAGTTGGTAGGCCTGCTTCTAATGGGATGATTGCTTCCATTCCATATGTCAGTGAGAATGGGGTTTCCCCCGTTGCCCGATGTGGGGTAGTGTGGTAGGCCCACAAAATATGCGGTAGTTCATTCACCCATGCGCCTTTGGCTCGCTCTAATCATTTTTTTAACCCATCGATCACCGTTTTATTGGAAGCCTTGGGTTGGCCGTTGCTCTGAGGATAGGCCATCGAGCTGAAATGGTGTCTGATTCCGTGGTTATTACAGAAACTCTAGAAGCAACCGCTCTCGAACTACGTTCCATTGTCAGTGATGATAGTTCTAGGAATCCCAAAATGGGTAATTATATTTTTCCATATTAATCTCATCATATCTGCGTCTCGAATGTTCGCCAGTGGTTCAGCCTCGATCCATTTGATGAAGTAGTCAGTTGTGACTAACAGATATTTACGATTGTCGACAGCGGTAGGAAGAGGTCCTATGATGTCCATCCCTATTGGGCGAATGGCCATGGGCTGGAAAGTGATCTTACGTCGCTGGCAGGTTGATGTACCATGGGAGCATGAAGTTGTCATTTCTCACATTTGTGAACATACACTACAAAGTCTCTTTACATATATGGCCACCAGTAGCCTTCCTTCATTGCTCGGAAAGCTAATGACCTTCCTCCAATATGGCCTCCACAGATTCCCTCGTAGAGTTCGTGTAGAATTCGTTCGACGTCCCTTGGGTGAACACATTGAAGGTAAGGACCGGAGAACAATCTTTTATACAGCTTGACCTCAGGAGATAAGTGAAAGTGAGCAGCTTTGACTCTTATCTGGTGAGCGGTCTTCTTATCATTTGGAAGTACGCCATCTTTCAAATAGTCCCTTAAAGGATCCATCCAACTAGGTGATGACTCAATTTAGATCACATGCTCCACGCTTGGTAGCTCATTACTACGGTTGATGCTTGGATGAGCGAGGAAGTCGATGGGGATCGTTCTTTTTAAGTCGGAATTAATTACTGAGCTAAGAGATGCTAGGGTGTCAGCATGGCTATTATGTCCTCTGGGAAACTGCTGGACACTGACTTCCTCGAAGCTGGCCATTAGACTCTTTGCCAAGGTGAGGTAGGCTACCATTCTTTCATCTTTTGCATTGTAGTCTCCACTTATCTGATTGGAGACTAATTGTGAGCCACCTAACACCTGTAACTTCTTCTTCCCCAAAGTGTGTGCCTTCTAGAGGTCGGCTATCAGGGACTCATATTCTGCTTCATTTTTGGAGGCTTCAAATCTAAGCCTGATTTTCTGTTCGAGGATTATATCTTCTGGAGTGATAAGCATAATACCCACTCTTGCCCCCTTTGACTTGGAGGCTCCATCAACAAATAATTTCCAGATCCCCTCTGTTGTGTGACTCTCTCTTTGCTTCATGGGTTGAGGTTGGTCGAGAGGATGCTCGCCTGTGAATTCAGCTATAAAATCAGTGAGGACTTGACCTTTGACTGCATTCCTTGGTTAAAATTGGATTTCAAATCATCCTAGCTCGACCGACCGTTTAGTCAGTCTGCCCGATAAATCCTCTTTCCTCAGGATTGTTTTAAGGGAGTGCGATGTAAGGACGATGATGGTGTGAACTTCAAAGTAGTGCTTTAACTTCCTTGAAGCTACTACAAGTGCAAAGGCGAGTTTCTCCACGGATAGGTACCGCTGCTCGGCTTCTAATAAGGTCTTGCTCGCATAATAAATGGGGTGCTGGATTCCTACTTTTTCGCACACCAGTGTAGAACTGACGGAGTGGTTGGAAACGGAAAGGTATAAGTACAAGGAGTATTTCTCTTGAGGTATGACAAGCAGGGGTGGTGAGATAAGGTAAGCCTTGAGCTCGTCCAATGCCTGTGAGCAATCTTGATTCAATTCTACTGTTTTGTTTCCCTTCAGGAGCTGGAAGAACGGTTTACACTTCTCGGAGGACTTTGAGATAAAACGGTTCAAGGCATCGAGCATGATGGTGATCTTCTGTACATCCCGTATTGTGCGAGGGGGTTGTACCTTATTGACTGCATTAATCTGGTCCGGATTAGCCTCGATGCCTCTCTTACTGATCAAGTACCAAAGAAATTTTCCTGACTGGACACCGAAAGAACAATTGCTCGCGTTAAGTTTCATTTAGTACTTCCTGAGGATTTCTAAGGTTCTCGATAAGTTTGAGAGGTGGTCTTCTTTGTTCCTTCTTTTGACGAGCATATCGTCGATGTAGACTTCCATGGTGTCTCCCATTTGGTCTTTGACCATCTTGGTGACCAACCGCTGGTAGGTTTCCCCTGGAATTTTTAGCCCGAAGGGCATAACTTTATAACAGTATAATCCAACGGTGGTGATGAATGTTGTCTTGTCCTGGTCTGGTGCGTATAGAGGAATCTGATGATACCCCGAATATGCATCAAGAAAACTCATTCTCTCATGAGCTGCTGTGACATCCACTAATTGATCAATTTTTGGGAGAGGGAAGCTGTCTTTAGGGCATGCCCTGTTAAGGTCAGTGAAGTCAATGCAGACTCTCCATTTTCCATTACTCTTCGAAACTACTACTGGGTTGGATAACCATTTAGGTAATTGAACTTCCCGAATGGATCCTACATCCAACAATTTTTCAACTTCTTTTTCCACGGCTTTGGCCTTTTCGAGCGCAGTTCGTCGTGCCTTCTGCGTGATAGGTCTGAAAGTGGGGTCGATGTGCAACTGATGGAAAAACACATCGGGATTAATTCCAGGCAGCTTATATGGTTCCCATGCAAAAACGTCTACGCTTCTTCTCAGCAGAATCGTCAACTCCTTTTTTTCCTGATCTGTGAGATAAGCTCCAATCAAGAAAATCCTGTCATTCTTGCCACCATCAGCTGAAATTTCCTCCAAGTTTCCGATGACCCGTTCAGAGGGGAGGAGCCTGGTCTATTCCACTCCGGGTCTTTCGTATTTTAACTGCTATTTTGAAGGTATCAGACCTTCTTGTTCCTCAAATTTCTCTTTGGGCTTCTCGACCTTCTTCTTTGGTCTTGGGTGAATGGCCGCTATGAAGCACCTTCTTGCCATCGTTTGATCACCATGGATCTCCATTACACCTCGCTAGGTCACATATTTGAGTTTCTGATGGTAGGTCGAGGGGACCACCTTCATTGCATACAGCCACCCTCTGTCGAGGATAGCTTGGTATAGCGAATCAATGTCGACTACCAGAAACTCAATCATCTTGGAGACATTCCCTGCCTTTACTGGAAGCATGATATTTCCTAAGGGCGTAGTCACTTTTCCAGCAAAGCCAACTAAAGGGATAGTGGCTTCCTTTAGGTCGGCGATGCTTAACTTTAATTTTCTGAACAGGTCGATATACATTACCTCGGACGAGCTTCCTTGGTCGACGAGCAACTTGTCAACGTCGTAGTTAGCTATCCTGAGAGTAATGATCAAAGAATCATGATGTGGGATTCTTACTCTCACCATATCTTCATATGTGAACAGGATATGTTTGCTATAGTCGACGTCACCTGCTCACTGACGCTTTCCTGATTGTGTCTTTATTGGATCGATCTGAAAAGCTTGCATCACCGTTGTAAGCTTTTTTACCTCCATCCGAGCTGAATTTCCTTGAATCTGCTTCATTTCAGATGCCCCATGAATTACTACGAATTCATGGCCAGTATCATCCTCGAGTACATTGTCAGGTCTTGCATCTCCACTGGCAACAACTTTCTCTGCCTTCTTCACCACAAACTCATTTAGGTTCCCAGACTAGGCCAGTTCTTCGAGGTGAAACTTAAGAGCTTTACAGTGCTCAGTCTTATGTCCTCCCTCTTTATGAAATGCGCATCTCAGCGCGTTGTTTCTCTTCGAGAGATCTCCTCCCATCTTTTTAGGCCACTTTACAA
The DNA here is from genome assembly GCA_949130495.1 of Sambucus nigra. NCBI lineage: Eukaryota > Viridiplantae > Streptophyta > Magnoliopsida > Dipsacales > Adoxaceae > Sambucus > Sambucus nigra. The sequence goes on from OX422211.1 coordinate 179,161,257, forward strand.
ATGGCTCATCTTTGATTTTGGCCAGGATCTTATAGATTGGTTCCCTGAAGACAGTGTTTACTGCCTGAAATGATTTTGAAACATCGTTCTTGCCTCCGTTCTTGAGGCCATTCTTACCTCCATTCTTTCCTCCTTTCTTCTGGTTCTTAGTCTTGTCATTACCCTTGGCAGAGAGCTTAGTCCAAGCATTTTACCCTGTATTGAGGTGTATCACATCCTCCACCTTAGCGTACTTCTCGATGAGAGACATCAGGTCATCAATGGTCGCGGCCCCCTTCTTTGTCAAGGATTGGTGCATAAGGCAAGATTTTGGTAGGCCGATCTTGAAAGAGGCCACTGCTACTTTCTCCGATCAGTCCTCGACCTCATTGAATAATTCCCAGTACCGCTTTGCATAGTCCTGGAGGCTCTCGTGTGACGTCTTCTTCATTGTTAGCAAAGCATCCATCCTTGATGATGCTGAGATTTAGCACCACCGGATAAGTGATAATGAGCTCAAACAGTAGCAGCTATGGCAGCCATAGAGATGTATGAGTGTATAAGTATGTAGAAGGGGATGGGTATAAGAGGTGATAAGACAATGATGTATAGTGGTTCAGCCAATTTGGCCTACATCCACTGTGAGTGTGTGATCCACTAAGTATGGGCACTAATGGCTTTGGATACGATGCACATAACCCTCTATCTCTCTCTACTGTGCGTACCAGCAGAGTTTTAGCTAGGGCTACAGTTAATTGATCGATCCCCTGTAGGGTTGTAGGTGACAAGTATATATAGGTCTTGGGGGGTGTAGTCTACCCCCCCCCCCTAGTATGCATGGTGCATGTGAATGATGATCTAGCCAATCCCCTGTTGACTCCTGTAGATGCCAAATGATGACATAATATTCCCTCACGTGAGGGTGTAATTTGGTTATAACGGTCTTCCACGTGCCATGTGAGCCTCACGCGCACTGTTCCACGCGTCTCCCAAACCACGCGCTGTCATGATGTCACCCTCGGCCTATGAGCCGAGGTCGAGGGCAAAGTTTCTTCCAGTAGTGAGCCTGGCCCAATTCTTGCCTCGTACTGTCGTACCCTCGTAGGGTCGTCTGGATCCTGATGAAGGGTCAGCCCCTCATAGGGTCGTCCGAAACCTGATGAAGGGTCGGCCCCTTATAGGGTCATCTGGAACCTGGCGAAGGGTCGGCCCCTCATAGGGTCGTCTAGAACCTGATGAAGGGTCGGCCCCTCTGAAAGGTCGTATGGGGCCTGGTGGAGGGTCGGCCCCTCGTAGGGTCGTCTGTTTGGAGGTTATCGTCAGCCAGGTCGAGGATACAAACGGGTATATCAATCACCCCCCGGCCCTTATCCATAGGTGCTGTTGAGATGGCTGAGGGATAGTGTTTTAAATGAGATGCATGTATGATCATTTGGGTGAGTGACACCTGGGCAGATACTCATTGTTGTTTCAGTTTCCAAGGCATGGCGGCTGCGCAGTGTACTTGGGGCCTTGTGCCCTAATTATACCTTTCTTGGTAAATGGGTCCATTTATTACCAAAGTATTTAAGAGATTTTCAAACTCTCTCTCTTCCTTCTTCTTCTTCTTCTTCGCACCTAAGCATTCTCTCTCTAGAGTTTCATCAGCTTTCATCGCCATTTGCAGCCTTCAATTCTTCAAGTCTTAGCAACGTTTTTTGCTCTCTTTATCAGGTACTCTCTTTTGCCTTCATTTCTATTTGTTTTTAAGGGTTGTGGGGCTGCATTTTCTTTAGGTTGTGCCATAACCTTTTCCGGCGTCTTCTCCGACAACTGGTTCTTGGGTGTTCTTGACAGAAACCATTGAGTTCCTTTATTTTGATCCAAAAGTCCAACCTGGTCAATTTCCCATTTGTTTGTAGCTAAGTTTAGTGTAATTTCTTCAAGTGTAGAGTCTTCCCTTTAATGCTTAGGAGGCTTTATAGCTTAGTATCTGAGTTCCCATCCTTAAGAGAGAAGCTCTTTGCCGAGATTAGACGAATAGAGGAAGAGGAAGAGAAAAGACGAGGGGACGACCCTAATTGGGTATGACCCATCTTCCCCATTCCTCTTGCCACCATAAAACCATTTGAACCGTCTAAGTCTTGTGGGTCGTCAGCTCGTCCAGCTGAGACTACCAAACCAAGTGAGATGGACGAGAGAGCATCCTCACCAACTGGTGCTGAAACTTCTGGTAGGAGGGAGATGTCTGACCTAAGCCCAGGCCGAGAGGCTGAGGGTGCGGTCCCCTCTGAGGCTGTCCCCGTGTCAACCCTGTCTCCCCATGCCTTCCAAGTGGCTTTTCCACAGGGCCTTCCGGCCGAAGGGGAGGGGACTGAGGATGAGGACGATGACACAGATGACGAAGTTGATACCTCACATGCCTCATCCTTTATCTCCTCCGTTAGAGATCGCGACCTCCTGATATGGAGGCATGCCTATGGAGTGCCTCTCAGCATAACTATGAGGGTTCCCTCTGAGTCTGAGAGGGTTTTTGATTGTGGAGAGGGAGAGGTTGCAGTTTACGAACAAATGCTCAAGGTCGGAGTCAGATTCCCTCTGCATACTGCCATTGTAGACATCCTTTCTGCCCTTGGTGTTGCTCCCTCTCAACTTCCCCCCAACTCCTGGAGGACGATCCTGGGCTATATTTCCTTGTGGAAGAATGACTTCATCGACGAGCCCTCGGCTGACCTATTTTTGGGTTGTTACAACATTACCTCTTCGTCCAAATAGCCTGGATATTATCATCTCGGGGCAAGGAGGTCTGAGAAGAAACTCCTCCATGTGGCGCAAACTTCCAACCATGATTGGAAAAAGAGGTTTTTCTTCATCTCCGGGGAGTGGGAGCCCGTTGCCGATAGTCCGAGGGTCCCTAGGAAGTGGTCTAACCCCTCCATGAAGGCCAGATAAGACCCTGGACTTAGCCTGGAGGAGAAGGACATTGTTGATTACCTTAGAGGACGAGGGAGAGAGGGTGAACTTGCAAAATTCGAAGACTTGATGACCCCTCGGTTCCTCAAAGAAGCTGGTCTGAGGGTCGGCCCTCTGACAGAATTATGTGAGTTACATTGCATATTTTCCATTCTTTACTTATTTTTGAAGTGTTTTCTCTTTATCTCTGTATTTTTCTGACGTGTCGTCTTCTTATCAGGTCGTCCTGCAGGTATATCAGATTATCTTTGGGAAATGACTGCTCCCAGCTTACTATCTGGACTGGCCAAGAAGAAGGGGAAGGAGCCTCAGCAGGCTCCGAGGAAGACAAAGGCTGCTGGTTAACGGTGGTGGATCCGACCACTGACAGCAATAAAAGGAAGGAGCCTGAGGCCCCTGTTGACCCTCTGCCTGATTTTCGGATGAGGGCCAGGGTCGAAGCCTCTGAAGAGACGACCTCTTCGTCCAGTATGGGGGCCTTCTGGTCTCAGAACCTGGCGCATCTGAGAGCCGAGCCCTCGTCGCTCATTGCAAATCTGAGGGCAGCCAAGGCCTCAATGTTCTCTGCACCCTCGGCTGCTGACTACGACTTCTTATCAAAGATGCCTCCAGCCAAAGTGTACGACTATGGTCTGCACTCCCTTGCACAGGTATTGGTTCTGACCCACATCTTAAATTTCATTCTTTCACCAACTGTTTCCTTGGCCCCTCTTGATATTTGTTCATTTTTCGTGCAGTCTGTTTGTGCCCTCACCTCAACCACCAAATGGATGGTCGAGAATCAGATGAAGTTCCATGAGGCCGAAAGGGCTATTCAGCATGAGGCTGACTTGCGGACAGAGCTCCAGACTGCGAGGGCTGAACTGGAGAGTGCTAGGACTGAGCATGCTAGGGTCCTAGATGAGCTGACGAGGCAGCACGATGTCGACCTGCAGGCCAAGGACTTGCTCATCAAGGAGAGGGACTCGACCCTGATCAACCTGGAGGCCCATCATAAGACTGATCTCGAAGAAGCTGTCAGAAAAGCCGAGGCCGATGCCGTTGAGGCTTACAAGGCTTTTGATGAGTTTCAGGGCTTCGGCCTTGAATATCTGGAGAGGGGGATCAGGACGGCCTGTCGATGGGTCGTCCTCAGATTTGGCGACGTCGTCTCCTCGGTCCGCCCTTCGATTGAGGAAGTTGGATTGGACGACCCCCTGATCGCCGAGGCTCTGTCCCAAGTAGAATCCCAAGTGCAGGTTGAGGGGGTCGGCACATCTGAGGATCGGCCGGCTATGGTTGTTGAAGAGACACCTTTGGTGGATCTTGAGGCTCTGCCCTCTGATATTGTCCCTTAGGGTGGCTGTCTGTAGCCCATACCCTCATAGTGTACCTATTATTTTTGTGCTCTGTTTTGTAAAACACTTGGATATTTTGTATAACACTTTAATCAATTTCATCGTCTTCTTCTACTGTCTTCCATATTTACTGCTTTTATGGTTTGCTCTTTGTTGGTTTGCTGTCTTTGTTAATGCCACTAACCTTTCCCTCGTCTTTCTTGAGGACAGTGGTGGGGTCGTCCCCTCCACTAGCCCTCATTATAGCCGAGGGTCCAACTTATCAAATTAATGGTTTTTAACCAAGTCTACCCTCGTCTTTCTTGAGGACAGTGGCGGGGTCATCCCCTCCACTGGCCCTCATTATAGCCGAGGGATTAACTTACCAAATTAATGGTTTTTAACAATGTCTACCCTCGTCTTTCTTGAGGACAGTGGTGGGGTCGTCCCCTCCACTGGACCTCATTATAGCCGAGGGTTCAACTTACCAAATTAATGGTTTTTAGCAATGTCTACCCTCGTCTTTCTTGAGGACAGTGGTGGGGTCGTCCCCTCCACTGGCCCTCATTATAGTCGAGGGATTAACTTACCAAATTAATGGTTTTTAACAGTGTCTACCCTCGTCTTTATTGAGGACAGTGGTGGGGTTGTCCTTTCCACTGTCCCTCATTATAGCCGAGGGATTAACTTACCAAATTAATGGTTTTTACAAAGTCTACCCTCGTCTTTCTTGAGGACAGTGGTGGGGTCGTCCCCTCCACTGGCCCTCATTATAGCCGAGGGATTAACTTACCAAATTAATGGTTTTTAACAATGTATACCCTCGTCTTTCTTGAGTACAGTGGTGGGGTCGTCCCCTCCACTGGCCCTCATTATAGCTGAGGGATTAACTTACCAAATTAATGGTTTTTAACAATGTCTACCCTCGTTTTTCTTGAGGACAGTGGTGGGGTCGTCCCCTCCACTGGTCCTCATTATAGCCGAGGGTGGTTCTCTGTAGATGTTTCCATGCGTGCTAGAACTGACAACCACAGGATGAGGGAAACACTGATATTTCTCATTAATTTTCCAAAGTGTTCTGTTGAAGCAACTCTCATTACAATTATGGCCTTTCAAGACCTTACAACACTACTGATAGTATTTCTTCAAATGGTCTGCATTCCAGGGATTGGAAAAAGGTTCCCCTTCTAGGTTTTCTAGTCTATAGGTCCCAGGGACAACTTCATCGATGACCCTATATGGACCATGCCAATTAGGATGGAGCTTGTTGGGCTTTTGCCAAGTCTTCTTGAGGACCAAGTCCCCCACTTCAATAGGCCTCTAATTGTAAAACCTTGCGGTCCTCTGCTGGTATGCGGCCTGCCTTAACTCCGCGTCCTCCCTCCTTTCCTCAATCAGGTCCAAGTCGAGTCTTCTCTCTTCCGCATTTCCCTGGGGGTCGTACATTTGGACCCTATGAGTAGGAAACTCAATTTCAGTGGGGATGACGGCTTCTGAGCCATAAGCTAGCATGAATGGGGTCTCCCTGGTAGAAGTCCTCACTGTCGTCCTGTATGCCCACAGTACGGCATATAACTCCTCGACCCATCTTCCTTTTGCCTCCTCAAGCCTCTTCTTGATTCCATCTAGGATTGTCCTGTTTGTTACTTCGGTTTGCCCATTGGCCTGAGGTCGGCCTGGGGTGGAGAAAAATTGTTTGATACTTACCCTCTCACAGTATTTCTGTAAAGAGGCATTCTTGAACTGAGTCCCGCTATCTGAAATGAGGGTGTTGGGCAGACCATATCTGCATATCACATTTTTCCAGATGAACTGGAAGGTCTTCTGCTCTGTAATTGTGACCATCGGTTCGGCCTCTACCCACTTTGAGAAGTAGTCAATCGCTACAATGAGGAACCGATAGTTATTGACTGCTCTTGGTAAGGGCCCTACCAGGTCAATCCCCCACACTGCAAACGGCCACGGAGATGTAATGGAGGTAAGAGGCTGATGGGGTTGATGAGGGATGGTAGCAAATCTTTGGCATTTATCACACTTTTTTACGTATGCTGCGGCATCTTTCCCCAAGGTCGGCCACCAGTAGCCTTGGGTGATCACCCTCTTCGCTAAGGATCTGCCCCCGATGTGGCTTGAGCACGATCCTTCGTGCACATCTTGCAAAATGGAAGGGACTTCTGTGGGATGCACACACCTAAGTAAGGGGAGCAAAAACCCCTTTTTGTACAAGGTGTCTCCGATGACAGTGAATTTTGCAGCCCTGTACCTCAGCTTCTTCCTTTCCTGCCTTGCTTCTGGCATCTCACCCTCTTTAATGTATCTGATCAGGGGGTCCATCCACGAAGCTTTTTGAGAAACATTTAGGAAATTACTGAGTGTTCCCTCAGCGTCCTCAATAGTTGGCCGAAGCAAAATTTCTACTGGGACCGTCCTCCTGATGTCTGTTCTTGTTGCCGAGGCCAACCTAGCAAGGGCATCAGCACGGATATTGTCGAGCCTAGGTACCCTCCTTAATTTCACTTTTCTGAAGCCCTTCAGTAATGACCTCACCTTCTCAAGGTACCTAGCCATCCTCTCGTCCTTAGCCTCGTAGGCTCCTAGTATCTGATTCACCACTAGCCTTGAATCACTATGGACCAGAATCTGGCCGACACTGAGAGACTTGGCCAAGGAGAGGCCTGCTACTAAGGCCTCATATTCAGCCTCGTTGTTGGAGGCTTTGAAGTTGAACCTCAGGGCGTATTCAACGTCTGTGCCATCGGGTGCTGATAGTATCAGTCCAGCCCCACTTCCACTGTCACAGGAGGACCCGTCAACGAAGAGGCTCCACAGAGTCTTTCCCTCTGAAAAATTTCCCTCGGAGAGGGATCCCTGTCTAAAGATGTATCTTCCTTCTTCATTTTCAGTCGCTTTCCTCCTAGCGGTGCTTGTCTCAGCCCTATCTGCGAGTGTGTCAGTGGGTCTATCTTATTGTGTATCTGTCTTCCCGAGGGTCTCACCCTCGGCTTCATCGCCATCCCAAGTAAACTCAGCTACGAAATCCTCTAGCGCTTGCCCCTTAATGGCTGTCCTAGGCTGATAGACTATATCGAACTCCCCCAGCTCTATAGCCCAGGTCATTAGCCTTCCTGATTTTTTAGGCTTGTGTAGGACCTGCCTAAGAGGAGAGTCAGTAAGGATGACCATAGTATGAGACTGGAAGTACGGCTTCATCTTCCTCGAGGCATGGATCAAGGCGTAGTCCAACTTCTCCATCCTCGGGTATCTTTGCTCTGCCCCCTAGAGTGCCTTACTGTTAAAATACACAGGCTTCTGTATCCCGTCTTCGTCTCTCACAATGGCTGCACTGATGGCCGACTCTGAGACGGCGAGGTACACATAAAGTCGTTCACCCTGCACGGGTCATGATAGCAGCAAGGGAGACCCTAAGTACGTCTTCAGGTCCCTGAAAGCCTCATCACACTCTTCACTCCATTCGAAGGCCTTCCTAAGGGTCTTGAAGAATGGCAAGCACTTGTCTGTGGCCCTAGACACGAACCTGTTCAAGGCAGCAACTCTCCCTGTGAGCCTCTGAACGTCTTTAATGGTCTTGGGGGTCTTCATTTCAACAAGGGCCTTTATCTTTTCAGGATTGGCCTCGATGCCTCTTTGGTTGACAACGAACCCCAGGAACTTCCTTGCTCCGACCCCGAAGACACATTTGGCCGGATTAAGCTTCATCTTGTATTTGTCCATCATATTAAAGGTCCTCTCTAGGTCTGCCACATGATCATCTGCCTTCAGACTCTGAGTCAGCATGTCGTCTACGTAGACCTCCATAGACTTCCCAATTTGGTCTTCAAACATTTTGTTTACGAGGCGCTGGTACGTTTCCCCCGCATTTTTTAGGCCAAAGGGCATGACCCTATAGCAGTATGTCCCCTTGTCAGTGATGAAGGCAGTCCTCTCCGAGTCTTCAGGGTTCATGAAGATCTGGTTGTACCCTGAGTAGGCATCCATAAAACTCATGAGCTCATGGCCTGCAGTAGCGTCTACCATCTGGTCAATGCGGGGGAGAGGGAAGCTGTCTTTGGGGCAGTGCTTGTTGAGATCTGTGAAGTCCACACACATTCGCCACTTCCCGTTGGCCTTTGGGACAATGACTGCATTGGACAACCATTCAGGGTAGATGACCTCTCTGATAAATTAAGCATCTTCTAATTTTTTGACCTCATCCCTGATGACCTCGTACTTCTCTCTAGAGTAAATCCTCCTCTTCTGCTTTACCGGCTTCACTCCCTCTACCACATTGAGCTTGTGGCACATGATTTCAGGGTCGATCCCCGGCATATCTACATGACTCCATGAGAAGACGCTTCATCTTCTCCTCAACAGTTTGATGAGGTCTTCCTTGATATTGGGCTTCAGAGACTTGCCAACTTGGACGGTTTTTCCCGGGTCATCCTCATCGAGGATGATGGGTTCTACCTCCTCGGAGGCCTCTCCTTTTTTGAGCTTCGTCTCGTCCCTGGGGTCTAGGGTGTCAATATTATAAGTGGTTGTAACCCTCTTGTGTGCCTCCCTTTCCTCAGCAGAGTTGTAGTAACATTCTCTCTCTGTCGTCTGGTCTCCCTGAACTTCCCCCACCCCATAAGGGGTTGGAAATTTGATCATCTGATGGACCGTAGACGGCACGGCTTCAAACCCCTTGAGGTCCACACGCCCCAGTATGATGTTGTAGGCCGAAAACACCTGTTCATCCATCACGAAGAAACTGACCTTCTTGGTGAGCCATCTCGGCCACTCGTCCCCCATCCTCACATCGGCCTCATATACCCCAAGAGGGTGAACCTTTTCCCCATTGAACCCAATCAATGGATGATGGTAGGGCACGAGTCTAGCACGGCTGAGACCCAAGGCTTTGAAGCATGGCCAAAACATCACATCTACAGAACTACCCCCGTCTACCAAGATCCTCGGCACCTCACATCCGTGCACCCTGGTAGTGATGACGAGAGGTTCATCATGTGGGGCTAAGAGGCCTTTGAAGTCCATTCTTGAAAACCCCACTATCAGTGTGTCCATATCAACCTTCTTCCTCTTTCCTGACTTGACCTCCAGGGAAGTTGCGTGTACCGTCTTCGTCACTGCCTTGGCCTCAGCCACATGGGCCTTCCTGTCGGCGACCTCAGACCCTCCTCCTGCAAGACCCCCGGAGATCATTCCCACTCCGAACGAGATCATATTAAGCCTCTTGACAGGGCCGTGGTCGTCTCTCGGCGGGAGGTCAGGGTCGTCCTCATCATCAGAAGGGTCGTCCCCTCTTTTTTTAGGACCTTCTCTGCATGCATCGCCTCGCTTCTTTCTGGGGTCATCCCCTCGGCCCCTCTTGAAGGCACCTTTGTCGACGTACTTTCTGAGCTTCCCTTCCTTCAGCATCTTCTCAATCTCGTCTTTCAGAGCAAAGCATTTGTCTGTTGTGGTCGTGGTCTTGGTGAAATTCACACCACAGGTTCTTATTCCTTTTGCCGGGGGCTGCCCTCAGCTTCTCAGGCCACTTCAGGGACCGGTCACTCTTAATCTCATTGAGAATCTATTCACAGTTGATCGTCAGAGGGGTGTACCCAGCGAACTTGTCATCCGAGGACCTCTTCTTCCCCTCTTTGTTCTTCTTAGGGTATTTACTCCCACTAGCACCTCCTCTTTCGTATTCATATTTCGCAGCCATCGCCTCTTCGGCGTTCATCACCTTTCCTGCTGTCGACAATAGTTCGGCCATCGTCCTCGGAGGGTCTTCAGCAAGCTTCCATAACAGCTTCCCCTTTTGGAGTCCTCCAATTAGGGCTGTCATAGCTATGCTCTCCTCATAGTCTTCCACCTCCAGCTTCTCCTTATTGAATCTGGCTATATAGTCCCTCAGACTCTCACTCTTCCCCTGCTTAACATAGAGCAGGTGTGTGGTCTTCTTCTGTGGCCTCACCCCAAAGAAGAAATTATGGATGAACAGGTCGGCCATCTGCTTAAAGTTTTCAATGGAATTTTTTGGAAGTGACGTGTACCAGACATGCGCAGCCCCTGTCAAGGTACCAGAGAAGGCACGACACCTCATCTCATCTGAGATAGAGTATATGTCTTCCGCCGACTGATACATCTCCACGTGGTGGACGGGGTTGGTGCTCCCGTCATACCTTGGGGTGACCATAGGTGGCTTGAACTTTGACGGTGTGGGGAAGTTCACTATCTTTGCCACGAAGGGTGAGCCTATGGTGTATCCCCTCTGAAGAGGGTCTCGGCTCTTCAATATATCACCAATCTTATCCTCTAACCGCTGGATTGAGTCATTCCAGGGCCTCACAGGGTCGGCCTGGCCGATGTTATCCCCTGCTGCCTCTCCGAGGTGGACGGAGGGTTTTACTGCAGCAGGCATGTGTTGACTGTTCACTTCCCTTTGGCCGTCATCTCGTCCTCGGGATCGGCCATCTGCTGCCTCCCTCCTGGATCTCGCGGCGCTTCTTGGCCTGGACAACTGTTCCCGCAGATCATTTACTGGGCCTAGCCTCTCAAAGGCCGACCCTCTGCTCAAGCGATCAAAAGCAGAGCCTCTTGGGCGATCATCAGGGTTTGGTCTCCCGCACTTTCCCCTACTGTCCTGGAGGGGTCGCACAGTATTGTTGGAGACCTCGTAAGGTTCCCAGCACTCTATAGGAGCCTCCTCTCCCTCCAGATCTCCATACCTATCCTCAGGGCAAGGGTTTTCTTGCCTCCCCAGGCGTAGACGCCGGGGGTCAGCAACATCCCTACGCCGCTGAGGGGGTGGCAGGTCTTTGCGTGGTGCCTGGGGTGGACCCCTGGCCTCATGCTTCCCTGGAGCTACTGCCGGAGTAATCATCTCAGGTGAAACCCCTGGTGATCTTAGTATGTTCTGGCTTAGAGATGTGAACTGCTCTTGCATCATCCGCTGGCTTGCTGCCAGAGACTTTAGGGCTGCCGCCACATCAGCCATCTCAGACTGAGGCGGCGGCTGACTGGAACTGGGTCTTCCCCCCTCATCCGGCGGGGGAAGTGGTGGTGGTGGCATCTCAGGTGCCATGTGCTTGAGCTATGAAAAGTTGAACTGAAGAAAATACTGGTGAGCTTGGGAACCCTAGTGGGTCTCTTTCAATGGTGAAACACCTCCTCTCAGGGGGAGTGTTGGTTCACCACCAGAGTACCCAGTGAGGTCAAGCTGTACAAAGGAAGAGATGTCTTTTCGTTCCCACAGACGGCGCCAAACTGATGATGCTGAGATTTAGCACCACCGGATAAGTGATAATGAGCTCAAACAGTAGCAGCTATGGCAGCCATAGAGATGTATGAGTGTATAAGTATGTAGAAGGGGATGAGTATAAGAGGTGATAAGATAATGATGTATAGTGGTTCAGCCAATTTGGCCTACATCCACTGTGAGTGTGTGATCCACTAAGTATGGGCACTAATGGCCTTGGATACGATGCACATAACCCTCTCTCTCTCTCTACTGTGCGTACCAGCAGAGTTTTAGCTAGGGCTACAGTTAATTGATCGATCCCCTGTAGGGTTGTAGGTGACAAGTATATATAGGTCTTGGGGGGTGTAGTGTACCCCCCCCCCCCCCACAGTATGCATGGTGCATGTGAATGATGATCTAGCCAATCCCCTGTTGACACCTGTAGATGCCAAATGATGACATAATATTCCCTCATGTGAGGGTGTGATTTGGTTATAACGGTCTTCCACGTTCCATGTGAGCCTCACGCGCACTGTTCCACGCGTCTCCCAAACCATGCGCTGTCATGATGTCACCCTCGGCCTATGAGCTGAGGCCGAGGGCAAAGTTTCTTCCAGTAGTGAGCCTGGCCCAATTCTTGCCTCGTATTGTCGTACCCTCGTAGGGTCGTCTGGAGCCTGATGAAGGGTCGGCCCCTCATAGGGTCGTCCGGAGCCTGATGAAGGGTCGACCCCTCATAGGGTCGTCTGGAACCTGGCGAAGGGTCGGCCCCTCGTAGGGTCGTCTGGAACCTGGTGAAGGGTCGGCCCCTCTGAGAGGTCGTATGGGGCCTGGTGGAGGGTAGTCCCCTCGTAGGGTCGTCCGTTTGGAGGTTATCGTTAGCCAAGCCAAGGATATAAACGGGTATATCAATCCTCTTCAGATGGGAGCTTCTAGTGATGAAGAAAGCCGTGAAAAGTTCAGCAAGGGACTCAAAGCTTCTGATGGACCTGTGAGGGAGCCTCTCGAACCACTTCTGCGCTACATCACACAGACTCGAGGGGAAGATTCGTCACATCAGGGCATCGTGGTGGTTCTAGAGAGTCATAGCTTGCCTGTACTTCCTAACGTGATCGATAGGATCAGTTTTTCTGTCATAGATCTTGAATCTCGAAATAACAGATTTCTTGGGGGCTTCCTCTTCTTCTATCTCCCTTGAGAAAGGGGATTTCATCGGAGTCTTGAGAGCTCATCTAGAGAGCTCCCGAGTCGATCTGGTACTACGATGCGCTGGGTGTTGGTCCATCTCCCTTCGGACCAAATTTTGTATGTTCTCATTACTGCGATCTGGGCTCCTGTAGTGGCGAGCTAGTCACAGTTGCTCGAGCAGATCGTCATCTGACTCGTGTCCCTTATATCTTTAGGATTCGCATCTAGGGATCCTTCCTCGACTGCGAGACTTGCTCGCCTAAGGTCTAGGAGTGCGGTATGGACGTCTCCTGGTGCTACGATGGAGTTCTCGCCCCATCCTTTCCAACCTTCTCTTGAGGCGAGCATTCTCAGCCTCTTGCTTACGAGCAGACTCTCCTTGCTCTTGGAGTCTTGCCTCATAGGCATCGATCAATCTGGAGATTCGTGTGAACTTCATTGGTCCCTGACTCTCTTCTGAGGCTTGTCGCTATGGGCGAGCCCTCTGATTTGAACGATGAACTTCTTATCTGATCCTGCAAGAATCAGGATGCTCTTGAATATCTCCTGCTTGAGGTGCGTTACTGCTGCGACCAGACATTCTGGATTCTTTGCTGGTGAAGGCTAGCTTTCCCACGGACGGCTCAAATTGTGGTGACAATTATATTCAACACAAATAGATAAGAGAAGCGCAATCACTAAGTAAAATAAAGAACATAAAATGCCAATCACACAATAGAAGATGTACGTGGTTTAGCAAGAATGCCTATATCCACGGTGGTGCAGTCAGTATTATTTCTATATGCTTCGGGGAGTGTTTACAGAGAATACAGTGCATGACTTTTGCCCCAGGCTTAGGGTTTATTATATAGATGTTTTTATTCAAGGAGTGTGGATGTTGGACTCCCCCACGTCCATCCTTCTCTCCTGGAATATCTCGATACGAGATTCTAGGAGGAGACTAAGTCACAACTCTATTTAGTTAAGGTGAGGGGTCTGAATTTTGGATCGTTTTCATTAGGATACTTGTCCAGGACCATAATGGTAAATTCGGGTACCCTCAGATACCCTGTCAAAAGCCACTCAAAGCATTTGTCTTTTTCTATCCACTACTGAAAGCAACTTCGGCTTTCTGCTTTTCAACAATCATGACCCCATACTTGTTAGTTGTTCTAAAATTCTATGTCTAGGTGGTATCCTAGTTTTTCTTTTATTTGTAGATTTTTTTTCTCTATTCTTCCCCCAGCTTAACTCGAGCTTAATTGGGTTAGATTATTTTATTTTTCTTGTAATCGTTGGTTCCGTAATCAATTCCCTCCTTGGAAGTTTAAAAAAAAGAAAGGGTGAGTGAGAAGTGATCAATTGGGTTAGTTTTAAATGGTATAAAGAGGATCTCTAAAGATAAAAACATACTTGTATAGAAACTTAAAATTAAAAAAGTAATTATGTTAGTAGTAGGGCCCTCTCTCTTAAGAGTTGAAACTTGACGGTGGGTGAAAGTTTAAAGAGAATTGGGCCATTCGCTTGGATATCAACTTTAGGCACTTTAACTTACTAGTTGTGCCCACGTGCGTTGCACGTGTGGGCGAATCCAGATGTTCGACGTGATGGGTTAAAGTACGCGATGGATTAAAGTAATGTGTAAAGCGATGTGAAAACAAAAATTAATAATGTAAATGTTTAAACATATAACAAGGAATGTAAAGCAAAAAAAGTAAAGGAAAGCAATGTGGAAAAAAGAAATTATCGACCAGGGCATAATAATAAGTTAACAAAAGAAAAAGAACTTCATAAATCCGTACAAATGAATCCGACTTCCGAAAGACAAATGACTAAGAGTAGGAATATTGTTTAAGGAAGAAATAATATAAGTTAAAAAAACCATAGTATAAAGAAAAAATATGAATTCCAAATCGTTAAATATTTTGCTTTGACGTTTATTAGGGTTCGATGATTCTTCTATTTCTTTATGAGAGACAAAACGTGCAAGTTTTCGATATGAATCTTTAAGCAATTTCCCTTTCATGTAGATACCAACATGTATGCAAAAGCTTATGCTATGTTGAAAGGAATCATTCTGTCCAAGCTCAGACGTATCAAAAATTTTGAAATTGAGTTTGATTCTCATATTCTTATTAAATGGTAAATGTGGATTGTAATACCCCTCATTAAATAGTTGCTACCAATGACTTGTCTTTGTGTTAAAGTTAAAACACAAGTCCTATAATAGGTGTTATCACGCCGTGTAACCAAAAACTATAATTTTCCTAGATTGGTAAAATTTTATAATGTTTTTAATGTGAGAAGTTGATATGTTATATGAACTTCCTAACAAATTACCAGTTGGAAGAGATATATATAGCTTTAGGCCTAACATCTCATATGAGAATTTACCCAAGCATTGTGTGCATTGTGGGATTATAGGTCATTTAGTTACATAATGTATATGTTCATTAAAGCTGCAAAGTCTATTCATGTTAATAAAGTAGATAAAGATACAGGGAAGGTCATAAGAAAATGATATATTTAGTGATGATCAATCTGATGAACACAATTTAGTAATGGTTGAATCCCCATCAGGTAGGGAACAAGGTCAACCTTCATCCTATGAGGATGGACATTTTCAGGAACACCTAACTAAATCCCAATGAAGATTAAGAAATCATGAGCAAAACGTAGAGAAGGCCCTTTTTGCAGAATCTGAAACGGCTTAGGCTTTTTTGGACTTACAGATGATAAAGGCTATGGAGGTTTCAAAAATCTGGTAGATTCAACTTAAGATCTCAATATAGGTCTAAATGAATGTTCTTTTATGTAATTTTATGGGCTTGTCCAATCCACAGCCAAAAAGACCCTCGACTGATATGTGTTCTGTCCATGAGCCATATATTTTATGTTTGGCAGAACCTATGATTAAAGATTCCTCTTTTCCCCATAAATTTTGTCTTTCAAAATGTTTGCCTTTAATGTTAACCGACAATAGAGGTTCCTCTCTTCCTAACATATGGGGTGACCAATTCTAAAAAATTTCAGAGCCCAAAGTGATGTTCAATTCCGTTCAGCAGATTTCTATTTTTGTAAATATTAATAACGTCAACTCTTTTGCTATCTTGTAACTATGGTCTACACAAGTACATGGCATTCACAGAGGCATTTATGGAAGTATTTGAAGATTGATAGTTCTAATATGGTCAATATTTGTTGGGTCATTCTCGGTGACTTTCATTATGTCCTTGGTGTCCACGACAGAATGAGATGTGGCCTTCCTTGTTCTGGAGATACACATGACTTTATTTCCATTATTTATAATTGTAGCTTGTTGCAAATTTATAATATAGGTTATTTCTTCACTTGAAATATAGGTGATAAATTTTCAAAATAAGAGTACTATTAAACAAAGTTCGATAGATTTTTGGAATAACAACCCTTGTAGAACTCTTCATTAGTGTGCTTCTGATTTTGTTCCTCTTCTTTAAATGCTCCCAAATAAGGATTCACTACTCAGGAAGTGTTATTGTGGGCTATGAAGCTACTACTTTCATTTATTCATTCCATTTTTGGGGTGCCTATCCCTTTAACTTTCAATAGTTTTTTTTTTTCTCCGTTGTTGTTGATTGATCGGGACCGGCGGCTATAGGGATGGTTTTAACCTTGTTTTTTTTATTATTACTTGTGTTTATAATAAAGGTTGTTAATTTTTTATTATTTATTCACTCTATTTGCAGGGTGTTTATTTGTGGGACTATCAATTATTTTAGTCCCATTCATCTGAATTAGAAACGATGTTTCAAATTAGGAGAAAAAGTGTAGTGAAACACTTTTATTTATCTAATTCAAAGGAGATTAATTGACATGGCCTTAAAAGGGACATGAAGTATAAGTTAACTGGAATATTGATGGATTCTCTGAGTGGGGCAGATTTTGAAAGAAAGCACTATTAGTGGGGGAATCTAGTAATGGTGCAGCTCAAGATGCTCTTTAAGATCATGGAATCGTGACTTTTCGGCATGGTGCTAAATAAATAAGACTTCAAGAAAGATTTTGTTGCTAACAAAGAATATCAAAACCTGTCCGAACCATCAGATGCCATCCAATATTAGCAACATGGGATTTATTAATGGTATGCAATTTATGAACCCATAACCACCCATTTTTTTAAGTTCATACGAAATCCAATTTTTATGATTTGGGTATTAGAATTTGTCATATGGTTACTTTGTTGAGCTATGCTTTTATGATTCTTCTAGTTCATATTATTTTCAGGGGTGTTAAAAGTATACTGCTTTGTTAGTTTCAACTCCATGGTGTCATTCATTTAAAAATTTATGAATATTTCCATAATTAGTTACATTAAATGTGTGGTGGTGGAGTATTTTCATTCATTTACAATATTATTTATCATAGTTAATGATTGTTTATATATTATAATATCATTAAAGTTTAAATGATATGTTTTCTTTTGCAGTATATGTTATCAGGATATTCACCCATTATAATAAGTTCACAAATCAAATATAAAGTTTCAGGCTCAAGAAGCCAGTATACTGTCAGATCCGCAGTCTAGATAAGGTTTATATGACTTATAACATAGAATTTTTATGGATCTATGTAGTTCAAGTAGTTATATTTATTTTTTAACTGAAATTTGACTCATTCGATTAACATATTTAATACGGGTATGAAAAATGTTAAATCGTATGGATTAGTTATATTAACGTCAAGAATTGAAAAATAAAATTTCATTACAGAAAGGGGGGCCACCTTCTTAAAACGTCAAAGAGTTCTACTGAGTTTCGTTTTTACTTCGTCAATTGTTCTTCGCATTTTAATTTTCCATGTTTGACTTTTAATCCTAAATATTCTCAATGTATTCAATTATCAATCCTAATTTTTTTCGAACTTATTCAATACCTTCATGATCGATTTTTAGGATCAATTGACTAAATGATTTATTTCATAAATCCACACATGTTTTCAATTTAGGTTTAAAAATAAAATCTATACATTACATTCCAAACACTTAGTACTACAAATGGTGTATGTATAAGATATCTCCATTTATGGTTTTATTCTCGAGATTTGGCCCTTTATTATTATTATTCAGCTTTTAATCGAGACATGATCGTAACACGATATCGATATTTGATTTGTTGTTCTTTCCCGGAATTTAACTCTTTGGAGCCACAGCCACCAGCAACGTTAGGGTTTGTAAAGCTTTATAAAGAGAAAAACTTGAGATCCAAGTTTTTGGTGCCAATCAAAGCAATGGAGGCTTTTAGAACGTCGTATATCAATGCCAACGCAGAAGATAGTGAATGCGAACTGTGATGGTGCGAATCTACTCCAAATGTCAAAGAATATTATTTGGCATAAATTTTATGTAGAGAAAATTGATAGACAGGAGTTACTTCAACAGAAAGGTTGTGTCATTTGGATTACAGGTCAGGAAAGAGAACTTTGGCTTGTTCGTTAACTTGATCCTTGCATTCTAGAGGAAAGCTGACCTATGTCCTTAATGATAATAATGTTCGGCATGGTCTAAACCGTGATCTTAGTTTTAATTTAGAAGATCGCGTAAAGAACATTAAAATAATTGGAGAGGTTGCGAAGCTCTTTGCAAATGATGGAGTTATTTTCATTGGTAGTTTGATATCTCCCTTTATATCGATATTCTTGTCATGCTCTACTACCTGCAGTAGATTTCATTGAGGCGTTTATGGATGTGCCACTCCAAGTGTGCAAGGCATGGGACTCCAAGGGCTTGTACAAGCTGGCAGGAGCTGGAAAGATAAAAGGTTTTACGGAGATTGACGATCCATACGAGCCACCATTGAATTATGAGATAGTACTACACCAAAAAGGAGAGGCCTATCCTTCCCCAAGTGATATGGCCAAAAAAGTGATTTTTTACTTAGAGGTCCATGGGTACCTGCAGCCGTAGTTCCCAATTTAACGTAACAAATTTTATGCGTCTATGAGATCACTCGTTTCCTGTGTTCCTGCTTTTTAATTTAATAATGCTTGACATCAACTTAATTAATTAATTGGCAAACGTGACAGGTTGTTGTGTCTTCACTGAAAAGCAATTTGATTATTTGAATGCAATAATGGAAGTGAAACGGCAGTGTGAAAAAAAATAGATTTCAAACAAATATGCGAGGATGCAATAACATTGAATCAAAAGATACCACAAACCAAACAGTATTCAATTCTCACAATTTCAAATGAAATGTTAAAAAAAATTACATAGATAAATATTATGAAACACTTGATATGCAATCGAGTTCTTACCGGATATATAATCAATTTCTTAGCACCTCAACTATCCTCTATAGTTTATTTTGAGAAAACCAACAAGAGACACCCATAAACCAGAGAAAAATAAATTGAAGACATTAAATTTCTAAATCCTAACAATAAATTTTGTTCCATACTCTAACGAAAATCCCAACTTTGAAACAGAAGAAACATACCTATAGAAGAGTGTTGGTTACGGGTTTGAGGTTGAGGTGATAAAACGGATGTTTAGATGAATGCAATGTATATAGGGTTGATTCATTTGAAGGGGCTTTTGAAATGGATTAGGATTTAGGTTTTCTTAAAAATTTAGGTGGATCTCTTCACATTATGTAGAGTAAATGTGTATCTTGAGGTTTGGGTGTTTTCTCTTCCATGTTGAGAGTCTCATGGAGTAAACGTGTATCTTGGAGTTTTAAACGTGTATGTTACAGATTGAGATTTCGTAGAATCGTAGGATACAAAATAAGTTTGAGAGGTATTAGTGGAATTGTATATTGTATGAGGGTATTTTGGTCATTAGACTATTAAAGTGATACTCCCAACTTTTTAAGTAGTAAATATAAAAGAATGGGCCTTTTCTTAAGGACACTAGGCTTTTATCATGACATATGTCGCCTTGTAAATTTGGGGGATCTAGGTGGCTCGCCTAGGCTCAAGGTCGGGGCAATCCAAAACTAATAGAGTATGTTGACATTTGTTTTAAATGCTATGATTCTTTAATCTGTATACTACGGATACATTTTGTTTAAAGGATAAGGTCCTTTTAGTTAGTTTGTCATTTTCTTCTCAATCTTTAAAATGGAATATTTATCGAAATATAAGTCGAATCTGGACAAATTTTTCATATTTTGGAGAGATCTCCATATCAAACAAGATTCATTAAGGGTGGGTAAATTGAACTTTGAAAAAAAAAATTCACCCCAAACGTTTTGTTTAAAATAAGGTTTGTGACCTTGGATGTCTTTAAGTAGAAATTCAAGTTGGATTTTAAATGTGGAAGAAGTTGGATTATAGAGAATTATATATGTATACTTTAAAATTTGTGAAATTTTATCCTTAACCTCAGTTTTTTCAGTATTTGAAAATGATACTAGGAGGGCCTCTAAATTTAATTGAAATCGTGGCCCCTAGGGCTCAATTTACCCATACTTCTAGAAAGGTCATAATTTTTTGTGAGTTATTTTCCCATACAATATTTGATCATTTGTGATAATTTCACAAATTTCCTCGGGACTAGGATTTAAGGTTTAGGTTGTTAACCACCCTGCTCCCTCGAACCTTAACCATAATCCCTAGCCACGGATGACTAGTGTTATTCAAACATTTTGTTGTACGTATATATGATGATTTTTTAATAATACTAGTGTTTTGTTTGAACATTTGGGGTGGTATATGCTTTTCATGTTGTATGTAAAAAAATTATGAAGATGTGGTATTAGTTTATTCAAAGGTGCACGTATAATATTGATTCTCCCAAGTGCTTAACGAATTAAGTTTTTAGATGTAATTTGTCATAATTAAATATTATAAATGTAATTAAATGACCATTTTAGTGAAAATGGGGAGATTCTTAATTAAGTTAGTTAAATATTTTGTGTGTACTTGGTAAATTACACGCATTTTTTTTGTGTGTACTGGGCAGACACGTGCAACAATGGGAGTAGTTTTATACAATGGATAGTTTGTTTATATATTTTTTTGTAGAAGTATAATGAGATTGTGTTGTTTATAGTTCATGCATGTACTTTGTAAAAATTATGGATGTTTTGTGTGTTATGTATGCATGTTATAACAATAAATGAGTTTATGTTGCATGTGTATTGTAGATATGTGACACGTGTACTTTTTTATATGCACATGTACATTTTGTTTTTCACGTGTAAATGTGATTATACACGCGTACCTTGTATATATGTATTTCATCGTATTAACATAAACTGAAGGATGATTTGTTTTTTTTTATGCATATATTGATTTTAGTGGTGGTGGTGATACATTTTTGTAATTATTGATTGAATTGTAACAGTGAGATTTTATTGAGAGGTATGAGTTAATCATAATTAATATAATTTGACTGATGTCACTAGAATAGTGTCAATAATTATTTTACTATTGTTTATAGTTTGGGGTTTGTTGAAATGATTTGTGTTATTATCAAGACAATAATGACATTCTATTTTTTGCATGATATTGCATATAAATATATACGGGAGTTGTGCTTTTTAGTTTATCATTTACTGACACTCGTTATTTTGTCTAAGAGCTTGATATTTGGTAGGGGGGTGTTGGAAATTAATATTCAGTGTCGAAATTAATTATTTAATTTCAATTATATTAAATTCTGAATTTATGAATTTCCCAATTATGTGGTCTTGATAATATCAGATAATTAATTAGGAACGTGATAAATACAAATATTAAAAGATTGGGTCAATCTTAAACGTTAGTCACACAATGGTTAGTGGCATTGGTGGGAGACTTGAAATAGAGTCTCACCTTGGCTAGGATTTCGGCCCTCTTCCCCTTATAAATAGAGGAGCCCTACACCATCTGGGGCTATCTCATAACACACTATATTCGAGGTGGGAGAGAAATTCTGAGATTCCATTTGAGTGCAATTTTTCTAAAAGGGAGATTGATGGAGCAATTAATCAAGATGATCAAAAGAGATTTCTACAACAAGATTTATTAATGGATTGGATCAAGGTAAGTCTTATTTTATATTGTTTAGACGTATTTTATGAAAATATGAAGATCTAAGATCCTTTTATTAAGAATAATTGTATGTTAAAGTTTAATCATATTAATGTGTTCGTGATTAATATTAGGGTGTTCTTAAGAATGATTTTACATGTGGTATCAGAGCTAAAGTTTAAGATCTCGTAATTTTCCTTATTGATGCTCGTCTAAATGAAATATGTGCCTAAGACTTTCTGCGACATTTTTATTTATGTCATTAAATTGCTTTTGTGTCTGAGACCTTCTGCGACGTCTTATTTCTGTCATTAAATCTGCTCTTAAAGTATGTCTGAGACTTTCTGTGACGTTTTTCTTCTATCGCCAATGCTCACTGGTTATAATAAAAGGCCAATGATTCATATTGTTGAATATTATGATATTCGTGTTTTAATGAGTCTCGTTCCAAACACAGGCCAACGATTCATGTGGTTGAAAATCAGAATTATTGTTTATTCTAAGGCTAGTACTCCCATTAAGTTGAATTAAATGCCAAACACAGGCTACAATTCATATGTGCGGATACTAGATTTATTTGTTGCATACATGCATATTTGAATGCATGACTTGCAAATTTTGAGACTCATAAGTAGGTATCATTCAGTTTAATCAAATGCCAAATAGAGGCTAAGATTACGTGTGAAGATATTATACTTGTAGTCATTTCAGATTATCCTAATGTTTATTAAAAGGTTAAATTAAAGCGCAACACATGCTAAATTTTGAATCAAATAAACATTGGAATTTTTGTAAATGTTAAATAATTGGCATCAATGTTAAAAAGTCATATTTACATATGCCACTAGTATGATAATTGTGATTATAACCGTATTGTGCATTAGTATGACCATGAATGATTTGGGTCAATATTTCTTACTTGTTACTCATACATAAGTGATGAAGCGAAAGTAAATGATTTATGTCTTCCATTTACTATTATTTGTGTAATATCTCATGTAAACTTTTTGTCTATTTGATTTTCACATTATGTCTAATTTTTCGTGAATTTCAAATTAAGGAATAGACAATAATATAATTATTCATGTATTACGGGTATTTTGAACATGTATGCGTATCTCTAATATTTATATAATATAAGGTTTGGTGTTCATTAAAGTGCTCCATTCCAGAAGATATAAATATTTGACTAATACATTAATATCATGCATGTTTTGGTTGCGTATGGGTCCATGTATGATATTGAATGCTAGGAGGATGATACTTTATGATGTTGCATACATATTATTGTTTATTCAATCATTGTGATTAAGAAGCCTACAGGTCCAATTACAATAATTGAACAAAATGTTAGTGGTGATATATATTTTGGGAAGGTAATAATAGTCATCAAACGCAGATGACATAGTCTCTTTCACTATCATATCACCAATTATGTTTATGAAAATCATAAACATGAATAATTTAGTTTATTGATCATGCGATATTTAATGAAAATAAGTGAAAAATTTATTAACTTGTTAATGTAAGTCTTTACGTAATGTAATATTCATATTATGAAACGTTTGGTAGTCACTATAGTGACCCAACTAGAATGGCAATGAATATTAAATGTAAAGATGATGGTAGTAGTAACTCATGATGCTTATAATTGTAAAGATATTAATGGGGTATATTGAGTTTATTTCTTCAAGCAAGGTTATTCCTTATAGGGAATCGATTTTGAGTGATTGAATGAACATCATAGATCACATACATTATTATAGTATGTGAAAATAAGTTGTGCACAAATATCGGGTACAATATAATGAAATAACATTATACCCAATAAAGTAATCTACAAGCATCATATAATCGATATTTCACGGTTACTACTGAAGAAAACTCACGGTTATGCAGTCAATTTATTATCATGTAATCGATGTGTGTGTTGTTAAATCAAAGCATTAATGAAGTGAGAAATTTATCTCATTATCTTATCACATATTATTGTATCCCATTTTGTTTCTCTAAACATTTCATATTTAATTTGGTTAAACAAATTAAGTTTGTTTACATGTTGCACACTCGGACTAATAATGATAAAGATAATATGTATCTTTTATGATTTGAAACGAGTTTTGCATCTCAGTAGAGTTTGCAAGTTATACTTACTGTGTTATAGAAAGTATTTACTTTTGATGCAAGGATTTCTTACAAAACAAACTAGAAATGCAAATAAGATCCTTTTCTTTTGTTCTTGGGGAATCAAATCGCCATTTGTTTTCATAAACCCTCAATTTTTTGGGGGGAAAATGTTTGCCTAGACTTGATCGTGAGGGATATGTTCTAAAGAATCTTTTGATGTATATTTTTTTCAAGGGTTATGGTATTCTTTTTGATGTTTTGTACAAAATAAAGTTTGGACATAGTTCTTTAAAGATTTGTTTGATCATGCATCATAATCGTAGCGTTATTGATGAAACTCTTTAAATCTTGTGCCAAATTAAATCTAGACTCTTTTTCATAATGTTCGTGGACAAGATTTTTGTAATGTCTCTTACAAATTTGATAGTCGAGTTATGCTCTTAAGGTATTACGGTGTCTAATATAAGGATGACATATGTGGTCCAAGTGGGATACTATGAGAAACTTCCCATAAAGTGGACCTAGATAGATCATATAATTGTCATTGACACGTATTTATTGCATTAAAGTCAAATTAATTATGAAAGTTGAAATTAGTGGTAGTAGAAAATCATGAAATATGATTATAAAGGAAGGTAGGTTACTTATCCCATTACCGATAACCTTATTGAATACTTGTTCTTTTAGTTGTTAGGTTGTCTAAACAACAAAGAACAAATAAAAGTCCAACCATTAAATAATAGTATTGTCACCATGAGAGAAATGTAGATAAAATCATAAGGAATAGTATTAATAAGATCCTAAAAGGTCTACTATCCAGGATGATTATGTGTGTATCTACATGAACATGAATTTAGCGTAGGGATAAATAATGACATGGTTATATTTTCAAAAGTCATAAGAAGTGAAACTAATGGGCTACAACTAAGTTTAAAATATCGTTGAATTACATAATTGATGCACTAAAGTCGGGTATGAGGGGGTAATCAAAACCAAACGCGACACTAACGGTAATTAAATGAGATAAAGCTAAATTGTAGTAAAATATTTCACCATTAATGAAGAAAAGGTTATAAATGAACATTCTCAATTATATCTAAAGATATGGAATTCTTAAGACATTAGTGGCTCATTATGATTGAGAGTTACATTAAGTGGATGTGAAAACTACTTTGAAGTTTCATAAATCATGTATATATGTTTAAGAGATCATTTTATAAACATATGTTTCCCGCATGACGTATTTTAAGAAATAACATCATTTTTTTCTCAATCGTTGTATATTTGTATACACCTTAGGATCAGTGGGAGCAAGTTTATATATTTTCTCTATATACAAGCACGGATTTAGAAAGTAGAGAATCAAAATAATTTTATGGGTTTAAAAGTTGTGTATGAAGTAATGAGATACTTAAATGACTATATGCTCATATTTATGATGTATGTGTTCATTTAAATATGAACAATTATTGTGACTCA
Organism: Sambucus nigra; assembly: GCA_949130495.1. Taxonomy (NCBI): domain Eukaryota; kingdom Viridiplantae; phylum Streptophyta; class Magnoliopsida; order Dipsacales; family Adoxaceae; genus Sambucus; species Sambucus nigra. The sequence continues at coordinate 179,186,493 of OX422211.1, forward strand.
GATTTACTAGTTGTACGGATGGTACGAAGTTCACTCTTGTTTAAGTACGTTTGTTTGGTTTATCAACCAATATAATGAAGGAGTGCAACACAAACCATCCATTAACTATTGTGAAAGCTAAGTTTGTAGCATGCTTGATGCTACAACTTATGTATTTTGGCAACGTGACTTCATTTCGGTACTTGGAGTTGTCACACTATTATCAAGTCGTTGAAATATTATGATAATGTCGCTGCAATCTTCTTTATAAAGAAATGTTAGGTATTCCTAAAGTAACTAAGCACGTTGAATGAAATACCTATCAGTGAAAGAAGAAATTCAGAAACAAAGAGTGTTAATTGATCACATTAGTATGAGTGATAACATAGCAGATCCTATTACAAAAGGACTATCTGCAAAGACCTTATGGAACGTGTCAAAGAGATGGGTCTCGATTAGTAAAATTATGATTGATATTTTGCTTAGTTGTTTGACACTATTACTTGAATTCAATAAAAGTGTTTCTGATTTCAATTATTTCTGTCTTTTGTGAATGCATGCATATGATTATGAATTATTGTTGACAAAAATAGTCCTTATTCAAAAGGACATTATGAAACCATTATGATACCCAATATTAAAGGCTTAGTTGAATAAAACATTGGTGCTGTAGTACATGGAAGGAACCATGCTCTAGAATAGCATGGAAGCACCATGACTCGCATCCGTGAATTGTTTGATTTAAGCAAACTATATTTATCAGTTATTGTGCACCTTATGGTACCTAATTTAATTATGAGGATTATTAAGACCAAGTGGGAGACTGTTGGAAATTAATATTCAGTGTCGAAATTAATTATTTAATTTCAATTATATTAAATTCCGAATTTATGAATTTCCCAATTATGTGGTATTGATAAATATCATATAATTAATTAGGAACATGATAAATACTAATATTAGAAGATTGGGTCAATCTTATTCGTTAGTCACACGATGGTTAGTGGCATTAGTGGGAGACTTGAAATAGAGTCCCACCTTGACTAGGATTCCGGCCCTCTTCCCCTTATAAATAAAGGAGCCCTACACCATCTAGGGTTATCTCATAACACACTATTTTTGAGGTGGGAGAGAAATTCCAAGATTCCATTTGAGTGCCATTTTTCTAAAAGGGAGATTGATGGATCAATTAATCAAGGTGATCAAAAGAGATTTCTACAACAAGATTGATCAATGGATGGGATCAAGGTAACTCTTATTTTATATCGTTTAGACATATTTTGTGAAAACATGAAGATCTAAGATCCTTTTATTAACAACAATTGTATGTTAAAGTTTAATCATATTAATGTGTTCGTGATTAATATTAGGGTGTTCTTAAGAATGATTTTACAGGGGGGTTGGTGTTCTAAACAGAAAAATGGTCTTGTTGATGTATCATTTGTCGCATACCTTATTATTGAAGATAAGTTAAAGGGAACAAAGGTTTAATGATCTATGTTGCCTAAGGTTACCTTGGTTTTCCACCCCTTACCTTCAGAACTTAAGGGTTTGGTGCCTATTGAAATGGAATTGAATTTTATAAACATGTGGAATTTCAATAGTCATGATGTTATTCCACGGTTTGAAGACCTATCGTGATCAAGAAATCGTATTTTGCAGAGGGTCAATGGAGATATAATGTGTGGGTAAAAACGTAGGATTCTTAACTTCCTTAACCAGTTGGATGATACCGGGGAGTGTGTGAACAAAGAGATTCCCTTTTTCATATGATTTGCCATTTCCTTTTTTGTTTGTTTTTACTTAGATTATATTTTTTTGTCTTTTGTTTTTTTGGGGAACTAGCAATGTAAAATATGTCAAAGTTTTGTTAATATATTTTTTAAAATGTTGTGTTTTCGTTGCACGTTATGGAGGATTTCAGATATTTATGTTATGATATGAACTTTTTGATGAATTTAATAGTATGCGTTATGTTATTTTTTGAATGTACTTTATTATAAATGCGTGTACGATTTTTTATGTGTGTACTTGGTATTTTATGCATGTACTAGGATGAAGGCCACGCGATGCGTGGCCGAATATAGGTATACTATAGCATGAAGGCCACGCGATGCGTGGTTGAATATATATATATATATATATATATATATATATATATATATATATATATATATATATATATGATATAAGAAAATGAAATGTGTGTACCTTTAAATTGAGACCACTTTTAAGTTGATATAAAGAAAAAACAGCGAGTCACCTTCAATCAAACAACTTAAATAAATAAGTTTATGTAGCATATAAATATCATAGGCGTGCATAGAAAATACATATAGAACTCTTGCAATGGAATGTATCATTTTCTAATTCATAACTTACTCCACTTCTTCCGAGGACCATTTGGAACTAACTGCACAATCCATCCATATATGTGACATCATAATCCTAGACCCAATTCCCCTATCCTCTTATTATGACTTATTTTCACCAAAATCTAATTATAAAAACATTAATTAGTATCTAAATCTAAATGTTGATCCCATTTAAATAGATAATAACTATGAGTTTTTATTTACCATACATTACTATGTTTTAAATGTGAACGTCACTAAAAAGTAATATTTTGTGACATTTGGAGAAAAAAAATGTTCTAAAGTCTAATAAATTGATTAATTTATATTAAAATCTAATATCAATAGTTACTAGTTTATATTAAAGTCTAGTATGGTATTTAAGTAAAAATGTTACCTCCAACCCTCCCTTTTTTTCTTATATCCTTTATTTCCAAACCTGACACACATTTTTAAATGTTTCCCTTGAACATTTTGTAACATACTTTTTACGCCTATTTGTCTGAATCAAATTATGAGTCTTTTCTTTTAGAAAAAAATGAACATGATCCAATTAAAAGAGACACAACACATAACACCAAATCTTTATTTTTACTTAAAATGAACATAACCAAAATAAAAGTGACACGACACGAAATCTTAACATAACCAAAATAAAAGTGACACGACACGAAATCTTATTTTTACCAAATGAACACAACAAAAATAAAAACATGATCCAAAACCATCTAATTAAATCACGACACGAACATGATCCATACATAACATGACATGACACGACAGTACACCATTATTTAATTTAAAATTATAAAATAAAAAAATATATAAAAATATTTAAAAATAAATAATATAACTTTTTTAATAACTAAACACTTATCTTAAGCATAAAAATCTTAGAGATAAGTAGCCATCTTCCATTTTATTTTGGTTCTTACCCATGTCAGTAATAAAAATGATGTTCATTTTTTTGGAGATGGATAAGTGTCCATGATATTTTTGGAGATGGATAAAAAAGATTACTATAACAAAAATAATACAATAATAAAAAATCTCAAGGCTTTGAAGATTCTGTTAATTTGAAGGTAATAATACGGTAAAATATTAGACACCGACATCCCTACTTACATGAACTCATTCATTCTTACCCATGTCAGTAATAAAAATGGAAGATGGAAGATGGCTACAAAAATAATACAATAATAAAGGCTTGCTTACTCATCTTACATCCTAAGTTGATGTCGCTAGTGCCGAGACAGTGGACGAATCAAAGGGAAGAGAAAGGTAGGTAAAGAGAGAGTAGGGTTTGGAGGGTTTGGGTTGAAGATGGCATGGATCTCATAATTTAAGTTTGTATAGAAGATACGTGACACAAATATCAAAGGGCATGGTGAGAAGAATGTAGACGAAAAGTTAGTATAAAAGGAAGAAAACGTGTGTAGGATGAAAGAGAAAGTGAAAGTTAAATGTATTAGGAAGTCTTTATTATTGCCACGTGTAGGTGTAATCAATGGTTTTGCATAAAAATAGGTGTAATTAATGGTGTTGCCACGTGTCAATCCTCTTTGAAGAGAGGAGAATGAATAATGAACAATTTTGGGTTAAAGAAGTGAGAGAAGACATAAATTTATTTATGATACGCCACGTGTCAAGTTTTTATGTCAAGTATTCATTACTGCCACGTGTCATCCTCGGAGGAATTTAGTCCACAATTTTATATAGTTATATAGATTTTCGTATAGATGTGCGTGTACTGGAGATTTTTTTTCGTGTATTGGTTGATTATGGATATAGATTGTGTGATCGGGCATAGTTTTAATTTACTCACGTGTCTCCTATCATATATGCGTGTACTGTTCTAATACAGACATGTATGCAGTACTTTATCTGTATGATATGTTATTCGTGCACGTGTACTTTGTAGGTGTAATTTGTCGATCAGACATAAGTTTTTTCAAATGGTTGGTTATCTCTTTCAATGTGAGAAATATTATTTATAGATTGTTTGATTTTTTTTCTCTTAGGATTAAGAGTTAGTTATATAAATTTTTGTTATGGAAAGTAGCTGGTAAGTTGTATACGTATTTGTATATTTGATTTAGTTGGGATTTGTGTTTTTTTACCTCGTGAACTCAGTTTACATTTGCTTATATTAGGGTTTTTGAATATTGTACAAAACGTTAGGGTTTATTAAGGGGTGTTCTTTCCATGTTCATGCCTGTACTATTTACATGTGTGGTGCATACTTAGATTTTCATGCATGGAATGGATCATTATGTGAGTGTACTTTGTTGACGAGGTACATAAATTTACAAGACGTGTATTTTACTAAGTGCACGCAACGATTTTATGAGTAATTTATGAAAAATGCATTTATTGAAATACGTTTATTTTTTGCTTGTACTTTTCCAAGTGCACTCAAATTTTTGATTATGTGTGTACTTTTGTATATATTATGCATATAATTTTCTATATCTATTGTAAGAGGGTACTTTAGATTATATATGTGGAGGCGTAACCCCTATTGAGCATGGTAACCACGAGTTAAATTAGCCAACACCCTAGACTAATTATAGGAAACACACACACAAAACTCAATGAAGATGGACTCAGTTTAAACTCACAAAGCCTCTCGTGTATGACTCAGGGAATAATAATGAACTTTAGAAGTGACTTAGCTAGAGGGAGAGGGAAAATAAGCACCCTAGATACATCCTGATAGGCAGGTAGCAACACACCAAACTCCCTCAAGAATCTCTGTCAAATATTAAAAGCTTCGCAATAAATGACAATGGTGAGTTAGTGAACTCTCTAGTTTGCAATGATTCTTTTTCTTGATTCTCCAAAAAGATCATGCCCTCCTCAAAGGTGGTTGGGGTCCTTAAATAGCCCCCCACACCACCCCCGAGGCAACTCAGTCATTAAAGAGTATGAAAGACATCCCTCATACTTTATGTCACAACATTAAATGCCTGATGCACTAGTTGTCTCCATGTCATAAACATTAAATGCCAAGACATGCCTTTTGCCTATCCACTGTGTGTCAGGGGTTTGTTGTCGCAGAGGTGGTTCACCAACTACCTGACAGCCCCAAATACCACAGCGGTTTACTCAAGTGTATGTATGACAAACGTTTAGATGGCTAGTGACATCACCCATAGTAGATGTGACATTAAGTATAGGGTTGTTTGGTCCATAACTTAATGCCCGATAGAACTCCAAGCTGCTCCGCTTGAGGTTCCACGGTCAGGGTCCTTCGGTGCTTTACCAGGTGTATCTAAGGTGGTCAGGACAAGCCCCAACGGTGCCTTACTTCTCAATCCTCCAAACCAGGTCCCTCTAAAGTTCCCACAATGAGGTCATTCGATAGAGCATGAAAGCTCTCCCAGGCCCTGCCAAGCCTGGTCTCTCGCAAGTACCGTTTGACCTCATACAAAACCCTTTAGTTATTATCGTTACGTCATTACAATCGTTAGAGCTTACAGAAATCAATAATGAAAGTACGATGTGATTAAAACAATAAGCTAATATATGAGTTGCCACGCTGAGCTGCCTCGCCCAGATGTCACGCTTGAGTTGCCACGCTGAGCTGCCTCACCAAGATGACACGCTTGAGTTTGCCACGCTTGAGCTTATCCTCAGAACACTGTTGCTAATTAGTGGATTATCCCTAATCCCAGGATTACCTTCAGGCCCCCTCTACATTTGCCCCTTCGTGGAGGGATTTGTTGTGGGAACAAGAAGTGCCTCCACGAAAACTTTTTAATCCGATGAACCTTCTCTGTCTGGCCTGCTGCTTTTTTCTAATGCTGAGCCGCAATCGTTCCAGCTTGAATATCTGAAATTCTCCCGAAGGACCTGCTAATATTCTCCCAGTAATGTTCGAAAAAGCGAAAAATTCTCCCCGATGTAACTGAGTCATAACTAAACAACGTTTGAGCTTCTGTCGAGGGGACATCGTGGCTTTTTTGAACCGTTGGGACACCTTCTTTGTTGGGGGGTTTATTGGATATGTCAGAGAAAATCTTGGCGCCCAAAACTCAATCTTGCTTAGGAAGGTAACGGTGGCTGTTCCCTAGGTGTCACTTCATTAATTGATGGCAGTTCCCCAGGTGTTACTTCATTAAATGACGTAGCGTTGTCTTTTCCATGTCAAAACACTTCCCGAAGTGCCACGTGTACATTTGAAATGATTGCAGGCGGCTACACACGTGCAATGGTGGGAAACTTTAAACGACGAACTTAAAAAACTAAACGGCCAAATCTCCCAAACACTTAAAACCTTTCTTTCTCTTACTTTGCCACTACCTTCTTCAAATTTCCTTCGCTTTTAGAGAGAGAGAGCTTCCATTGTTGAGCATCTGAAACCTCCATTGCTGTTCAAGCTTGTGCCTTCCTTTTCTTGCTCTCATCTTCTTCGCCACCTCCTGTGTTTGTTCTTCCGCCATTGTCGTGCTCAGGCTCCTCTGACTCAAGGTTGTTTTTTGTTTGCACTAACACTCTGTCATGGCTTCTCAAAGTTATCCCACCATCTCTTCAACCAGTGCGCCGCCTGCTACTGCTGTCGCCACCACTACTGGTGCCTCTGCCCTGGATGTTGTCCGTCGTGATCAGTTAAGGTTTTATCGTCGCTCTCCCATTTTTGGCGAAGATGATTGCTTTGCTGCTGCTTGCAAGACTGTCAACTTTGAATGCAAGTTTGAGTCCTTAGTGCTGGGTGACGAGGACGAAGAACCCTCGAAGTGGGGCTTTCTTCCTCCAGAGGGGACTCTCCGGTTTCGTCTGGAGCGAGGGGATTTCCAATGGTCCCAAATTGACTTCGAAGCACCAGGTGGTTCTCCTGCCCATTTTGCTGCTTGGAACTCTCACATGGTGAGTTCCTATGGTGATATTTTGAGTAAGATTGGCCTTCAACGGGCCAAATGGTTTGGTGAGTTTACTCTCTCCAAAAATAATGCTGCTCTCCCCATTCTTGTTTCTCGTTGGAACGTGACGACTCACACATTTATTGCTGCGTGGGGCGAGTTCACGATAACCCTAGAAGATGTCTGCGAGCTTCTGGGGCTCGAAGCAACAGGTCATGAGCCTTATACCGATGAGCCTCTTGACGCCGAAGAGACTGCTGACCGTTTGGCGTTGGACCGAATATGCCGAAGTTGCATCGGTTCTTCAAACAAAGCTACCTTCACTCCGCTGATTAATTATTTCTTCAAGGGTTCTAGTGAAGGTAGTTCTTCAATTTCAACGGATGCCCCTGGCCAAGGTACTTCGTTAGAGCTCCCTGCTTACATCCTTGTGATTCTGTCCCGCTTTCTTTTGACGGGAAAACCAAACGATCAGCCCCGAAGGGACCTTATCAACATATCCCTTCGTTTGGCCCGGGGCATCAAACTTCCTTTGGCTGCAATTGCCCTAGGGTCCCTCTACACCTGGCTTGACAGAACGTTGTTCGATATGGAACGATCCCTTGGCCGTTATAACCTGGCCAATTTTGCTAACAGCATCCTTCTAACCAGCTTTCTTTACGTGCGCTTTCCTGTTGTGGCGGCCAAGGCCAACCGTCCTCCTTCTGGGGAAACCATTTTGCCCCCCCGCTCTTATATTTATCACAAGAGGCAGAGCCGAAAAGAGCTGATCGCCTCAATTGATCGTTTTGAGGACTTTGTTATGAGGCCTTACGGAGAGGACGCCTTTGTTCACACTTGTGATTTCTTTCAGGACGAATCCAGGGTGGTACAGGTGGGGGTAGACATTGAAGATCCTCAGTTAGCCGTGGTGCTTCTCCTTTCTCCGGGGTATCTGCCTTCCTACACCGAGTGGGGATATTCCAGCGAACATTACAACCCCAATCGGTGTAGTCGTCAATTTGGGTTTGATCAGGGGGCTCCTCGCTCAGTTTTCCAATCCTCAAACCCGAAGGTTAGCTTTAGTGAGGCATGTTCCTTATTTTCCTCCACTGCTGCGTGGGGGATAAGTGAATCAATGGCTGGGAGAGTCACCATTCCCTCCAACAAGAGGCAAGGGAATGTGACCAGTCTATTTGCCACGAAGTTCTGGCCGAGACAACTGGCTAACATTGCTGAATTCATAGATGGCGAGCCGGTGTACCCTCCAGTTCTTTCATTTGCTGCGATGGAGCTGGGACTCAAAGGCAACTCCATTCTGGGGATTGAGTTCCCTCTAAGCAAAACCCCTAAGGGGCCTTCCAAAGAGCTACCTCCGTTATGCCCCATGACTCCCACTGCCATATCCAAAGGGAAAGGTGCTGGGGTATCCAGGAAGACTGCTCCTTCGACTGGAGCTACTGGTGATGAAGGGTCTTCGCGGCCGTCGACCAAGAAGGCCAAGAGTGGGGTAGCCTCCACGAAAAAGGCAAAGTCCAAATCCCAGATTCCTGTGGCAGCCCTACCCATAGCCTCCGTTCCTCCTCCCATATCTCCTGAAAGGGCCGAGAGGTTAAGGAGGGAGGCGCAGGCTGAGGTAGATCGGGTGAATGCAGAATTTCAACGGCGCGCTGTCGTCGTTCCTCCCTCGGTTGTCTTCCCCACGATCGTCGTCGATCCCACTGAGCCAGCTGCAAAGAGGAGAAAAGGTTCGAAGGTTCCTCAAGCCACTGGTAGTGCCATGACAAGGCTGAGGAGGAAGACTTTAGGCACCAAGTCCCAGCGGAAGCAAGTTTCCTCGGTGCAAGCTTCTCCTTCTTCTTCCCAATCTGAGGTATGCATTGCTGACTTAATTATTATCTCCTTTTTGCTTGAGGGTGACTGTCTTTGCTTGTGTGTATACTTATCCCTCCCCCCTTTCTTTGACAACTGTTTTGCAGGGGGTTGAAATAGAAAAACCAGACTCGTCCAGTCCTCCCGTGAGCCCTTTTGTGGGGGGACGCTTCGGTGTATCTCATACCGATGTGACTCCTCCCCGTTCCCCCATGACAGGGCTTACGTATTCTCGTCGTTTAGTCAGCCAACGTGCGAGGGATGTCATTGCGGGAGGTGATGCCGTTGACCCTGCGAGTGCTTCCTCGCCTGAAGCGATGACCCTGCCCGAAGTGGCACCTCCCGAGATAACACCTTTGGTCCCTTCAGATTTACAGGCCTCATCCGAGGTTCCTCTGCCCCTTGTACTTGCTGAGGAGAGTGAACCCGAGGTATGATGTGATCTGTAATTTGTTTGTTGTAGTTCTTTCAGTCATATTCTTTCCTTATTTGGCTTGCTGAATTGTGATATGTTTTGGGTACCCCAGGTTGAAGTGTCCTCGTTGTTGGAAAGTATTCTTCTTCGAACGATGCTGATGAGACCCCCGACTGTCATTCCTTTGTTTAGCACCATAACTGAGGTAAGCAACACGTCGAGCTATTTCTTCATATTTTCTGTGCCCATTCTTCTTTTCTAACACTTGGCTTTGTGCACAGTTTTCTCCCGATCTTGCATCAACTCCTGTAGTGAGGGCCCAGGTTGGTGTGTTTACACCCCCTCCTGATGTGGCTTTGTTTGAGGGCTCCGTGTCCTCTCGTGATGAACCCCATATGCTTGCCCTTGTGCCCTACACGGGTGATCAAGTTTGGACAAGCGTGGAGGCTTCTGCGTCCAGGGATCCCGTTATGGCATCTGGGGTAATAATTGCTCCCCCAACGGTTCATGTCCCTGTGGCTGCCTCAAATGCTCCCATTGTGACTGAGGTATATCTTTCCTCCTATCTTTTGTTAAGATTTTCATAATCTCCATCCTATAACGTTGACTTAACAACGAAAGCGCTTGTTAAGATTTTTCACAAAACTCCACCTTATAACGGTGACTTAACAACGAAAACACTTGTTAAGATTTTTTCATAAAACTCCACCTTATAACGGTGACTTAACAACGAAAACACTTGTTAAGATTTTTTCGCAAACTCCACCTTATAACGGTGACTTAACAACGAAAACACTTGTTAAGATTTTTCATAAACTCCACCTTATAACGGTGACTTAACAACGAAAACACTTGTTAAGTTTTTTTTTCGCAAACTCCACCTTATAACGGTGACTTAACAACGAAAACACTTGTTAAGATTTTTCGTAAACTCCACCTTATAACGGTGACTTAACAACGAAAACGCTTGTTAAGATTTTTCATATCCTTATTTGGGCTTTTCTTTTCAGGTTGCTCGGGAAGATTCGCCCCCAGTCCTCTCACCTGTAGGCTCGCCCTTCCGAGAACCTGATGCTTCGGAAAATTCTATTCATGATGATCAAGGTTCTACGACTGGTGCTGCAGTTGAGAGCGAATCTGGGTGTGAGGTCCCTCTTCCCGACCTAGCTCCTCACTCGTTCTGTCTCATGGTGCTTCGGCAATCTCCTCAAATGCCCGTCAACCATCGGCTGGTGATTGAACAATTGGTGGATCACCATCCTGAGACCTTCACACCGGATTGCCTGCGCTCAAATATTCATGTGATGAGTCACAGGCTGCAAGGCATGGCGATCGTTGTTGCTGAAATTGCTAGTACCCCCACTGCCAGTGTTACCAGATCACTTCTCAACCAATTTCTAGGTTTTCTGAAGGAGTTGGGGCGTGATGGTTTCCGTTTTGACTGGCTTATAACGCATCTGAAGACTTTGAAGAACCAGCAACTGATCGGCCAGAGGGAAGTGTTGATAAGGTACCAGGAGGACCAACGGGCTGAGGAGGTTAAGTTAGCCGAGCTGGCACCTCTTTTGGAATCGGCCGATGAAGAAGTAACGAAAGCCGAAGAAGCTCTGCGTTTGGCTAAGCTAAAACGGGAAAAGCTCCTTATTGAACGCGCCCAGGTGCAAACCAGGCTAGAGGTTGCTGTCAACGCTCAAAATTCGTTTGCATCAGCTTCTTCGGGCCTCCCCGGGGATTTTTTCTCTTCCCCGGATCTGTGGTTTCTCCTAGCGTAGTAAAACTCCTGTACATATTTTCTTTCTTTCATTCATGTAATTCCTGGGCAGTAGTTCCCTATTTTGCTTGTAATGCTCTCTTCTTTAATGAATGGAAGAATGTACGTTGTTTAGTTTATCTCTGAGTTATGCTTGCTTTCATATCAATGTCTATATTTCATATCATCAGTAAAACTTGTATATTCATAATAAGAAGACCCAATACATCGATGGTACAAACAAACTGTCTACACATGATATACTTTCAGCCATTTATTGTTAATTTTGAATGGCCTATCTTCCTCCAACTTAGAAATTAGGCAATAACCTGAATCATGAGCTTCGTTCACGATGAAAGGTCCCTCCCAATTGGCTGCGAACTTTGGCAGAGGAAGTCCCCTAATGTGTTTCACTGCTGCCTTCAAAACGAGATCTCCCTCCACGAACCTCCTTGGTCTTACCATGTTGTCATATGCCCTAGAGAGCTGCTTTGTATACATTTGAAAATGTTTCATCGCGTTGTCTCTGTGTTCATCCAATGCCTCCAACTGCACATGCCTGTTCTGAGGGAGCATGCTGCTTCGCAAGGCGTATCGAGCCGAGGGAACTTCCAACTCTACTGGAAGAATTGCCTCAGCCCCATAGACAAGGGAGAACGGAGTGTACCCTGTGGGCTTCCTCTTCGTCGTTCGATAGGCCCACAACACTGTTGGTATCTTGTCATCCCACGATCCTGGAAAGTCCTCCATCGTTTTAGCCAAGATATTAACCAGAGTTTTGTTAGTTGCTTCAGCCTGACCATTCCCCTTCGGGTATGCTACCGTTGAAGTGTGATGAACAATGGAGTACTTGTCTGTGAGCATCGTTACTTCTGAGTTGACGAAGGGAGTCCCATTATCTGAGAGAATAACCTTTGGGATCCCAAAACGGCAAATGATATACTCTCTGATGAAGCTACTCACTACTCCAGCCGTGGCCCTTCTAAGTGGTATTGCTTCAGCCCATTTTGTAAAGCACTCCGTTGCTACCAGTATCCATATCTTACCCCTCGACGAAGGATGTATCGCCCCCACGAGGTCGAACGCCCAAGTGTGGAAAGGATAAGGCGTTGCCAGAGAGTGTAAGTCCACCGATGGGGCATGGATCATATTTCCATGAAGCTGGCAAGCCTTGCATTTTCGGACAAATTCGGCGGAGTCTTTCTCCATCGTTGGCCAATAATACCCCAACGTCATCAGCTGATCATATAACTTGGCCCCTCCCATGTGAGCTGGGTCATGGGCTTGTTTGAGGACCTCAGTTGCTTCTTCTTTTGTAATGCAACGCAACGGCCTGTTGAAGTACCCCCTTCGATAAAGCTGCCCCTCTTGGATATAGAACCTCGGGGCCCTTCGCCTTAGTCCCATCGCATCCAATTTCTCCGTTGGGACAATTCCACCCTGAATAAAGTCGATATAGGGCTGCCTCCAGTCTGTTTGGGCTTCAATGAAATGGCACTCAGCTGCTTCGAAAAATAGCTGACACTTATCACAATTCCGTTGTAGTTCTGCCGCATCCTGTTTCATTTTAGGCCAAAAATATCCCCCTCTTTGAATTCTCCTATAAAGAGGTATCTCAGTTGTTTCGCAGTGCTCCTCATGTGTTTTCTTCAACCTCCGCTCTGCCTCCTCTGGCCCAATGCATCTCGATAACCATCCCCCTGCATTTCTGAAGTAAAGATTTCCCTGGTTTGTAAAGTATTGGGCCAACTCTCTGAGTCCCATAGCTCCTTCGCCAGACTCCAGTTGCTTCCTGACGTCTCCTCTCCAACCCGCGTCTCCCTCCGTCGGTAGTATTGACTGTATCACCGAAGGAGCTGTTCTTTGTTGGATCGTAACAATAGTCGTATCGCTCCTCATGACCATCTTTTGAGCAATAGTGGCATAAGCGTCTGGATGTCGGTTCATTGTTCTGGGATGTCTTCTGATTTTGGCCCGATGGAACTGGCTGAGGAGCCTTTGAATGATCGTTCTGTACGGTGCCAAATTCATGTGTTTCAACGCATATTCTCCATTAACTTGCTGAATTACTAAGTTCGAATCACCCTTGATGCAGAGTGAACGAATTCCCCTTCGAAGAGCCTCCAGCAACCCTAGTACCAACGCTTCGTATTCTGCTTCGTTATTGGAGCAAGGGAAATCTAGTTTGTAGGAAAGGCAAATTTCCTCCGTTCCTTTTGAAAGGATGACCCCTGCCCCTCCTTTTTTTTCAGCCGAAGACCCATCGAACTGCATCGTCCATTCCTCATCGGTTGTGTCCAGATAGTTGGCTTGTAAGTCGTCTCCCGGAATGTCTTCTTTAGGTGGTTCAAACGTTCCTGATGGAAAGATTGCCAACAGATCAGCATACGCCTGGCTCTTGATAGCACGAGGAACCACACACTTTAAATCATATTCGGAGAGAATAAGGAACCACCTAGCTGCCCTGCCAATCAAGATAGTTCTAGCCAACAAGTACTTAATAGGATCACATCTAGTTACGATATGAATTGTAAAAGACAGCATATAATGTCTAAGTTTTTGTGCTACAAAGACTAAGGCCAAACAATGCCTTTCTAGGCTGCTATATCTAATCTCCGGCCCATGTATGATCCTACTGAGGTAATACACTGGCCGTTCTTGCCCGTCGATCTCCTGTGCCAGCAAAGCTCCAACGGACCTTGTAGTGGAGGTGAGGTATAGCTGCAACGGTGCTCCTGCCTGTGGAGGAACCATGATTTGCGGTGAAACGAGCAGTTTCTTCAACTCATCGAGGGACTCCTGGTGATCCTTTTCCCACCTGAACTTTGTGTTCTTTCGCAGCAGTTGCATCAACGGGTGTGTTACCTCGGCCAATCCTGGTACAAATCTTCTGAGGTAGGAGACCTTTCCGAGGAAGCTTTTTAGCTCCTTCGCCGTTCTTGGGTACGGCATTTCTAAGATCGCGCGTTGTTTATCCTGGTCCATCTGCACCCCTTGTCGATCAACCACGAAGCCCAGAAACTTCCCACATGTTACTCCGAAGACGCACTTCAATGGGTTCATCCTTAGTTTATACTTCCTACATCGAGTAAACACCTTCTTTAAGTCATTTAGGTGGGACTCCTCCTTCTTCGATTTGATGACCAAATCATCCACATAGAATTCTACAAATTTGTGGAGGAAATCGTGAAAAATGGCCATCATTGTTCTTTGATAAGTGGCTCCCGCGTTCTTAAGTCCAAACGGCATTACTTTGTACATGAAATTGCCCAACGGGGTTCTGAATGCCGTTTTCTCTACGTCCACGGGGTCCATCTTGATCTGATTGTACCCAACGTACCCATCCATGAAGCTATACATCTCATGTCCAGCCGTGGCATCTATCAAGCTATCGATGGAAGGTAGAGGGAACTCATCTTTGGGGCAAGCCCTGTTCAAATCTCTAAAATCCACACAGATCCTTATTTGATTCTTGTCCTTCTTCCCTACTGGCACAATGCTAGATAGCCACAGGGGATGTTGTATTGGTTTGATGAATCCTGCTGCCAATAAACGCTGAACCTCTTCCTTGATCTTCAAGTCCAACTCAGGTTTATAAGTTCTTGTTGCCTGTTTTACCGGGATGGCTGAAGGTGTCACGTTTAGCTTGTGGCAGCTCACTTCCTCATCTAGCCCTTCCATTTCGGTATACTTCCACGCAAAGACATCTATGAACTCCCGGATTAGCCCAACCAGGGCTTCTCGCTTCGCCTTACCGAGATCCTTCGCGATGAAGATGGGCCTTGGGTCTTCCCCTTCTTCTGCCAGGTTCAACCGCTCCAACTCTTGTGCCTGGGGCTTCGGTTGATTTGCCATGTAGTCTGGTTCTTCGGCGACCTCCTCCACGAACTCCTGTATGTTGGAGTTGTCTATCACCATACACTGTCCCTGTTGATCTATCAAGAAACACTCATATAACGGGTCAGCCCCATCCTCGGTCTCTTCGGCCGCCCGCTCACATCGTTATAAACGGTATACCACCTTCCCCTCCTCAGTGATCACCTTCTTGCATTGCCTGTTGGTAGCTGTTGCCAAGGCCTTCCTCTTCCTTCCTCTCGAAGCCTCAGCGATTCTTCCTCCTGAAAAGCGACTCAGCACGCTTTGCCGTTGGACCTCATGCTCCACAGGATCCATTCTAAGCTTTACTTTGTTTTTGAGCTGCTTCGTAGTACCTTGGGGTCGAGGGATCACCTGATGGGTTTCTTCGGCCCTCACCCCTTCATTATTCGCGGCTTCTTTGCCTTGCTCGTTCAGAGGCCCCATTCTATCTCTGATCGAGGGAACCCATGCCTCCTCCATTCTTCTTGTTAGGACTCGAGCATCTTCCTCCAACTCCGTATAAAAGGCCGCATCCACAAAGTGAGCTTCCTCGATGGCGAAGGGCCTTTTTGTAGCCCTAATGGTCACTTCTGTTCCTTTAACATTCGCCTTGGCGCATTGATGATATGTTGAAGGAACTAAACCTTGATTGTGCATCCATACTCTTCCTATTAGTAAATGATAGGAAGTTGCACTTTCTATTACATGGAACTTGATGTGGGAACTCAGATTTCCCATTACAATTCCCACATTCACATACCCAATGGATTTGGAAGATTGGTTGTCATACCTTGAGATTACCAGAGGCATGGGAACCAACCTTTCTTCTGGGATATCAGCTGCGTGGAAGGAGTTGATCGGCATAATGTTGATGGAAGCACCCCCATCCATAAGCGTTCTTGCAAAACTAACCCCGTTGATACTGGCCGTCACATACAAGGGCCTGTTATGAGGGAACCTTACAGCTCTATCTGCATCGCTGAAGGTCACCTCTGATAGGAACTTTTTTACCAGCCTCGCCATGGGTCCTCTCCATTTCAGCGAGGGAACCGCGTCCTTCTTCGCGATGTCAAGGATCGCCCGAGTTATCTCCAGTCTGCTCTCCTTTGGTATCCCCACTTGATCGAAGAACCAAGCGAACTTTGGGGATTTTGAAACTGCGCTGTATTCTATGACTGGACCTGTTTCCTCGCCCTCAACGCTATAGGCGTCTTCTGCGTCCCTAGCACTTGCTTCATCATACGCCAGAACTACGTTGGCCATTCCTCTAGTGCAATACTCAAGTGCTTTATCGAACTCCCTCGTTGCCCCTCTCCCCTCTCGCTCTACCTCTTCATCATAGGCCGTCACAACATTGGCCCCATGCGCCGGGAGCGGGTTATTGTTAACGTTTTGTGGGGGAATTTGCAGCGTTCCCGCCTTCACGTACTTGTCTATGATTCTTCGCAGCGTGAAGCAGCTTTCTGTTGGATGCTGGACCTTTCGATGCACCTGACAATATTTGGGATTGGCCCTAGTTGCCACGTCGGGCTCCTCTATCGGGACACCTTTTGGCTCGTAAACCGTTCCGCCTTGGACCATTGCGTTATAGCAACTCATAGCCTCCTCCACCGTACAAGGCAACGGTGGCGGGTCTTCCCTATCCCTTCCGAACTTTCTTTTGTTGTCCTTCCTCTGAGCCTTGCCCCCATCTTCTCTCTCGACATATCCTACCCGTGGGGCCTGTGTCCTTCCCCCGATGGGTTGTATCGTCTGTCTGAACATCATGGGGGCTACTACCGGGCTAGGTCGCACCACCAACGATATATTTCTTACAGATTTTAAGAAAGCTGAAAAAGTTCCCTCGCGTGTCTCATTGATCAAGTGACAGATATACTCAGGAAGTAATCCCTCAGCACAAATTTGTAGTAACCTGGCCTCCTTAGCTTCTTCCCTCACGTCAAGGGACCTTTCCCTAAACCTTCGGATATAGGCCACTACCTCCTCTCCTGGCCTTTGCCTCTCCCTGCCAAGTTGGGTTAGGGTGAACTCATCTTCTGCCAAGAAGAACTTTCGGACAAACAATACGTGCATCTCCTCCCACGTGGAGACACTATTGGGAGGCAGGTGAGAGTACCAAGTGTAGGCCTTATCAGTCAAGGATTTGGAAAACTCCCTCAGCCTAAGCTTTTTGTCATTGCAATGCGCCCCCAGGTGCTCGACGAAACGCTTGATGTGCTCCTTCGGGTTCCCCCCCTTCCCTGAATATTTTTCAAAGGTAGGGGGAATATAGTCCTTCGGGTAGGGTTCGTCATTGTACTCCTGGGGGTAAGGTGTCCGGAAGTCGTCGTAGACTGCTGCCACCTCGCCCACAGCCTGCGAGGAAGACTGCATGAACTTCAGCATCTCCTTCTGCATCTCTTTTCTCATCTCTTCCAAGGGCGAGGCCACTGGGGCCACCTGCAACGGAGCAGATGGTTGAGCGCTCGTTGCAACTGGAGCGAACGTTATCGGTTGCGCCATTGAAACGCCTGAGCCGCCCACAGTGGGATTCACAACAGAGGGTACACTTGCTGGTACCGCTCCCGTAACGCCTGCCCCTGGTGGGGCCCCTGGGGCCACTCCTGGTGTCACGAAGGCACTAGTCTCCAATCCTCCCAGCATAGTGGAAGCTACTGGGGTTTGCAAAAACTCGTAAAATTTGCTCATGAGGAGCGCCATCTGGGTAGGTCCCAGCCCTACGCTCGTGGAGGGTTGTGCAGCCCCTGGGACGCCTATCGTTATTGGAGCCAGCGGTATCTCTCCCCGAGGAGCCCCATCTCTTAAGGCCTCCTGTTCCCTTGCAGCTTGTTCTTCATTATGCTGTATGTCATCAAAATTGAGTCTTCTAGTAGCGTTATCCTGCGCCATACTCCTTCTCTAGAAGGATGCCTCCCCAGCAGAGTCGCCAAATGTAAGAGGGTACTTTAGATTATATATGTGGAGGCGTAACCCCTATTGAGCATGGTAACCACGAGTTAAATTAGCCAACACCCTAGACTAATTATAGGAAACACACACACAAAACTCAATGAAGATGGACTCAGTTTAAACTCACAAAGCCTCTCGTGTATGACTCAGGGAATAATAATGAACTTTAGAAGTGACTTAGCTAGAGGGAGAGGGAAAATAAGCACCCTAGATACATCCTGATAGGCAGGTAGCAACACACCAAACTCCCTCAAGAATCTCTGTCAAATATTAAAAGCTTCGCAATAAATGACAATGGTGAGTTAGTGAACTCTCTAGTTTGCAATGATTCTTTTTCTTGATTCTCCAAAAAGATCATGCCCTCCTCAAAGGTGGTTGGGGTCCTTAAATAGCCCCCCACACCACCCCCGAGGCAACTCAGTCATTAAAGAGTATGAAAGACATCCCTCATACTTTATGTCACAACATTAAATGCCTGATGCACTAGTTGTCTCCATGTCATAAACATTAAATGCCAAGACATGCCTTTTGCCTATCCACTGTGTGTCAGGGGTTTGTTGTCGCAGAGGTGGTTCACCAACTACCTGACAGCCCCAAATACCACAGCGGTTTACTCAAGTGTATGTATGACAAACGTTTAGATGGCTAGTGACATCACCCATAGTAGATGTGACATTAAGTATAGGGTTGTTTGGTCCATAACTTAATGCCCGATAGAACTCCAAGCTGCTCCGCTTGAGGTTCCACGGTCAGGGTCCTTCGGTGCTTTACCAGGTGTATCTAAGGTGGTCAGGACAAGCCCCAACGGTGCCTTACTTCTCAATCCTCCAAACCAGGTCCCTCTAAAGTTCCCACAATGAGGTCATTCGATAGAGCATGAAAGCTCTCCCAGGCCCTGCCAAGCCTGGTCTCTCGCAAGTACCGTTTGACCTCATACAAAACCCTTTAGTTATTATCGTTACGTCATTACAATCGTTAGAGCTTACAGAAATCAATAATGAAAGTACGATGTGATTAAAACAATAAGCTAATATATGAGTTGCCGCGCTGAGCTGCCTCGCCCAGATGTCACGCTTGAGTTGCCACGCTGAGCTGCCTCACCAAGATGCCACGCTTGAGTTTGCCACGCTTGAGCTTATCCTCAGAACACTGTTGCTAATTAGTGGATTATCCCTAATCCCAGGATTACCTTCAGGCCCCCTCTACATCTATATATATATTAATATTACTTTATAATGAATATATATATATATATATATATATATATATATATATATATATATATATATATATATATATATATATATATATATATATATTGTGGAGACAATTATATTCAACACAAATAAATGAGAAAAGCGCAATCACCTGAGCAAATAAAGAAGGTAACAAATGTCAATCACACAACACAGTATATACGTGGTTCAGCAAGAATGCCTACGTCCACGGTGGTGCTCTCAGTATTATTTCTATATACTCCGGGGAGTGTTTTACAGAGAATACAATACGTGCCTTTTGCCCCATGCTTAGAGTTTGTTATATAAATGTTTGTTCTCGGGGAGTGGGGGTGTTGGACTCCCCCACGTCAGTCCTTCACTTCCTAGAATATCTCTCTACGAGATTTTAGGAATAGACTAAGTCTTTATTGTTTTTAATAGGGAAGCTAGGCCTCCAGACTTTGGGCCTTTTCTGGGCTACTCGTCTGGGCCCACGGTGACAAATCGAGGTACCTACAATTGCCCCTAAAGTTGTTGGGCCACAATTTGGGATCAATAAATTTAAATGATTTGTCATAATGGCTCTCTTGTAAAATGTTCAACTCTTCATAAGATTGAAAACTGATTTAGGGGGAAGCCTGCTTCGGGCCCTGTGTGTTATGATTGGGAACGTTTAAAAAGTCATTTGGAGCACCATTTCCTTATTGTCGTTTCAAGCTTCTTCGCATTTTTCCATCTTCTCCAAGCTCCCGTTGCTGCGTTTTCCTCTACAGGTCTTCGTCTTTCGCTTTCAATCTCCTTCTTCGTTGGGTTTGTGACCTTGCGTCATCCCAAGCCAAACTTTCACTCCGTAAGTCCTTTTTGACCTCTCTCTGTGTTTTTTCTGTTGAGATTTCTTCGAATTCGTAATTAGGTTTTATAAATAGCAAAGATAGGCAATAGATCAGTGTCTGAGTTTAGGAAGTTTTATAATATCCCAGACTGGGTAGATATTGAGTGCGCCTCTGTCCCTAAGAATGTCTGAGAGATAGAGGACGCTCATTGGATTCATGTCCTCTTGTTGTCCCAAAGGGGCCTCACCTTCCCTCCAAGCAGTTTGTTTCTACACTTCTTCGATTTTTTCAACATCGTTCATGAACAGTGTTTTGCCAAATGTTGGAAGATTGTTAATGGTGTCCATAGAATAAACCAACTCTATGGCACCAATCTAAGGTTTGCTGAAATATTCTTCTGCTACTCTTTCTCGCGAATGAGTTCTGGTCTTCTTTACCTCAAGGCTAGGAGCCCTGACAGGGTATTGATAGTAAATCGACCTGATTCCCACAAGGATTACTGGCAAGAGGGTTTTCTTGCTAGAAATTGGCAATTTCCTCTCCATACTAAGGTGTCGAGGCCTGACAGGTTCACGGTCCCACTACACCAAATCTGCTGAATTATCACGGTCATTGACCTTGACAAGTTCAACTTAACTGTGACAAGGGCGTTAGAATTGTCATGGTCGTGTCACGGTCTTTGACCATGATAACTTTTGTCACGGTTAAGGACTGTGACAAACCGGTGACATTTTATAAAAAATTGTCACGATCAATGACTGTGACAAGTCCGTGACAACTTTCTTTGTCAAGGACTTGTCCCGATCATTGACCGTGACAATTCTGGGCAGAATTGAAAAAAAATCTACTGGGCAATATGGCCACTACCACTGCCCAACAGTATATTTGTACCTGTTATAGCAACGTTGTACCTGTTCAAACGTCATATATCCAAATAAAATAGAGATAATGCAAATATACATTCAAAATAGAGAGAATATGCATCACCATAAAATCCAAATATAATTCAAATGTAACAACTTAAAACAATTCGATTCAACCTTAAAACAACGCAATTCAAACTTAAAACAATGTCACTAAATGTATGAGGTATGGTTAACTCTGAGGAGGTGAGTAGGCCACACGATATATGAACTAACACACCCACTAATATACACCGTGCCTCATTGTTTGGACAACCACAATGGGGAGTTCTCCTTCCCGAGCATCACATGCGTGACGAGCACCCTGAACTCGATATCTTGAAGCTCACATCCATGAACTAGTGCGCCCTGGATGATATTCGGGTCCCTCAACCCCATATCTATCCGCTGGCCATCAAATTTGTAGATTATAAACACGCTCGGCCAACCAAGTGTCGACATTGGTCTGTTGAAGGGAGCCAAATAGGGAAGTGGATCATCAAAGTTTGCACGTGTCGGTGATGAAGCAGCGGGGTCCACATCCTCGTCCTCATCCTCCCAAACCTCCTCCTCCTGCACCCCCTTATCCTTCCCTTTACCCTTAGGGTTTCCGCCCAACGAACGCTTCACGAATGAGAGCATATCCTAGACCGTTGCCTCCAAACGGGACAGCTTTGCATTATGTGAATCCACCGTTCGATCCAACCCACTGTCGCTCGTCTCCAATCCGATGATCCTAGATTTGGCCACCCGCGAGCTCACCCCCTTGTCCTCCCCTTGCGATCAGAGCCAAGCACTTGGTTGAGTGCGTCTGTGGACAAAGATGCCTTGTCGGCATCAGACTGCGACTCATGCACTTCCTTAAGCTTTACCTGAAATGACAAAAAGCACATGATTAGTAAAATAATTAAATTAAAAAATTATAACGTAATTAATAAAAAGTAAATTATCGGATTACTTTCAATCGTGGTCGCGATGCTTGGGAACACCTCTTTGTCCTTCCCCTTCTTCGTTCGAAGAGCCACATAAGTATCGAGCCTATGTGGCCTACCCCCAGGGCCACTCCCTGTCCCCTGAAATAAAATAAAGTAAAATTAGTATCGACCCCACAAAGTAAAATAATGCAGAATAATATATTTTATGTAGTTATAGAAAAATTAAATCTTACCATCATCCTATGCTCCACCTCGGCTTAAGACGTTCAGGCGGAGTAGTGAACGTCCGTCTTTTTTGCCCGGTTTTCCCTTCCCGATTGGCGAGATGCCAGTTGTCGCTCCCCGATCTCATTGTCAATGAACCTTTGCCATTATGCCAATGAGATCGGATCCTTCGGCAGGACGGATTCACACCTTTGGATAATGGACTCTCGTGTCTTCCCAAAGTACCGGGTCCGCATATTTTTCTTCCACATCTTGTGTTGCTTCCTCAACTGCTCCAAGATGGAATCGCGTAGCTTTGGATCCAGGTTAAATTGTTCCTGTCCAACAAATACAATGTTAGTTGCAAATAAATATAAATATAAAATGAAATTGAAATCTAAATTGAAATTGAAATTGAAATATTCATATAAATATAAATATAAATACATTAACTGTAGTGCCACCCAAACAGCTAACTTAATCTCATATGGCACCTCCTTCCAACTAATGTACCCCAGGCCGATGATCGTCTTTACCATCTCGAGGGATCTCGCTAATAGCCCCGACTTGTTCTCGATGGGCATCCCCAATTTTCCATATTTGGGGAGACTAGGGGCCAAGGAGCCCTCGTCGCCTCCGCTACCACCGAGCCTAGACGACATCATCATAAACAGCATCATCATCCTCGCCTTAATACCTGAAGGAGACATTTGCTGTAAAAAAATGTTATTAGTATATATCAAAATGAATTAAAAGAAGACATGCAAATATGTACAATTACTACAAATAAAAATGAATTGTTACTGTTAAACACCTCAATTCTGAATTCCAAAACAATAGCATCTAACTCATAATATGTACAAGAGTGAAACATCCCCACCTCCACCCCTACTGTCCACACACACGCACACTACACAAGAGTGAAAATGATAAAGTGCAAATCAATTAAAAGCATTAAAAATGGATGTTTCTGTACAAATTGGAATATTTATTACAAATTGAAAAATTGTTTGAAATTCGGGCTATCATAAAAAAATGGATTGATATTCGGTAGGAGCAGCCAAGTCATCCACACTATTATTTAAACACTTTGGCGCATGTTGGAACATTGACCACGTCTCGTTGTTGATATACATACTTGGTTAACCTTTTGAAATGCACACAAACAAACGGCTCATCGCTCACGTGGTCGTTGCTCTTCAACTTGGATAAGTCAACCATGATCAAATTGGTGAGAGGATCAACTTTACAAGCATTTTTATCCTCAACTCTTACCAAGTCACAGTAAAATTCAACCTCTTTGAAGCTTATATAATCCAGTTCAAATATATTTCGGATTACAGCATAGTAAGTCATTTCAGCTTCAACGAGGTTTTTATCTTTTGCGCTTGCTCGAAAAAAGTAAGAGCCTTATATGAAATGCCCGAGTTCTATACATTTGTACTTTCCTCGTACACTTTAGCACCAAAAATGTAACCATTCAATCGATACTTTTTGTACTCTTGTGCCACTAACAAGGGTCCAGTGGCTAGACGAGCAAGCCTTGATGTCGCATCACTCGTCTTTAAGAGCTGAGAATATAGATAAATTAATTATATTAATGGTAAAATTTGAGTGTAATGTAACGTTATATAACGGCCATTTTTATTATAATTACCTCTTGTGTCAACCACAACCTAAATTCGTTGTCTGATTGTACCATTATTTTTCATCTTTTATTGTTCTCACAGGCTTCATATTTTCTGCATATTACAAAATTAATCATGTATAAAATAATCTAAAATAATGTTAAACATTATAATAATCGAAACTTACTTTTTTCATTCTTCGACATCTTCATGTGTGTCAAATAGATAATGAGCTACTTGTTCATGTTGCAAACTCGTTAATTTCACTCGTTTTCCCATCACATGACAACCATCATCGACGAACTCATCAGTTTCATCAACGCTAGTCGAGTCAGGCATATATTCTCGAGTATATATTGATTACTCCACGGTGATGTATTCCTCTGCAATTGATCCTGCAATATATCACGTATTCTTGACGTAATCTTGAAAAACTTTCATCAATATTTCAAACGGATACATCCACCGATATCTAACTGGACCATAAAGAAGTGTCTCATTGCATAGGTGTACTAACAAATAAACACTTATGTCAAAGAATGCTGGGGGAAAGTACTTCTCCAATACACAATCGATTCGGTCACCGCCAATTTTGCTGCCACTATATGTTCTCGATTGACTACCTTCTCACACAAGAGTGAGAAGGTAATACTAATTTGCATAATAGCCCTCCGCAAATCATTGTGCTTGGAGAAACAGTGCTTAAACAATAGAGGAACCAATTGCATGATCATATGCCAATCGTGGGACTTACACTTATGTAAATCATGAGTAGCATAATTCACAATCCTTTGTAAGTTGGAAAAAAAAGTAGTAGGGCCCTTCAAATTATATATTGTGTCTAAAAGCACCTTCCTTTCCCCACTCCTCAAAGTAAACGCACCAGGGGGAATTATTGTCCTTCTGATACTATCTTCTTTCAACCATAGTTGTGGCTTAAGTTGCAACGATTTAAGGTATTTTCGTGCATTTTCTCCATCTTTCGAATGAATCCCCCCAAGGCAAGTGCCCATGATATGTTCAGCAAAGTTCTTCTCTGCATGCATCACATCCAATACATGGTGCACCGGGTTATTCTTACAATAAGGCAAGTCAAATAAAATTGACCTCCTAGACCATGCCTTTCTTATCTCAGTTTCATTCCCAGTTGGGGTCTTCTTATGCTTGACGTTCTTAAATTTGGGATTCTTACCTGGCATGTTAGGGCCACATTCTAGAAATTTACTTTTAATTTCTGAACCCGAAAGTTACCTCGGCGGTAACCTATGTTCAACCCTGCCCAATAAAAAATTAGAACCTTTCTGAGATCTGAAACTATGAGTCGGGGGTAAAAATATCATGTGGCAATGGTATACATTTTTTGAGCTAAAGGATAGACGAAGAGATTCAGTCTCCTCTCCATAAATAGGACACCCCAGATAACCATGTACTACACAATCAGATAATGTCCCATAAGCTGGAAAATCATGAATCGCCCACATCAACATAGCTTTTAGCGTAAACTCTTCTTTTCTAAAAGAGTCAAATGATTGCACACCCTCTTCCCACAACTCATTTAATTCTTCTACCAAAGGAGACAGGTAGACGTTGATGTCATCACTTGGTGCCTTTGTCCCAAATATCAACAAAGCCATCATCAAAAATTCAAGTCTCATACACTGTGAAGGAGGGAGGTTGAGTGGGGCTACGATCACTGGCCATACACTCTGATTGGTGCTTAGATTTCCAAATGGATTAAAACCATCTGTTGATATAGCCAAACGAATGTTACGTTGTTCTCGAGCAAAATCGAGATACTCATAATTCATCCTCCTCCAGGCTGTAGAATCAATAGGATGACGCACTAAATTACCCCCTACTTCTGCCCTAGCATGCCAAGTCATTACCTCCGTTATCCATGGTACTGTGAAAAATTGCTTTAATCTAGGCAAAACGGGAAAATATTTCAACACTTTTTAAGGAACTTTTGAGCTTGTGCCTTCCTTACTAGTAGATTGGACATATCTAGGTTCATCGCATACCGGACAACGATCGAGATTTTCATACTCCTTTAGGTATAGTATGCAGTCATACACACAAGCATGAATCAATTTATATTTCATTCCCAAACCTTTCAAACTGTTCTTCACAACAGGAAAGCTATTTGGAAGTGTATTCTCCTTGGGTAATAAGCCCTTCACCCATTTTAGAATTCCTGTCACGCAATTGACAGACAAACCGTACTGCGTCTTCAAACTGTGCAAACCAACCATGGCATGTAAAGTTGTTTGATCTTTCTCACAACCAGAGTATAACGGTTGGGTCGCCTTAAATTTTAAACTTTGGTAGTCATCGTCAAGTTTTATCATGATATCTTCACGAGCACTTGAACCTTCTACATCATTAGTAACCTCATTCTCCTCTGCTTCATAAACTCCATACACATCATCAACTAAATCCTCTAACATATTATGACCTATGTCATCCCCTTCTACATCTATCCTACTTGTTGATGGTTGTTGTGAAGGTTGGTCAGATACAAAAGAAACTTTCAATTCACCGTGAAAACTTCAAAATCGATAACTATCTTGCATACCCGATCTTAACAAATATAGTTCAACTATTTTTCACTCAAACACCTTACCATTCTTACACCTAGCACACGGACACGAAAACTCTTCATCATTATGACATCTCTTTGCAAATTTCACAAATTCATTAGCACCTCTGCGAAACACATCCCCCATTCTATTTGTCTCACCCATCCACTCTTTGTATTTCGGATATCCCATCACAGCTACCGCAACTAATCACCTATTAAAGGTACGAAGAGTATATTCATGGATTAGTATAAACAAAACTTAGATTTATAGTATTTTTCATTTAATTATGTCTTATTTATATTCCAATTCAATTTATAATAGAAATTTCTATTTCCTCCATCTCTTCTAAAGGGTGAGTGGCCCTATCCCATTCAAGATCGCATTTTTCTGTAATATACATAACAGCTCATGCACATTGTTACAATTTGAAAAAAATTCGGCAGCATATCCCCGTAGTTCTCCAAGTACACAACGTAGATTGGCAAGTGTGAGTGTTATTTCAATTGATCAATTGAAATAACAGTCACACTTGTCAATCTAGTATGTACCCAGAGAACATTAGGATACGACTGCAGAACTTCCTCCAAAAGTAACAACTTTAAGCCACTAAGAATATTATACAGAAATTATGCAGTCCCAAATTGTCCAAACGAGACAATTCGGGAGATCTCATTACAGGGGTAATGACTCTCGAACGGGTCTAAGGGCTATTGAATGCGTACGCATAAGAACTAGAAGGCTAGTATCTATGCGTACTATATGTAATTTCAAGTATGTTTCATTTAATTATCATACTATATATATATATATATATATATATATATATATTCGATACACAAAGTAATTTTCAAAAAATTTTGAAAATTTTCACCCCCATATGGACAATAATCCAGTGGTCATGCCACTTTTAAGATTAACGAACCCAACATCGATCAACTATAATCCAACAATAATGTCAACGAAAAATGTGTATCCCGTACTCCTTCTAATTCATCTACTCAATTAATTATTTTCATCAATTAAACAAACAATTAAAGTATACAATTAATAATTTACTAATTTACAATGAGGGCCAATCCTACTTTCATAATTAATCATATATTAATTTACTAATTTACAATGAGGGACAATCATATAATAATTTACTAAAAAAATTAATAATCAATCAATTCGTTTACAAGGGACATTACGCACAAACACGCACACTACACACACGTGCACATACACACACGCAGTCCCCTCACCGTACTCCACCACCCACTCACCCATCCCAGCCCCCTCCCCCCCCCACCACAACACACACGCACACACACCACACACACACAACAATAACCCCCCACCCTGCCCCATCCCCTACCCACCCACCACACACGCACACACATACACACAACAGACCCCCCCCCCCACCCTGCCCCACCCCCATCCACCACACACACACATGCACATATATACACATGCACACATATATATACACACACACATATATATAAATGGGAGAGAGAGAGAGAGAGAGAGAGAGAGAGAGAGAGAGAGAGCAGCGTAGAGAGAGAAAAAAAGGAGGGAAGAAACGGCGGGGGAAAAAAGAAGGGGAAAGGGTTTTTTTACTGCGACATTTGTCACGGTCGTGTCACAGTCATTGACCGTGACAATATTATAAGTATTATCACGGTCACTAACCGTGACAAGTCCGTGACAAGTATAATTATCATGGACTTGTCACGGTCAGTGACCCTAACAAACCTTTATCACGTCCTTGACCGTGACACAAAATGCGCATTTGTTGTCACGGCCAATGACCGTGACAAGGCTAAGCGCTGGAAGGGTGCCAATTTACCCATTTTGGTGTAGTGCCCCTTTTATGGGGAGGAGTACATAGGTAGGCTTAATTTTTGTTCTGCTCTTCGATCTTCTTGTTGATATATGACTTTTCTGATATTCTTCTCTCTTCTTTTCAGCGAGGACAAAGAATTTGGAACCTGCTCTTAGTGAGGTTCGAGTTGCCGAGCTAATCAAAGCTTGGAACATCGGAGAACCTTTGGCTGACGGTGAACATCCTCGGTCAGCTACTTTTCTTTTGGAGTATACAAATATTGGATCTAGTTTCATCGCATGACCTGTAGACAGTACCCCCGAGCTTGATATCACTGAAGAAGTTGCTGCAGATTCTATCAAATTGGACGAGGAAGAGAGCATCCCTGGTGAGGATAGTGAGGGTGATAATAGGGGTGTTGTTGAAGGTGGTTCCGGCGTAGAGAGCTCAGGTGAAGATTCTTCCAGCTCGGAAGAGGTTTCAAAGGCTCGAGAGTCCTCCAGCGTGTCGAACAGTTCTAGTGAGGCAAAAATGGCTCCTCCAAGAAAAAATTTGATCAGGGATGATGATGAGGAGGAGGATGTGCTTCTTTTCAGGAGGACGAATAAGAAAAAGTCAGGTAGTGGAGAAGTTTCCACTAGCTCTCAGCCTGCTGCCATCGAGCAGGAAAAGAAGAGGAGGGAGGAAGAACAGTTGAGAGAGAAAGAGAGAAAGAAGGAAGAGGAGAGGAAAAAGGTTGAAGAGAGAAGGAAGGTGGAAGAGAGGAGGAAAACTGAGAGGGAGAAGGAGAGGGAAGATAAGATAAGGAGAGTGGAAGCGAGGACGAAGGTCGGGTAAGTTTTGGTGCCCGTGTTCGCGTTGCCCAAGGGGGCTTCTGTTGCCACCTCTCCCCAGTTGGCTCTTGCGCTACTCGAGAGAGCAGTTTTGCCTGCTGATCGACAGAGGGCAGTGGGGACCGACCAGTTAGCCTTACAAGCGAGTCAGAGGCTAGCCTTGGTAAGTCTGTTTCCGTTTTCTAATACTTGTGATATTCTGTTCAATACTTTCTTCTAATGCTCCCTTTTTACTTGCAGTTTCGTTGTTCTCTATCGTACCCGCGATGAGCTGGTGAGTAGGAATGAGGATTTGGAGAAGCGGAACGCTGAACTAAAGGGGAAAGGTGTCGAGATGGAGGCCAGTCTGAAAGTCGCCAGCGAGGCCCAGAAGTCCTCCGATCTCGCCCTCACTGAAGCCAACAGAGTGAAGGACGCTGTGATCAATGAGCTAAATGAGTTGCGACAGTCCTACGATCTGGTCTGCATGAGCAATCTAGTCGTGGTCGAGGAAAATAAGGTGCTGGAAGAGAAGGTGAAGAAGATGGAGTCTGAGGCAGCCACCATTAAAGAAAGTTCGTACAATTCCGGGTGGGCTACCACATATGAGGATGCTGATGTTCAGATAGGCTACATCAGCCGTCTGAACTTCAAGAAGGGCTGGAACAAGGCTCTTCTCGCTACTGGGGTGGATATTGATTCACCTTTTTTAGACGAGCATGATCTAGGCTCAAAGCCTGTTGTCGATGATGTGCCTACCCCAGCCGATGCAAGAGTAGTCCCTGCCTCCCAAACTATTCCTATTGGTGCTCCTTCTGCTCAGGGAACAGCAGTTGTTCCCCTTGAGGGAGATGCTGCTACTGCTGCTGATAAGGGAAATCAACCAGCTTCCTCTGAACAAACCCAGGTTGTCAGCTAACTTGCTCTTAGGACTTCTTGTATTTTTTCTTTGTTTGTATTGTTCTTGTCTTATTATCAATGTAATTTGGACCTCCATTTTTTAATGAAATGAAAACACTTTCCCTTTAGCGTACTGATTCTTTTGTTCTTTACCACCCTTTATGGCTTGTAGTTGATTGATGTAGATGAATATATACCTGCCACGTCTCAGCTGGGAAGGATTCTTGGTCCTAATGCGAGCGATCAAGTTCTCTAAGCCTTCGTAAGGATTTTCAAGTCCCTGCGATCAAGGAATAAGAGCTTTAAAGACCAGTCTGAGCTCATTGCCAAATTGAAAGACAGACTTCAGGAGATGGAAGAGGTTGGTGCCTCTATCAAAGAAGAGGTGAACACTCTGAGAGCTAGACTTCTCGATGCCACTGAGATTAATCAAGTCGGAGAAGTTCTACAACAGGAGAATGAAACCCTGAGGAGGGAAGTGTTGCACCTCAGGGAGCATGCACCAAGTGTCGCGCTCTGAGTTTTGCGAGGCTCCTCTTCATCGGCTGTTCTACGAGCTGACACAGGGACGAGAACCGCCTCTCAAGTTTTGAGAGGTTCTACCCCATCGGCCGTTCCTTGAGCTGGCTCAGATGAAGGGGGTCTAGTCAGGGAGATGGATGAACTTTGAGAAGATGTTCATCGAGCATACATGATTGTTGCTAGGCTTCAAAGAGATGTCACACGACTGAGGCATATGTTCAAGAAAGTTCCTCGGCGAGTGTGGGTTGATGGTTATGACCAAGGTTGGACCAATGCTTCTACGAGGTTGACAGAGTTTGAAGAGTTGTCCTTTATTAAGGGATGGTTGAGCGCCCTTAGGGAGCTGCAAGTCCCTAAGAACTCATTACTCTAGTACCGTCACGAGATCTCTCCTTAAACTTTTAGGCCTAACCCTTTCAGGAGGGATGATCGTGGATCCCTATAGATGTTATCCCCAAGCAGCTGTTAGAGCGAGATGCGAATGAGGTCAAGGAGGAATTAGCTCCTCATCCGGACGACGGTCGAAGAGCACAAGTGGCTGATTATCTTGTACAGAGGCCTCAGCCTCATTAACATTTTACCATATGTAACTCATTGTACATGTAATGAAGTAATGTAATATTTATGTGTTGGGAAATTTTGCCGACTAAACATGCGTTGTCTATTTTTTACTTTATTTAATTCCCACTTGATTATCTTGGGCCCTTCATAGCCGACTAGATTTGTAAGGTTGTTTCTTTGAGTGAGTATCCTCCCAGTCCAGTATACTTTTTGGGATACCATTCTGCCTCACTTTACCTTTTAGGTCATGTCATCACACTACCTTAGGTCTAAGTGTGGCAATGGCGAGGACACACCTGGTGTTGGATGTTCTGTCCGATCAGGTTTTCCGAACCAAACATAGTTTAGTGACTAATTCAATTTGGTCGAGCTGCTTAAGGGTCCCCTGTAGGGCTTCATATATTGCCAGGGCAATGTTAGGAGGTTGTTCATGTTTCATAATGAAAACCTGAGGAGGGTGAGACCCTGCTTTTATGCTTTGAGTAAGGTGACTGTCGCTTGGGAAAGATGTGCAAGTTATAAAGTTCCTAATAAAGAATTAAAACTTCATAAAATGCCATTGCCAAACAGTCTTTTATTAATCAAAATAAAAAATGAGTTGCCACTTCAAGTAATATAATAAAAGATAAATGAAAAAAAGCTAGAAATAGAATTTTTTCACGTTGGCAGCATTCCAAGCTCTGGGTATCTCTTTGCCCTCCAGCGTTTCTAAGTGATAGGCTCCTTGTAGATCATCTCTCGTTATCTTGAATGGTACCTCCCAGTTTGGTCCTAACTTACCATCTAATGGTTTTACTGCGCTGCCAAGGACTTTCCTTAGGACGTAGTCCCCAACCTAGAACGCTCTAGGATTGACCTTCTTGTTATAGTGTTTCGCGAGCTGTTTTTGATAGCTCGCTAGTCTCACTAAGGCTAGTTCTCTGCGTCCATCAGCTAGGTCAAGTTCGGCGAGTAATGCTGCATCATTCTAACCCTGGTCGATCAAGTTGAACCTCATGGTTGGTAGGCCAGCTTCCAAAGGGATGATTGCTTCCATTCCATACGTTAGTGAGAATGGGGTTTCCCCAGTTGCTCGACATGGGGTAGTACGGTAGGCCCACAAAATATATGGCAGCTCGCTCACCCATGCGCCCTTGGCTCGTTCTAGTCATTTCTTCAACCCATCGATCACTGTTTTGTTAGAAGCTTCAGCTTGATCGTTGCTCTGGGGGTAGGCCACCGAGCTGAAATGGTGCCATATCCCGTGTCCATTGCAAAAGTTCTGGAAGGGTCCGCTTTCGAACTGCATTCCATTGTCAGTGATGATGGTTCTGGGGATTCCAAAGTGGGTAATTATGTTTTTCCATATAAATCTCATCATATCTGCATCTCTGATGTTCGCCAGTGGCTCTGCCTCGATCCATTGGTGAAGTAATCTGTTGCGACCAACAGATACTTGTGATTACCGACAGCGGTCGTAAGAGGGCCTACGATGTCCATTCCCCATTGAGTAAAAGGCCAGGGGCTGGTAAGTGATTTTAGATCGCTGGTGGGTTGGTGGACCATAGGAGCATGTAGTTGACATTTTTCGCTCTTGCGAGTATATACCCCAGAATCTCTCTGCATATATGGCCACCAGTAGCCTTCCTTCATTGTTCGAAAAGCTAAAGATCTCTCTCCAATCTGACTTCCGTAGATTCCTTCATGTAGCTCGTACAGAACTTGCTCGACGTCCTTCGGGTGAACACATTAAAGGTAAAGGCCGGTGAATGATCTCTTGTATAGTTTTCCCTCAGGAGATAAGTGAATATGGGCATCTTTGACTCTTATCTGATGAGCGACCTTCTTGTCGTCTGGAAGTGTGCCATCCTTCAAATAATCCTTCAGGGGGTCCATCCAGCTGGGTGCTGACTTAATCTGGAGCATATGTCCCATGTCTGACAGCTCGTCGCTCTGATTGATGCTCGGATGGGCGAGGAAGTCGATGGGGATCGTTCTCTTTAAGTCAGAATCAATTGCTAAACTCAGGGCTGCCAAGGCGTCGGTATGGCTGTTCTGTCCTCTGGAAAATAGTTAGACACTGATTTCCTCAAAGCTGGACATTAACTTCTTTGTCAAGGCGAGGTAGGTGGCCATTCTTGCGTCTCTTGCATTGAAGTCCCCACTTATCTAATTGGAGACTAATTGTGAGCCGTCGAACACCTGCAACTGCTTTACCCCCAACGCTTGTGCTTTCTGCAGTCCGGCTATCAGAGCCTCATATCCTGCCTTGTTGTTGGAGGCTTCAAATATAAGTCTAATTCCCTGCTCGAGGATTGTATCTTCTGGAGTAACAAGTACAATGCCTACTCCTGCCCCCTTTAAATTGGAGGCTCCATCAACAAACAATCGTCAAACTCCTTCTGGTGAGTGATCTTCCCTTTGCTTCATGGGCTGAGGCTGCTCGCCCGTGAACTCTGCGATGAAATCAGCGAGGACCTTCCCCTTAATTGCATTCCTGGGTTGAAATTGGATGTCAAACCGTCAGAGCTCGACTGACCACTTGGATAGTCTACCAGACAGATCTGCTTTTCGCAGGATTGATTTAAGGGGGTGTGATGTAAGGACGATGATAGTGTGAGCTTTGAAGTGGTGCTTCAACTTCCTCGAATCTATCACTAGTGCAAAGGCAAGTTTTTCCAATGGTAGGTACCGCTGCTCGGCGTCCAATAAGGTCTTGCTCGCGTAATAGACTGGGTGCTGGATTCCTATTTTTTTGCACTATTAATGCAGAACTGACGGCGTGGCTGGATACGGAAAGGTATAAGTACAGGGAATCATCTTCTTGAGGTATAATGAGCAAAGGCGTTGTGCTGAGATAGGCCTTGAGCTCTTCCAATGCCCTCGAGTATTCTTGATTCCACTCTACTGCCTTGTTTCCTTTCAAGAGCTGGAAGAACGGCTTGCACTTCTTAGAGGACTTCGAGATGAAACGATTCAAAATGGCGAGCATATCTGTGAGCTTTTGTACCTCTCGTATCGTGCGAGGGGGTTGTACCTTATTGATCGCATCGATCTGGTCTAGGTTGGCCTCAATGCCTCTCTCGGTAACCAAATATCGGAGGAATTTCCCTGATTGGACACCGAAAGAACACTTGCTTGCGTTGAGTTTCATTCGGTACTTCCTGAGGATCTCAAAGGTATTTGATAGGTCTGAGAGATGATCCTCTTTGCGCTTGCTCTTGACGAGCATATCATCAATGTATACTTCCATGGTATCTCCCATTTGGTCTTTGAACATCTTAGTGACTAGCCGCTGGTAAGTTGCTCCTGCATTCTTAAGCCCGAAGGGAATAACTTTATAACAGTATAAATCGATGGTGGTAATGAACGCAGTCTTATCCTGGTCTGGCGCATATAGAGGAATCTAGTGATACCTCGAATATGCGTCTAAAAAACTAATTCTCTCATGAGCTGCTGTAGCGTCCACCAATTGGTCGATATTTGGGAGAGGGACACTGCCCTTAAGGCATGCCCTATTTAGGTCAGTGAAATCGATACAAACTCTCCATTCCCCATTATTTTTCAGAACCACTACTGGGTTGGACAGCCATTTAGGAAATTGAACTTCCCGTATAGATCCTGCATCTAGCAACTTCTATACCTCCTTCTCTATAACCTTGGCCTTTTCTGGCGTAGTTCACTGTGCCTTCTGCATGATAGGTCTGAAAGTGCAACCGATGACAAACCACATTGGGATTAATTCCAGGCAGCTCGTACGGTTCCCACGCGAAAACATCTAAGTTGCTTCTCAGTAGCATCATCAATTCTTTCTTCTCTTGATCTGTGAGAGATGCCCCAATCAAGAAACTCCTATCTTTTTTGTCACCACCGGCTGCAACTTCTTCCAGGTTCTCAACGACCCGCTCAGAGGGGAGGAGCCTGGGTTCCTCCACTCCGGGCCTTCCATACTTTAACTTCTATTTTGAAGGTATCAAACCTTCTTTCTCCTCGACCTTTTCCTTAGCCTTCTCAGACTTCTTCTCTGATTTCGGGCGGATGGCTGCTATGAAGCACCTTCTTGCCATCGCTTGATCTCCGTGGATCTCCATCACTCCTTGATCAGTCACGTACTTGAGTTTCTGATGGTAGGTCGAGGGGACCGCCTTCATCGCATGTAGCCACCCTATGTCGAGGATATCTTAGTATGGCGAGTCAATGTTGACTACCAGAAACTCGATCATCTTGGAGACACTTTCTGCCCTTATCGACAACACGATCTTTCCCAATGGAATAGTTACCTTTCCAGCGAAGCCAACTAAAGGGACAGTGGCTTCCTTCAAGTCGGCGATGCTTAACTTCAATTTTCTGAATAAGTTGAGGTACATTACCTCGGATGAGCTCCCCTGGTCGACGAGCAACTTGTCGATGTCATAGTTGGCTATCCTGATCGTAATGATCAAAGCATCATGATGCGGGGTTCTTACCCCCACCAAATCTTCTTCTGTGAATACGATGTGTTTGTTATAGTCGACGTCACCTGCTCGCCGACGCTTTCCCGACTGTGTCTTTACTGGATCGATCTGAAAAGCTTGCATTACTACTGTAAGCTTTTTCACTTCCATCCGAGCTGAATTCCCTTGAATCTGCTTCCTGTCAGATGCCCCATGAATTACTGCAAATCCATGGCTAGCATCATCCTCGAGTACGTTGCCAGGCCTTGTGTTTCCATTAGCAGCAACCTTCTCTGCCTTCTTCTCCATAAACTCGTTCAGATGCCCGGTTTGGGCCAATTCTTCAAGGTGAGACTTAAGAGCCTTGCAGTGCTCAGTCTTATGTCCTCCCTCCTTGTGGAAAGAGCATCTCAGCGTATTGTTTCTCTTTGAGGGATCTCCCCCCATCTTTTTGGGCCACTTAACAAATGGCTCGTCTTTGATCTTCGCTAGGATCTTATAGATTGGTTCTTTGAAGAAAGTGTTTACTGCGTGAAATGCTTTCAAAACATCGTTCTTGCCTCCATTATTGGAGCCACCCTTGCCCCCATTCTTGGCTCCTTTCTTCTAATTTTCAGCCTTATCGTTGCCCTTAGCAGCGAGCTTAGTCCGAATATTATTCCCTGCACTGAGGCGGGTGACATCTTCCACTTTGGCGTACTTTTCGATGCGAGCCATCAGGTCATCGATGGTCGTGGCCTCCTTCTTCGTCAAGGATTGGTGCAGAAGGCAAGAGCTGGGTAGGCCAATCTTGAAAGAGGCCATTGCTATCTGCTCCGAGCAGTCCTCGACCTCGTTGAACAACTCCCAGTACCTCTTCGTGTAGTCCCGG
Organism: Sambucus nigra; assembly: GCA_949130495.1. Lineage (NCBI taxonomy): Eukaryota > Viridiplantae > Streptophyta > Magnoliopsida > Dipsacales > Adoxaceae > Sambucus > Sambucus nigra. The sequence continues at coordinate 179,222,700 of OX422211.1, forward strand.
AGGCTCTCTTGAGGCGTCTTCTTCATTGTTAGTAAAGCATCCATCCTTTTCGGATGGGAGCTACTGGTAATGAAGCGAGTTGTAAAGAGCTTGGCCAAGGACTCAAAACTCCTGATAGACCTGTGAGGGAGTCTCTCGAACCACTTCTGAGCCACATCATGCAGACTCGAGGAAAATATCCGGCACATTAGTGCATCCCTGTGGTTCCAGAGAGTCATGGCTTGCTTGTACTGCCTAACGTGATCGATAGGGTCAGTCTTTTCGTCATAGATCTTGAATCTCGGAATTGCGAACTTCTTGGGGGCTTCTTCTTCTTCTATCTCCCTTGAGAAAGGGGATTTCATCTGGGTCCTGAGATCTCGTCGAGCAAGCTCTCTGGTCGATTTGGCACCCCGATGTGCTGGGTGCTGGTCCATCTCTCTTCGGACCAAATTTTGTATATCCTCATCACCTCGAGCTGGACTCCTATAACGGCGAGCTGGTCGCTGTTGCTCGAGTAAGTCATCATCCAACCCGTGCTTCTCACTTCTCTGGGATCCGCGTCTAGGGTTCCTTCCTCGGCTGCGAGACTTGCTCGCCTGAGGGCTAGGAGTGTGGTATGGACGTCGCCTAGTGCTGAGATGGAGTTCTTTCTCCATCCTCTCTAATATCCTTTTGAAGCGAGCATTCTCAACCTCTTGCTTGCGAGCGACCTCTCCTTGCTCTTGGAGCCTTGCCTCATAGACGTCGATCAACCTGGAGATTTGTGTGGACTTCGCCGGTCCCTGACTTTCCTCTGAGGCTTGCCGCTCTGGGCAAGCCGTCTGGTCTGGACGCTGAACTTCAGATCTGATCCTGCGAGGGGCAAGTTATTCTTGGATATCCCCTGCCTAAGGGGCATTGCTACTGTGACCGGACATTCTAACTTCTTTGTTGGTGAGGGCTTTCTTAAGGAAGACAAATGTTTCCCACAGACGGTGCCAATTGTGGAGACAATTATATTCAACACAAATAAATGAGAAAAGTGTAATCACCTGAGCAAATAAAGAAGGTAACAAATGTCAATCACACAAAACAGTATATACGTGGTTCAGCAAGAATGCCTACGTCCACAGTGGTGCTCTCAGTATTATTTCTATATACTCCGGGGAGTGTTTTACAGAGAATACAATGTGTGCCCTTTGCCTCAGGCTTAGGGTTTGTTATATACATATTTTTTCTCGGGGAGTGGGGGTGTTGTATTCCCCCACGTCAGTCCTTCACTTCCTAGAATATCTCTCTACGAGATTTTAGGAATAGACTATGTCTCAATTGTTTTTAATAAGGAAGCTAGGCCTCCAGACTTTGGGCCTTTTCTGGGCTACTCGTCTGGGCCCACGATGACAAATCGAGGTACCCATATATATATATATATATATACCAATTCAATAATTCGTTAAGTTATGTGAACAAAATAGTTCATGGAAATCAAACAGCTATTAAATGTGAGTGGATTTTTGTTCTTGATCACTGTTTATACAAGGTATTAGTTTCATGTTGAGTGTGAATTTGGTATCTTTGTGTTTAAAGTCGAATATATATTTGATTTGAATTGATTCCTAATGAAATTGATTGTGAATTGAATTTGGTCATTTTATAGATGAAGTTCCTTAGTATTGCCACTGTATAAAATCGTACATGATCAAGTTTTAGACTTAATGGAAATTGAAATTGATTTTTTTGTATTTTAAATTTTTTTTTATTTAGATTTTTAATGATTATTGTTTTAATATGAAAATTTTCAAATGGAGAATTTTTTAAGTTATATTTGTATGTTGATTGTAGGATATTTAAAGTTGTACTAATAAGTTGTAGGTTTTAGTGAATAAACACGAATTGAGTTAATTTCAAAGACTTATGGTATCTCAATGTGTGTACGTTTCTCTATTGCGAGGGACCTAAGTGTTTCATTTTTAAGTTGTGGACACTCATTTAATTAGGTTAATTACACTGGAACCCCTATACTTTGGCTCTCTTTCCACTTTCCAACATGTACTTTCAATTTTTTCAGTTTACACCCTATAATTTAATTGACAGCCCAAGTTTCCCCAAAACATGACTGCCGTCTATTTTTTTGAGGGAAATAGCTCACGTGAGCTGCATGTGGGCTTTAATAGAGGTTATATTACTCATTTTATTTTTAAAAACCCTACACACACACACACTCTTTCACCCATGATCTCTCTCTCAAACACTACACTCACCCACGAACAGATGTGGGTGGCTGGGTAGGAGGGCGGGGCTGTTGGGGGGGGGGGGGGGGTGTTCTCCACATCTCTCCTCTCTCTCTCTCTCTCTCTCACACACACACACAAGGAGCAGTTGGGCTGGGGGGTGGCGGGGCTAGGGCAGGCGGGGGGTGGGGGTGGGGGTGGGGTGGGTGGAAAATAATTTCTATTTTTTATTATTTTTGAAAATTAATTTCTGGAAATAATTACTATTTTCCAAATTATTTAAATATTTTGTATTTGGTTTTTTTATTTTTTTTAGTTTTGTTTTATTGAAAATCTATTTTTAAGCTGATTTTTGACAAAAAAAAATTGTCTTATTTATTTTCTATTTTAATGTATTTTTTTCTGCTTTTTAATATTTGGTGTATCCTTTTTATTGCAATGTATTTTTTCTATTTTTTATTTTTTAATACAAATTTGGTTGGAAATAATTTTATATTGCTGAAAATCATATTTTATAAGCTAGAAATTATTTATTATTGGTATAAAATATATTTTATTTGCTAGCATAATTTTTAAATGATGGAAATACTTTTATACTATTGGAGATAAATTTTATTTTACTGGAAATAATTTATTATTGCTGAAAATAATTTATATCGATGAAAATCATTCTATTGGTGGGAATAATTTTTTTATGGGAAGTAAATTTTTCATCAATTAGTTTTTAGAATTTAGCAGATTTTAAATTCTTTTTGGTAGATTCAGAATTTTTAAATATACATTCATATTTTCAGAATTTATTCCAAGTTTCTTTTTTTGTATGTTTAAAATACATTTTTGGTCTTTTGGAATTTTTAAATCTATATTCATATTAATTAGAATTTATTCCAATGTTTTATTATATTTTTAAAATAAATTTTGGCTTTTTCTGAATTTTTAAATATGTATTCATATTTTCAGAATTTATTCCAAGTTTATTTTTTATTTGTTAAATTTTTTTTGCATTTTCGGAATTTTTAAATATATATTCAGAATTTCAGAATTTATTCCAAGTTTATTTTTATATATTTAAAAAATTTTAAATATTTTTTGGTATTTTTGAAATTTTTAAATATATATTCATACTTTCATAATTTATTCTAATTTTTTTATATTTTTTAACTATTTTTTTGGCATTTTCGGAGTTTATTCCTTGTTTTTTTTATATTTTTTAAATATTTTTGGGTATTTTTCGAATTTTTAAATATATATGCATATTTTCAGAATTTATTCCAAGGTTTTTTTATATTTTTAAAATATTTTTAGTTATTTTTGTAATTTTTAAATGTTTTTTCTATTATTTAAATATTTTTGGGTCAATTATTAAATAGTCCCTATTATAAATATATATTTTTTAAAAATGACACATATTTTTAGTTTAAGCCATTTAGTCCCTCAAGCACTCAATATCCTCTTATTTTTAGAGGTCCGCGCCAGCGGCACTCCCTCTCCAAAATATGTGGCAAAAGACTTTTTGAGGCAAAATAAAAAAGTTTGGACTAAATGAATATTAAAAAATGTCCGAGGGACTATTTGGTATATGTCCCAATATTTTTTTAAAAATAATTAGTTTTGGACAAAAATATCCTTGCTTAATGTCATGTGTCACTCGCATGACTAACGATTTTTAACAAAAGTTAACGAAGTTGGAAGACTGGGGGTAAACTGTAACCGTTTTCAAAGTTATGAGTGTATATTTGAAAAATTGAAAGTACATGATGAAAAGTGGAAAGAGAGTCAAAGTATAGGGAGCCCCAGTGTAATTAACCCATTTAAATTCTAAAGTTGTGAATTGTAGTTTAACTTTTTTAAGTTGGACGCTAGAGTCCAAAACTAATTGGAACTCAAGCCCAGTTTCAAATATCTTAGATCCTTTTTATTTAGCCCTTTAGGCTAAATACTTTTTTATACTTCTTAAAAGCCTATTAGAAGGGGCCTAAGGCATCCTGGGCTTGCTATAGCCTTCTGGAAGGAAAAACTATTCTAATTAAGGCTCCCCTTGCGCCCCTTCTCAAGTCAAAGAGCAACATTCCAGTGAGGACACTATTTTCAAAAATAATAATTAAATTAAATAATTAATTTTAAAAAAATTATGGCAAACGCAAAGAGAAATTTCGCAAACAAGGCAAAACGAGCAAAGTGAATGTTGTGTCATTTTCTGCAACTTTAACACTATTCAAATATGAAAAACTATCCAAGAGCACACAGCAATATATTATCAAGAACCATGTAAATCAAAAATTCTGCATTGCAATTATAAACATATTAACATCAAACCACAGCAGTAGGATAACGATTGCTCAACTCTTAAGTCAATCTAGATGCACATCAGCTCCTAGATATTTGAAATGTCAAAGAACTACTGAACTAAACAAACCTTCGGCTCACAAATCATTAGACCATTTCACGGCCACTATTTATGCTTTTTGGGGGCTCAAATGGCAAAAGGTGTTCTGTCAAATAGGCAAAAATTAGCCAAATTTTCATGCAAAATTGCATGAAATATGCAAGGACCAAATTTATACTTTTCCTTTTCACAAGTGCCGTGGGAAGTACTTTACACAAGACCACCTAGACGGCCAAGGTTCAAAACATGGAAAATCACATTTTTTGTCTACATCTCGGCCAGCCTATTTTCAGTTTTTCCTACCCAGCACCACAGGAGAATTTCTTAAGCATGCATGTTGGCCATTTGTCAAAATGAAAAAATTTCTTTATGGCAATGCAAAATGAATCACGTGGTTGGAAATGGTCTTATGAATTCATTACGAGTCTGCTAGACCTTTTTTATTGTCTCAAAATTGTAAATTAGCTCATTAATAAAGACCCAGTTTGGTTGCGCAAATTGTTTGATTATATAAATTAGTTTATTACGAATTAGTGAATTGTAAATGAGTGAATTTGAAATTAGTTAAATCTAACTTTACACAATGTTTGGTAATTTGAAATTGATGTTAAGGTTCTATAAAAAAAAGATAAAAACAAATCAAGGGAGAGAGGGAGAGGGGACATGCACTTTATGTGACTCATATTCCAAATAGATTCATTTCACGTTTTTTGTGAAATGATCAAATTTCAGAATTTGCACATGAGCTAAAATGGATCAATTAATGAATCTTTTCATTAATGAAACCAAACACAATTAATGGGTAAATTTGTAAATGGATCAATTTATGAATGATCCAATTTACAATTTTGGGACAACCAAACGGGACCAAATTGATTCATTTACAAATTAACCCATTAAGTGTGTTTGATTTTATTAATGAAATGATTCATTAATTGCTCAATTTTAACTTATGTGTAAAATCTGAAATTGAATCATTTCACAACAAACGTGAAATGCATTCATTTGAAATAAAAGTCATATAAAGTGCATGCTCCTATCTCTCTATTCCCCTTTCCATCCCTTCCTCCCTCTCCCCCACTTTTTTAATTTATTGTTATCTTTTTTTCTTTTATAACCTTTAACATCAATTTCAAATTACCAAACATTGCGTAAAAATGGATTTAAACTCATGTCAAATCCACTCATTTACGATTCACTAATTTACAATGAACCATTTTACATAAGCAAACAATTTGCGCAACCAAACAGAGCCCGAGTATTTGACTATCTCCCTTCAAAAATACATAGCAACTTCTTTATTGAGTATAAACCCATTCACTTACAACCCAATAATTAATGAATACAGAATCACTCTCAACGAATACAACATCCTGTAACCTGCCCGTGGGAGAGCAGATTTTTCAGGTCAAAACTCCACATCGACAGAATCAACAAACAAATAGAGAACTAACAAAGAACAAAGGAATATACAGATCTATGATTATTATGTACATATTCATAGGTGACCTGTAAGTTTCAGTCACTCCAGTTATCCTGATCAAGTATAGTAGCTTGCCCTTTCCTACTCCATTCATCCTGCGTATCCAACCCAAACATGAACATGTTTATTATAGATACTCATAATATCTCCCATCGTTACTGCATTCGTATTGGTTTAGCAAATTCAGGTTAACATTTTTTAAAAGGCATACCATGTCATCTGAAATTGACGAGGATGGAGACCAGACAAGGATCTTCCTATCATTACCACCCGTGTATAATTCCTGCATGAAGGAAAACACATTGTTCAACCACTTTAGTGCATTAAGTAATAGAGAGATGGACACTACTTTGGTTGTTCCGGGGTTTTTGATTGCTAGGGGTAGATTTGAATCCATAGAATAGTGTGTTAGAATTGAAAACAACAATTAAACAAAGTCTTGTTGCAGGTATCAAAATGCAGAATATAAGAAAAGAAAAACAGAAATTAGAAGATACACCATGCTTCACCCGGATAACTCAACCATATCGAGAGAGAGGAAGAGATTACACAGATAATTATAGGTTGTTGACCGTGAAACTTTGACACTTCTAACTGCTTGAACTAGTCTTAAACCAGCAAGGACTGCATAGAACAATGAATGGCTGCATTTAGTGTGCCATATTTTACCTCTGTACTTCGTGTTTTACTATTTACATTCTAAGGTGTTTTTGTTTTTGCCTCTTAATTATGAATAATAATTCATTTCATGTTTAGAGGTGTTATGGTGTTTGTTTGTTTGTTTTAAGAGGTAACATTGCCTCTGAGAGGTTTGTTGTTTTGCATCTTTAAGTCTGCATCTGAACCACTGACTTGAGAGACATTAAATAGTGTTTGTCCTTTCAAATTTTGGGTTTTTAACATAAACACCTCGGTAATATGGGCATTTGAACTGTAGTATCTTTTACTAATCATGTTAGACTTTGGTAGCTCTGACGTTAATTTAACGAGCATGTGACAAAAATGGGACATTTTAAAATACAAAATAATTTTAAAAAATAAGAAAAACTATTAGTTATTTAGAAGTTGATATATAAATTTTTAAATCTTGTACAACATTAATGGAAAATTAACAGCAAAGGTACCAAAGTCTAGAATTTTTTACCTCTTAATGGTTAAGAGGTAGAAGAGCGAGGTTTTATTAAGACAAAAAATAGATTTCAACTTCAATTTTAGATTTCAGAATTCAGATTTAAATATAAAAAAAATTAAAAGTTAAAATTTAAATTAAAACTAAATCTCATTGTGAGATAATATTATTCGAACAGGAAACAAACAAATTTTCAAATTCACATTTCAGACTTCAAGTCCTTCTCGGGATAAGATACGAAAGCCCAAAACCTTTTCAAAGAGAAAAACTCATTATGAAGTCGATCTTCAAAGCGGAGCATCAGATATTGGTAGATTGGGTTATGGACTAAACGACCGCTGCCTAAAAGGACTATGTCTAGAGGACCGCGGGCACTTCACCTATTGGCCTCAGATCATTAAGTTAGAATCTGTTGGTGAAACATTCAGCTCTTTGTATAAAGAAGTCGTTACACCAGTCCTCACTCTATCGTAGAACGATACTCGTGCTAGAAAGGACTAAAGTCGAATTTCTGGTCCAAGCAAACCTTATCTATTGCAAACATTGTTTTAAATCGCAGTCGCGTGGGGTGTCGCGTTTTGGCTCCGAAGTCGCGTCGTGCAAATCGCATCGCGCAAATTAATAAACAACATTTTAATATGAAATTCGTAAGTGACATTTTAAACTGAATTTTTTTTTAGAAAGGCAAAATTTGAAACTTATTTTTTATTAAAAAGTAGCATTTGAATTGTTAGGTTTGTTGTATTAGTTGATGTTTTGCATTATTATAATTAAAAAAAATAAAATAAAATAAAAAAGGCTATTCCCTAGCGGCCTCTTGTTGTCTTCTGCCTAGCACCTTTTAGAACATTCGAGTGAAGTCCAATTTAAATGTTGGATGTTTAATTGTATTATAAAGACAAATAAAGATAACATGCTTAAAATATTCACCCAAAACATAATGCTGATCATTTTTGTTATATTCTAGGGTTGTAAACTATGCTTTTCTTGTTGAATGCATAGAGCACCAATTAATCGATATATATATATATATATATATATATATATATATATATATATATATATATATAGAGAGAGAGAGAGAGAGAGAGAGTCAAGCTCTCCAACATACCTCCTAGCAACATACCCTTTTTTTTAAATAGTAAAAAAATAATTTTGAGATGATATTTTTTATATGGGTTCATGATATTTCAATGTGCCCATATAAAAAAAATCAATTGAAATAATGGTTTTTGTTATTTTTAAAAAATAGGTAAAAAAACTCAGTTTTTACCCTTTAAAATTGCCAGTTTTTTTACCTATTTTTTTAAAATATCAAAACACATTATTTTGATCTGAATAGTTTTTTACAGGGGCACATTGAAATATCATGAACCCATATAAAAAATATTAACTCAAAATTATTTTTTTTACTATTTTAAAAAAATAGGTATGTTCATAGGTATGTTTAATGAGGTATGTTGGAGAGCCTAACTATATATATATATATATATATACTAACAATTTTTCACAATTGTATGTGGTCGACTACATGATTCTTATTTTTTCATTCCGTTTTGTGCAGCACAATATCCTCGCTCGGATATCATATCCTTCTTAAAGACATCCCACCAAGTCAATTTATGCTACCTTTACCCACTAGCGTTATCATCAATACTAATTAAACCACTCTTACGACGGCATTTATTGGTCAACATTTGACATATCCAAACCATTTAAGCTGATTTTCTCTCAATTTAACTTCTATAGGAGCTATTTTTACTGTATCACAAATATGTTCGTTTCTAATTTTATCTTTCGAGTTTACCACGCTTCCCTAACATTTGCATCACTGCCACAATATTTTCTTCACATTTTATTTCTTAGTTGCTCAAGACTCCGTTCCATATAACATGGCGGGTCTAATTGTCATCCTATAGAATTTTCCCTTTAACTTCAAAGTTGTCAATCACATAACTCAACCTGCTTTAATCCTATGAGTAACATGATCATTAATATCTCCAATCTTTGGATAATCACGCGTAAATGAAGAAAATGTTCACTTTTAGGTATACCTTGACCCTTAAATTTCGTCACATCCCTATTTGTCCTACTATCTTGATCCTAGAGTTCCCAACATTATGAATTGCTTTAATTTATCCATAAAACAATATCATTTGCAATTAGCATACACCGTGGCACCTCATCTTGTATTTGTCCAATTAATTCATCCATAACAAGAGCAAAAAGATAAGGACTTAGTGTTGAACCTTGGTGTAGACAGTGATTGAGAATTCACTACTTTCTCCAACTGTTGCTCAACCAAGCAACCCAACGAAACAGCACACAAAAATAAAAATTAAAAAAAAGGCACCATATGAGCTGAAAGCAAACCCCACCCTTCGTCGACCATCCTTAAACCCTTGACAGTGCTCTTCTAAAGGAACCTCCCACAACGAACATCACTCCATCGCATCAACAGGAAGTTTGAAGTCGCTGACCCTTCCCTGGGCCCCCCGACCATCGACGATGGTCATCAAGGAAGCACGAGGGTGATCAAACGTCATTCGACCCTTAGAGAAGCCTCCCCGCACTTGCATGAACAGCGTCTCTCTCAGATCTCATCACAACAGTTAAGTGACTCTGGAAATCTCATGGAAACTCCCACTGCAACCAGGTCGATCTCGCCTCACCAATGTCTCTCCACAATGGCAATAATCTCAACCAAGTTTTAGTCAAGTGACTGATCATAGGTATGCGGACCCGTTTTAAGGCGTGCTTGAGCACATAAAAATATTGAGTTCAGACGCTTGATCTCGAGCTTGTTCACCATGAGTGGCTCAGCCCTCATTTGGCAACGATGGCCCCCTCTGAGGAGTTAAGTTGATTTGCCATTATGGTAAGCTTCAGGGTCGAGTTCTTGTTCGTCGACTATGGTTGGATTTCTTGACTACTCTCCCTCGCCTATTTATTAGCAAATTTGCTAGCAAGTATGGCGAGTGTTTTTGTTGACGACTTCCCTTCTCAATGAGGGAACATGATGATGTTTGTGCAACTCCGATGACAATCTCCCAACCAGCTCCCATGCTCAAGTCAAGTTTTTCTCAGTGAGCGAAGGCGATGTGTACTAGAGATTACGTAATTGTATTTTGGTTAATTTTATTTACAAGCCTCTTTAGGTTATTTCCCTATTCTTTGTTGATATGCTAGGTTTAGTATAATATTCTCTTGTAATATCCTTATAGTACCTGTTTAGTCTTTTAAGATAACTGAGCCTATAAATAAGGTCATTGGTCAACCATTGTAATCACTTTGCTATTGAGAGAAGAATGAAGCGATCCCTATTCTTCTAAAATATTATTGTTGTTATAAATTAATTCCGCTGCATTTGCATTGGCAAATTCATTTGGAGAGAGAACTCAAAATGCATAACCAGAAGAGACAACCCCCACCCAAAAAAAATCCAGAGAGAGAGAGAGAGGAATATGATAGTACCTGATCCTGTGAACTATACCAACAACAGTTTACATATTCATAGTGCCCACGAAGTGTGAGCATAGTCTTGCCTGACCACAAATCAAATGCCTGAAGAATTAAAAACATAAGTTTGCAGATAGTCTTGTATTCACATGTAGATTTACACGTGCAAGTGTAGAAAATGATATTACTTTAGCAGCTGTCATGCACGGAACAAAGACAAAGTCTGAATCCTGAGCTACAGCCAACTGTATGGACTTGCTGCTTTGTAAGCGTACAACATCAAAGTTGACAAGCGTATTGCATCCAGATTCTATATCCCACAACCTTAACCTTGAATCAGAACCTAAATTAAACATGTCATACTCGGTGTGATTAACAGTTCAACGAATGTCCTAAATCCATTCTTTAAAATTCATAAAAATAATGGGTATTTGCACTTTAGGTTTCAGTAGCTATGGGTAATTTTAGCTTGGGGTCTGAATTTTGCACATTTGGAATTTGGGTTCATTTTTTTATTTTTATTTTTGTAATGCTTTTTAATATTTTTTGCAACACTTTTTCCTCTCCAAAACGTCGCGAAAAGTTAAAATGGACGCAAAGTGAAAATATGCAAACTTCGGACCTAAGAAGACCTTAAATTTTATTTTATTTTTAAATAACTCCAACAAATCTGACAGACTAAACCTGCACTCAGAAGATACATGCCATCTTCAGTCACTTTCAATCCAATAACAGCGCCATAATGAGCAGTAGCACGATCCTGACTAGACAACAACCCTGGATGAGATCTCTGCTTTGAGGATCCCTTAACTTGACCGAGTATTCTGGTAGTAGCAGACTGCTTTGAGCCAATTCCATTTGAAATTTTCTTTTGCGAGGACCGGCCTTTTCCAGATGAAATCTGGCCTGATGAAAAGGATTTTGATGTTGAACCCTGAGCAAGAATATAAACGGAATAATTGGTATAAGAAATCAAGATTTGTCATGATGTTTTATTGCGGCACAGAGCTTGTAAATGTGTAATAATACGACATATGACTCCTCAATATATCCCCTTTCCAGTGGGGGTTCCCATTTCTCCTCTATTTCTTTTCACCCTCCGTTTAGTTTGTCTTTCATAATCTTTATTTGGTCGGACTTTTCTCGACACAGAATGTTCTGATGAATTATACAAATCAAATGATTTTAGAAAACAAAAAATAAAATAAAGAGAAGAAAAGTTACTTTCTTTGTTTTCCCATTGGTAGCAATGATATCAGAAACTACAAGAAGAGAATCATTTTTTCCAGTCATCTTTTTTCAATCCTTCTAACAGTAAAACAAAGAAGCAACGCTGTGCTACAGGCAATGGCATCCATTTACACCATTACAGGTGAATGAATAACCTGAAAAGCCCCGAATTCCCTTATCAGTACGTCATAGTTATATTGCACTAACTCAGCATTAAAAAACCATGGAAATCTATGTGCACGCATGGAAATCTATGTGTTTTCGTACACCCATGTAAGACGATCTGTCTTACTCCTTAAGGCTTAAGCCTCATGGTGGTACAGTTGAGTCAGATGATCAAGGTTGGGTAAGTTCGATGAAGAGTAGGAAAAAAATGAGTTCTACTGGGAATCCTAGAGTAAGGACACAAATGGTAGAGCACTCACAAAAGAAAGATCACTTACCAAAATTTGGGAGTCACCCATGGTATCATAGAGGAGGGAACCCTTATCTGGGATGACTTCAACATTGCAGCCTAGAGACAACTGCAAAGGCTCATCGCAACCCAGGTTCCTATTCTCTTTTCTTCTATTTCCACTTCTTTGATTCATGTATACGTATATATAAACATCCTTTATAATATATACACACACAATAATGCTCTCCTACGTGATTCCCGCACAAAATAATATGCGGACCCATAACGTGTCAGTTTTATACGATCTAATCACCTCTCCTCTCTCTCTCTCTCCTCTTTTCTCCTGGTTCCTATTTTATCTTGCCTCTCCCCATATTTCCCTTTCAAGCCTCTTATTTTTTCAAGCCCTTTGGATCTGAAGTGATGTTCTTGTTTATTCAGTTGAGTGAAAAGCTTTTTCATCTGTAGGCTTGAGTAACACAGCTAATCCTTGGTGTTTCCATGCGAATGTATGGTTTCTTGATCAGATTCAACTTTGTGGCCAAATCCTTTACTGGTGCTTTTTTTTCTTACTTCAGATTAATCAGAGAGAGCGTGTGAGAGAATAGAGAGGATACAAATAAAAGAACCGTGAGAGAGAGATGGGGGAGTTGAAAACTGGTCGGGTTTTCAATCCGAAAATAAAGGAAAAGGAAGCTAGGCCCGCATTTTATTTTGTGCGGGAATCCCGTAGGAGATCAATATATATATATTTCTGAGCATGTTATAAACATATTTAGCTGTAATGTATAGAAAATATATATATACAATCAGGCTCTCCAACATATCTCAATAAACATACCTACAGAAGAAACCAAATTTTCCTTTTTTTCTAGATGATCTCCTCACTACGTAAATCGTCTATACCAAGTTTGGTTCAGAAACTTAATTTTTTAGTATTTTTAAAAATTAATATGTTATTTAGGTATGATTGATGAGGTATGTTACTGTATATACATATATGTACGTATATATATTTAGCAATTATATATATATATATATATATATATATATATATATATATATATATATATATATATATATATATATATATGTGTGTGTGTGTGTGTATTTTGTTGTTATACCTTACACTAATAATTGTGTTATTGTAGTGAATTGTGACTATGGCGAATAGAAAAAATCCAGCTCAAAAATGTGATGGACGGATAGAATTGTCAGATAGGGATAGACATTTATTGGATGTACATTTTGTGTGAGAATTTTCAAAGGAGGAGTTAAAAGAATTAAAAATCATCTTGCGGGTACCAAAACAAATGTGGCTAATTTTAGAAGTAACCCAGCAATTCCTAATGTGACCCCAACGTAACCTAGTGTGTATGCAGCATGTCCAACATAATAAAAAAAATGGATACTCTAGGACACGGGTGCTTCCAATGTTTAAAGGCAGGTCAAAAATGGGGCTAAGGGAGGCAGGTCAAAAATGGGGCTTACGCCGATGCGCCTCACCTCACACCTTTTTGCTGAGGCGCAAAAAAAAAAAAAAAAAAAAAAACTCCTTTTCTTCTTCCATCACGAAGTTTGTTTTTTTTAGAGGGTCAAGTTCTTTATTTTTCTAAAATTGCACTTCACTTAGAAAAAATGTTGTTTTAATCTACTGCATCTTATTCTTTTCTTTGTTTTAAAATTGCACTTAAATTATACTATTTACTATTGTAACTTGAAAGAAATTTTAAAAAAATAACCAATATGTGAATGAAACTTAAAAAACTGATTTTGCATTGATTAATTTATTGTCATATTATAAAATAACCATTATGAATGAGATTAAAAAAATGATTTGGTCAATTTGATTTTGCATTGATTAATTTATTGTCATATTATAAAATTAACAATATGTAAAAACGTCATGTCGGGGAACAAAAAAATGTTTAACTATGTGAGAAAGTCCTCAAAGATGTTTTTTTGCAGTTTTATTTTATATTTCTTTGTTACTTTATTTTGTATGGTTTTATTAGTATTTTTATAATATTATTTTGCTCTTATTTTTTTTTGGTGAGGCTTACGCCTCGCCTCGCGCCTTTTTAAACATTGGGTGCTTCATGTCCGACACATGTCAAATTGGATTTGTTGCCTTCGGGAGAGTGTCCATGCTTCATAGTTACTAACCCAATAAGGACGGATAAAGTTGATTTATAGTTGCACGATTTTCGAATGAGGGAAGGGGAGGACTATTTGTCTTAGCACAACAGTACTAGTGAAAGGCAAGAGTAAGAAATGTAGTCCTGGTAAGTAAAAAAAAAGTTACTATACTATGGGTTAGTTATTTAGGACTTTGGCTTTTTTCCTCTCAAAAACAAGAGAATTTTATCAACGAAAAGTATGAAATATTACAATGGTAAGGTGGACTGGAACTAAGAATTTCTGAAAACAACAAAACTACATAAATATAAAACAAGAGATAAAAAAAGATACGTATTCAACACAACAAAACTCTTTCTTCACATCAGCAGACACATCACCCATATTCAATGCATATTCCACATCAATACTGTAGTTCCTACGGTACAACACCAATCTCATACAAATCAGGTGCAGAGGTGTAACATCAATTGCTTTCAGCAAAGAAGTTCATTGCGACGCAACAAATTTAATTCTATCCAACTCCCATTCCTTGTTTTCTTGTTGATGTAAAGGCAGCGAAATTTAATGCACAAGCACACACAAAAGAAAGTAATCAAAATAACTCGGTTGTTATCATATATTCATAATAATTGGGTGTTCAAAATGAAGAAACATGTAAGCGACGATGTCATTAGTGACCTAAGCCATGTCATCACTAATCCTAACCTATCTAGAATATTCCAAAGAATATTCTTGTGTTTTACTGATAGTAAACAAGGGAATAAAATACAATTAAACATATCATCCCTTCTTGATCCTCCCCCCTTGCTCCACGTGTCATGCATATACATCATTCTCCCCACGTAGGAGGAAGCTCGACCTCGAGCTTTGAAGGTGAATTGGTGCCGCCCATGCCAATCAAACAAAGATTTAGAAAAAAAAATTGTTCTTTTTTGAGGACCCAAAATAATTTTATTAGCTCGATCTCATTCATGGTTCAAAGTCTCAGTCTCGGCTCCCGTATCGGACGCCCGATTTTTGTAATACCCCAAATTTTTAAGTGATTTATTAAATGATTTGATAATAATTTATGATTAATTGAGAATATATGTATCGGGTTGATTATAATGAGAGAAATTTAATTTAATGATAAATGTTGAATTTATTGAATTTTAAGTATTTAGTGTAAATTGGTTATTTAATTCAGTTACATCGTGACCAAGAATGGTTTGAAGGAATAGAGTTAAAGTGTATGATGTTGGATGAACTTTAGTTGCAAAGAGAAACTAAAAAGAAGAGAAAATGGAAAGAGAAGACAAGAGTAGAGAAAATGGAAAAGGGAAGAAAGAAGTTGCGCCCAAGAGAAGGGGTCGTTATAGCGGGTAATCCCAGCCGCTATAGCAACAGTGCGTGTTCAGATAGTGTTTTTAAACCCCTTTTGTTCTCAGCATTTGAAATTTTGTTTTTCATTTACGTCATCAGTACCCAAACCAAACCCTAAACCCCATTAAAACACCACCTTCAAACCTCCATTTGAGGACCTCAAGTTTGGAATTTGGGAGTGCTTCAAGAGACAAAGTTACTCATATTTTCGAGGAGATCAAGGAACTCGAGTCAGATTTCAAATATAGTGGAAGGCAAGAATACTCTACTTTTTCCCTTTAGTGCTTAATGACTTAGATATTGCCTAAACAATGCTTATTGTTAAATAAAAGTGATTAGAGGTTTAATTAAGGCAAGATAAACCTAAGTAATTTTCTATTGTTGTTATTTGATATTGAAATTGGTGAATCCCCTCTAATAATGAAAATGTTTTTAAAATGTTTATGTGAGTTCAATAATGTAATTGTTGTAAAGATGAAAAAATTAATATGTTGAATAATAAAGAGTTGAGTTACGTGCCTTATGAACTTTGACAACTGTAGTATGAACTATGAGTATACTTGAACCATGATATGTTAATTGTTGAGCCTCATGTGTATAATCATTGATGTATGAAAACGTAATTATACCCTTGGAAATCGAAATAATCCGCATGGAAATTAGCAATGATAAATGTTGTGAATAAAAGAAGATATTATTTGAGATTATGAATTATATGTATTTATCGAGAGGATTATTGTTTTAGCCCCACGTTGTTGCTGTTAGGACTTGGATGTTGATTAGTTATGGTTGTTGAAGAATATATGTTGCGAGTTATTGATTTTTCTTGTAAGGGTTATAATTATTGGTGATTTGATGTCTTTAAATGTTGAAGAGGTATTAATTGTATTATTGTGAAAATTGGGATGTTGGGATTGTTGAATAGAGGATTTGTGTTGATAGACCGTTATCATAAGTTGTTGATGGGACTTAGGTTTGTTGGGTGACATTTGTGTTGGTGAGATTTTGATCACTAGATAATGATGGTAGTTGATATGGTTTACATTGTTGATTATACGTTATAGAAGAGGGGATGGATTATGTTGGCTTACGATGTTTATCTTTGGAAGTTATGACACTTGAGATTATATATTATTGAATTTGGGTATTACATAGGTTATGTACATGTAGGTTTTGAAATAAATGAAGGAAATGATATTAAGGATACTTGTTTTAGCATCAAGTGTTGACTTGAGAATTTAATGTTGAAATCTCTATAAGGATTTTTAGCACAAACGATGTTGAGGGAAAGGTATGGTCGTAGTGAGTAGGGGATTTAAGAGATTCAGATTCTTAAGAATACGATGAATGTTAGGCCATATAATGAGGTGCATTGGTAATCAGAAAAGTGAGTAATGAGTTACGTGTATCGAATTGATTGGAGTTAAGAATGTATATAAAAGGTTAGGTTAAGTGTTTGTTTACTCTCGACAATTATCTAATCTAGAGTGTATCGGAGGGTTCCTTGTTTGGATTTCATTTATGAGATATCTCACGCACGGAGACTAAAGAAGGTAGAGGTTTGGAGTTAGGCTTGGTAAGGTTGGTAAATAATTTTTTAGATTAAGATGATAAGTACTGGATAAGTGATTGTTGAGATGTGGAACTTGCGAGTATATGCGTAACTTGTTAGCATAGTTTAATTGTGAATTATGAGATGTTTAGGAAATGTGCGAAGTGCCTTAGAAGTAAATAAGGGGAATTCATGAATGTGGATTTCGGTTGTGACCGAGAAAGTGTACTTTTATGATTGCGTACTCAAGGAGTACGGTTTGATATGGATGTTTGTGCGTCATATGGAGTGGTGGAAATCCGGCACTGCGTAGTAAGTGGCGACGGTTTCTCCAGCACGGTGAAGCAGGTGGCTACACCTTGTTTGATGGCCCTTTATGGAGTATGGTTTGGTATGGACTTTAGGCGCATTACACGGGGTGTAGAATTTCAACTATGCAAAAAAAAGGTGGCGACAAGATATGTGATGGGATGTTTGTGTGTTACACCGGTTGTGGAATTCTGGCCATGCAAACAAAAGGTGGCGACGGGATATATGATGGGATGTTTGTGCGCAGGGTTCAACGTCAAGGCCGATACCTCAACGATACCATCGAGTTGGCTAGGTACCCATACCCACCAATCCGATTTCGAGTTACGAGTTAAGTTCTCGATTATTGGTGTGAGTTGACCCTATATTGGTAATTTCCCAGTATTATCGGTGATATCGCAGACTACCCATATCGGCGATATCACGGTAGTATCGACCCATATCGGTGATATATCGACCAAAATGGTATAAGTTATCTCAACTTCTAACTCACTCAATTAAACCTCGATTTTGCATCCATATCACGACCGGAGCAATCTCTTTCAGCAAAGGGTATATGATGTTGTGGTCGCAACTCGGATTTTTTGGTTGAATCTCTCATTTCTTTTCTTGTAGTGTTACTAAAGGGGTTATATCCCATTTAACCTTCCTTTTGTATCTATTTAATTTGTATCAAAATGTATCATTAACCCTCTATCCTTAAAGTGTATGATTATTTACATTATATATATACTATTATAACATTCACGAAGAATATATTACTAAATGTAAATTGATTTAAACAATGTTATGCATAATAAACGGTGATTCAGTATAAACAATTAAACAATATTATGCATACTAAATGACGATTTTGTACTTGTCTAACTGATCCATATTATTATTCTTATTTTTCTAAACTTTTCAATATTTTTTTCAAATTTTTTTGAGTTCTCAAATAGCGTATAGTTGTGTATCGCCCAAGACGAAACCGAGACCGAGACCGAGACCAAAAATTGAGCATTCGAGTCATTGACCGATACTGCGACTTTGAACCATGTTTGTGCGTCACACGGTGTGATGGAAATTCAGCACTACGTAGCAAGTGGCGACGGTTTCTCTGGTACTGTGAAGCAGGTGGCTACGATTTTTGTGACGATTTTGTATGGGCCTTCTTAAGACAATCTGGGAGAAGGGGCGCATGGCGGTTACGTTGCAATTAATTAGGAGATTTATTAATTAATTACACTAATGAATTTACTGAATGTATTGTAATATTTGGGGTCGTGAGGGAGGTCGATTGATTAGAATGAAATTAATGAGATAAAGATGGCATAAATGAGATAAGATAAAGATAAGTGGTTAATGTTTATTTAACATGATATTGAGAAGGCCGTCTGGCTAG
The DNA here is from genome assembly GCA_949130495.1 of Sambucus nigra. Taxonomy (NCBI): domain Eukaryota; kingdom Viridiplantae; phylum Streptophyta; class Magnoliopsida; order Dipsacales; family Adoxaceae; genus Sambucus; species Sambucus nigra. The sequence goes on from OX422211.1 coordinate 179,241,725, forward strand.
AATAGAATAGAATTGAAATATGAAATGATGTGAATTAATGAAAGTGAAATGATGAAATTAACAGAATGCAAAACTGTAAGGTGGCTGCTGAAAGGCTTTTAAAGATATTTTGAGTTGAATATTACAGCTTATTTTATATCGGTTGATAAACCGATAGTTGTTGGGACCTTCCTTTATAAAGAGATGTTACTAAATTTTATTAATGATGTGATTGACTCGATATTATATGGTTAGTTGCTATACCCTGTTTAGTAACTGGATAGCTCTTTATATTCTTGATGTTATGAAACAGTGATAAATCTTCTTGTTATTCATATAGTTGAATATTATGGAGTTAGTTATGAACATTGATAAAGATTCTTCGCCTAAATCCTAATATTATATAAAAGATTATATTGTGGTATTTATTTCATTTGGTATTGGTCGAGTTATGTACCCTTTTTGGGAAACGTAGCCAGTATTCTTGCAGTGGGCCTAACCCGTTGCGTCGACTAACCTCTCAGGTTAGGTTTGAGCTTTTAGGAGCGAAGCGGAGGCGGATCTTGGAGAGCAGGTTGTACCTTGGATTTTGAGTCACTTGTCACTCCACAGTTGTAGTTGGGATATTGCACTGAAACTTTTATATATTGATGGACTATTAGAGAATGTTGTAAATGGATTTTATTTTTGGTATTAATTCATATTGTTCTCTCTCGTATCTTGTTGGTAAAAGTTTTAAATGTCTCATATTTATATCACATGCTAAGAATGATATTTTAAATTATAGCAATTTTTATATTCTAATATTTGGGCTTGCTCACACGTAATATTAAAATATGTGGATTGTTACAATTTTCAACTCGGTCGCCGTATCAAGCGATACGCTATTTCGACAGCGCAAAAAAATTCGAAAAAAATATAGAAAATTTTAAATAACATAAGATTGATAATGTGGACTAATTAGATAACTTCAAATCCATCATTTAATATGTATATAATTATCTAATTGATTATACTGATAATGCGTCAAACTTATCACTTCAATATTCTATAACAAATAAGTTAGCAAAACAATATTTACACATAAAATTTCATAAGGAAATTACAAATAATGTAGAAATAGAAAATGTTTAATTATTTTATACATAACAATTAAAAAATATTAATAAGTATGTATGGAATACTAGTAATTTTTTAAGAGAAATAATTTATTAAAAATGTACAACAAGGTTTTATGAATTTTTTAAGAAATATTGCTAATTGATTAAAAATGTACAAGAAAGTTTTAAGAATTTTTTAAGAAATATTACTAATTTATTAAAAACAAACAAAAAATTTCTAAGAAAGTCATACTAATTTTGAAGAAATCATTTTTATTCATATAAAAATGTACAACAAATGTAAAAAAAGTTAACTTTTACTCATTTTTTTGCACAAAACAGTAAACATTTATTTTAGAGAAAAAATGATTATATGCATAGCTTTGTATAGATGGTTATATTCATGCGTGTTGCACTTGTCAGCTTCAATATTTAAGTGAGTAAAATAATCTAATGTCAAATGTGTTTTCTGTTTTACCAAGCTGGCTCGGGGGAAAACACATTAGATACTCCAGTAAGTAAAGCTGGTTTCTCAGAAAAATACACATAAAACAAGATGGTTGTACTAAAAAAAAGGTGAAGTTGGACTCTTCGTTTCTTTTCCAGCCCTAAATATGTAGAACAAATATAAAAACAGTTAATTTTTAATCAATTTTTTTTTGCACAAAATAGTTGATATTTATTGTCCAAAAACTGAACTTTTAAACATAAGTGAGCTTCAACATTTTTATTTAGTACAAAAAAATGAAGTTTTAAGCATAAGTCAACCGTAAATAATTTATTTTGTACAAAAAATAACTTTCAAACATAAGTGAGCTATAACCATTTTTTATTCTGTTATAAAAAGATCTTTTAATATATTTTATTTTGTACAAAAAAACGCGCATTTAGTGAACACCAAGAAGTCAATGTTGAGAATTTTATATCATGGAATAGCTGGGGTTTATAAATCCAAAAAAATTAGAAAAGAGAGATAAATATGAAGAACAACTGAGTACACAAGTCCAAAACTAACAGATTGCTGCCCAACCAAAACATTGAGCCTTCCACCCCAAAATAGCCAATTGTAGTAGACCAGAAAGAAATTGCAGCCCTCCAGTTGCATGAGATCTCAAATGCATTCCCTTGTGTTCTTTTCAAGAAGAGGCCCAAAGTGACGCTAAACATTTATTTATTTTCCCAAACTACTTCATCCATCTCCTTACCCTCGAAAAATCATTGAGCTCCTCTCCAACCACAACTGCCAAGCTGATGAAAGCACTATGCATTCCCATAGGGAATTAATTTCTTCAGACCTCGGCCTTTGCTGGTCGATCAACAGAAACAAGATGTCCAGATAAGATTTAAAAAAGAATACACCTTTACGACTCCCTCAACCAAACTCTCCTACTTAAAGAACCATAGGAGAGGTTATGCCTAGTCACATGGGTAAGCCAGGACAAAAATTCCTTAAATTCCCTATCATTGAGATTTTTCTATATGAAATATTTCAAGAATAATTAAATGAATCAATACAGAAAACGAAAGAATCAATACACGATGAGGACACGAAGAAATACGAAAATACGAGGATACAAGTGACGCAACCTTCCAAAATACAAGATTCAAACCAAAATGGCCAAACAGTGAGCTTTTCTGCTGGGACTGTTGGTTTGGTGGTGGTCCATCAGGAGTAAGAATTTGAATTTTTCGTACTGGCCTAGTTGGTGATGTTAGTATGGTGGATAGTGTATCTATTCTCAGCGACAGGGCTGTTTGAATTCCTGGAGTCATGACACAGTTCCTAACTAGAGCTTTGAGGGAGGGGGTGCGCCTTAGTGGGTGTCTTGGATGAGGTGGGCCTCAAAAATGGTGGGAGGGGGACTATTGGCGTTTGGTTGGCCATGCCGAAAGCAAGTTTTCAGTTAGCTCATTTTTTCCTGATGAGAAACAGAATATTCATCAACACCTTTCAAAACATACAAGTAAATAAGGGACGAAAAGATGTCCAACCCAATTCTATTCAATCCTGAGTATTTGGTGTGTGTGTGTGTGTGTGGTGGTGGTGGTGGTGGGTGGGTGGGGGGGTGAGGGGGGGAGGAGAGGGGGGAACAAAAATACATCAAGAAATCCAATTTACAATCAACAAAGAAAAGGGACATCATTAGATGCTGACAACGAGGGCAACCATAGTGCAGTGGAAAATCTGATTTGCTCCCAAAGAAATATTTTTTCCTAAATATTGGTGCCGAAAATGTGTTCATTCCTTTCTATCCAAATCAACAAAAAAAAGAAAAAAAAAAGAGAGCTAGTATTCCGCATCTCCATAGACATTTTCTCTTATTCTTGTGGACAAATGAAGCCGTTTCAGTTAATTTCCTTTATCTAATGAAATTCCACCTCCACGTTTCCTTGGAAATTAATTTAAGGGATGAATTAATCTCTGAATTTTTCCTTTTTTCTGTGCGCACACGTGCGTGTGGGTGCTATTTGACTATTGAAAAGGAGGGCACGACTGTTGTTAACGGGTGATTTTCAAGCAAGAGTGTTAAGAAGAGCATCTTCTATTATACTATGAGGTGGCATTAGCTTGTGGGCTGTCCACTTTGATTTTTGAAATATTATGGGCAGTGCCTAATTCAGTTTGGACTCCTTTCTCTTGTTCTAGAGATTTTATATTAAGAGGATCTCAAGAAGTTTTGGACGTTGCCCTTTATACATTAAGTGGAGTAAGGCAAGAAATAAGAACTGTTTTGATAGTGAACAGCTTCCTGGGCTCGAGATCCATTTTCTTTTGTCAAGTCTCTTATGCTTTTGATTCCATCAGGTGTTCTCTATGTCCGTATTTGTTTGTATTTGTCATGGTTCTAAAAAGTGCGGGGCGTGATCGAGGCGTGGAGGCCAAGCCTTGAGCCTTAGAAGCCTAGACAGGCCTTAGGCGTAAAAAGGCGTTTAGGCCTTTTTAATATATTTTAACATTTTTAAGTATAACAAGACTATTAAAAATACTAAAATAGTACATACCTTAAAATATGTCCGAATATATGCAAACTAGAATACTAATTTTTTAAAATACCAAGAAAGAAACAAAAAAAAAGGAAGAAAAAACACTCGTTTTTTTGGACCAGAGGCATAGAGGTTTGAGATACCATTTGTCTTTTGATTGTTTTAAATGAGATATTGGCCTGATTTTTTAAAAAAAGTTTTTAAAATGCGATATCATTTCAGTAAAGCGTTTTTGTTTTAATAAAAAAGTGCGCCTTAAGCCTTTTACCAAGAATAAGGCGTAAAAGGCTTAAGGCGAGGCGTTTCTCCTAAGCATCAAGCCTAGGCGCGCCTTTTAGAACACTGGTATTTGTTTTTTGTCAATTTTCTGGAGGGGCCCTCATTTTAGGGGAGTGATTGCAGTTATACCCCTTTTTGGCTGTGTTATTGGGAATCTATTTTTTTCCTGGATTCGGCTAACATTTGGATATAATTTCTTGAAATGGGTTCATTTTTCTATCCCACTTTTAACAGCCAATGTGCAGGGTTTGCTCCCCTCTTTTGGCATTTTTCTACTATAACACATAAATATATATATATATATATCAAATATTTGAGAAGAGAAAACAGATATGAAATGCTCAGTTATATTAACAAAAGAAAGAAAGAATAAAAAAAGGTTGTGACATATTATACAACAATTATCAAGCATCGTTTTTTTCCCTTTTGATAAGTCTCATTTCTTTTAGCACGAAAAGAGCTGGGGAGAAGGGAACCTTGTTTGTTGTGGAACGCTCTAGGAGAGGTGGGCGTCTTCCAAGCTGAGATTGAGACTGATTTAAAACACGAAAGCACCCCGCCCGTCTAATGTCCCAGAAACGTATCGCACCATCACATCCCCCAGTTACCAAAACCCACTCACTAGAAGTAGACCACTCCACTGCCATTACACCATCTGCCATCATAAAATAATACAACTTTTTACTTTTTTTTGGGGGGGGGAGGGGGGGGGGGGGGGGGGAGAGATGAATAATTTTTATTATTAACGTAAAAGGGAAATACAAAAGATTAAGGACGAAAAGTCATCGCAGATTACAAGAGACGGGAAAGTGAAACAGAAAGGAAATGATATAATGGATTATCTAGTGGATGCATGGCTATAGTTATGCTATTTTTCACTATCATACAGATCGAACATCAGAAAAAGGAAAACTCAGCCTAGCACGATTAAACAACACATTTCCATAATATCAAATTTCTTTGGAGGATTGTAAATAAATAATAACTTAATAATCCAGGCTGTAAACAATAAAAAGCAGAATAGAGCCCGCACAGAGTGTATGCAACACCTAGAGTATCCTTATTACGGAGAGGAATATGAGTTTTTTTCTTCTTTATATACATGAAAGTAGGGAGAGAGGAATAAAATAAACGAATATTACATAATATTTCCCGAATGCATGTAATTGCAGAAGTGTCCCCCTGCTCATAAAAAATCTCCAAATGCATTAATCGTCGACTATGAAGCACGGACTCGACACGTAATGCGTGTTTCGACACGACACGCGATACGTGATTTTTTCAAAAACTAGGATACGACACGCTAGGATGCGTATAATATATAATATATGTTAAAATATATAATATATATTTAAATATATATATTAATGAAATAAAATAGATTTTTTTTCCATAAAATACATTATTAGAGCATTCTTAACATGAAATTATGAAAATGGACCATACAAAACAAAATTCAAACACACTTTAACATTAAAAACCATATATAAGGTAGAATCACCATCACATAAGAAAAAAAAAATTAAAAAAATTAAAAATAAAAAAAAGTGTCATTTTACGTGTCCCAGCGTGTCAACGTGTCCAAACATGTCCCAGCGTGTCGGCAACTTGTCCCAACGTGTCGGAGCGTGTCGCATGTCGGACTCGTGTCAAAGCTGACCCGTGACTTCCGGGAGAGTGTCGGTGCTTCATAGATCGTCCATCTCCTTTTTGTTAGTTACTTAATTTTCAATCTACAGTATATATCATCCAAATCTCATGCATGTCCTAGCAATTTTATAATTAAAATAAAATAAAAAAGTAATCATGGGAGGGGTTCATGAAGGGATTGTCATGTATAATCTAGACTGCCATATATGCCTTTAGTTCACAGTCATGGGCTGAGCTCCGTAGGTATGAATAAGGTCAAATCACCCCATGGCAATTTAAAAAGATAGGCAATGCAATTTGTAAGACATATACTATCTAATATAAAAAATAAATAAACACAGTTTCCTAATCTGACTTAACAGTAAGTGAAAAAGCTCAAGTATGGTGTAATATCCCGCCCCGATAAATTAATTAAATTATCTATAAATTTTATATGAGGAGGAACTAATGATAATTATAGGAATTTATGGATAACAAATTGGATTAAATAAAGAGAATTATTTAATGATGGATTATATAAGGATTATAGAAATTTTAGGTTGTAAATTATATATGCCCTTCTTAAGATTTTGGAAACTGAATTGGGGCAAATCTGTGAAAGATGAAAGTTGGTCGTTCGAATGAGAAAGGAATCTCGTTTGAGCGACGTCTGAGGAAAGTCAGTTCTGACAATGCGCTGCCAACCTTCCGCTCGTGGGTTAAAAACCTAGGTCAGCATGGATGGAATTCTTGGTGTATTATATGACTTGGGAAATGTTAGCTTAATAGGAGAGAGAGAGAGAGAGAGAGAGAGAGAGAGAGAGAGAGGAGAGACGTGAACTGTGCTGTCAACACACCAACCATGGGATCCTATGAGCTGTCGAGTTGAGAACAATTTATACCTGATATGAGAAGGGTTTTGAGGTGATAAGGTTTTCCTTATTTGGGTAACAATTCTTTAGATTGGGCATAAGATAGAAATCGTGTAAGTTGGGAGAGTGAACCCTATCAGATTTCTAACTCCTCCCTCTAAGTTAAAAACTCCCATGAAGGTTTTCTGGACAGATTTATTAAGGGTTGAAACCACCCTCATTAGCCACTATACACCACATAAACCATCACTAGTAAGCCTCTAAACACCCTAGGTTACCTTGGTAAACCCTAGATAGATTTTTGGATTGAAGAAGAGAGTGTGGCGTGATTAATGGGTGCTTGAAGAGGGTATTTTGAAAGTGAAGAAAGAAATTCGTGGAGCACTCTTCGAATAACAATAGAGTCGGAGTTTGAGAAAGGGTTTTAGAGACCCCCTTGCGGCCACCTTTGGAGGTGGAGGGTCCTCCACCTTTTGCACCATCTCCACCATTTTAGAGCTCATTAAGGTGGGAAAAACTAACTTTGATCCAAGTTTAATGTATAGTATAAATTCAGCATGTTATTTACATATATTAGATTAAATATATGTATGAAGGATATTAGCTTGCATCCTAGTGCTGATTATTAATCCTCTTAGTATTTGTGTGGAATGGGTATCAAAAATGGATGATTTAAAATGGGTCTTGAAATCATAGAAACTTTCAGAATATAATTGTTCAACATTTTATGCAATAAAATGTGTTATAATGTTATTTTGTGAATTTCTAGTAAAAAGAAAATAATAAACACTTTATGGAATAAAAATGTGTCATAATGTCATTTTGTGTATTTCTAGCAAAAAGAAAAAAATAAACATTTTTATGGAATAAAAATGTGTTATAATATTATTTATGTGTAAAAGGAGATAATGGACATTTTTATGGAATAAAAATGTAAAATTATTATTTAGTGTGTTTCTAGTAAAGAGAAAAAGTAGACATTTTTATGGAATAAAAATGTTGGAAAATGTTATTTGTTGAAAATAAAGAATGGATAATTATTTCAAAGTATTGAATAGCGAAAAGTGGGTGTTTTATGAAAATGGTGTATTTTCTATAAATATTGATGAAAAACATTTTATGAAATAAAATATTTGCAAATGATGAAAAATATGTTCAAACCATGTAGTGGGATTTTGGGCTTAAATCCATCTTCTCATGCATATAAACTTGAAGTATTTTGACATAAAATGTAAAAACAAGTTTAAAGAAGATTTGTTGGGTTTAAACATGAGATAATAAAGGTTAGAATTTTAGTCTTCGAAGTGTGTGAAATTTGGACTAAAAGATATGATGTGTATGAGATTAAAAGAATACAAATTAAATAAAAAGGAAATGACAATTTTCGTACAAAAGTAGTCTAAAGTGTAAAAAGGTTCTAAAGGGTTAAAAACACTTAAGAAGTTGGTATAAATAACTTAATAACGTTTCGGTAAAAATTAACACTCGTGAAAATGGAATAAAAGGTGGTTTGGAAACAAATGGGTAAATGGTAATTTTACTTAAAGTGGAACATTTTTATGAAATAAAAATGTTGGAAAGAGTATGATTTTTGGAATTAAATCAAGGTTAATGTGTAAAGGACATGAAATGATAAATTTCAAAGTGTAACACAAGTGGGGCGGTAAAGCCCGAGTTTTGGCTTCAACCGGGTAAAAAGGGATAAGTGGAATAATGTGGACATTTGTAAAGTGTTAAAACACATAAAAGGAACTCGGATGACACCAGGATAAAGCAAGAAGGACCGCGAGCCCTTGGGGGAAAAGCCCTAAATCACTGGTAAGAGCATATAGTGCGCATAAAGCCCGTGTAAGTATGTTGTATTGAAAGATTCCAAGAAAAGATAAAGGAAATATAGAACATATTACGAAATGGGTTGTGTGGTAAATGTGTTAATACAACCTAACTTGAATGAATGTAATAAATGTTCCGGTAAAGGTGAATGGACACGTAAATGCGTAAATCTATTAATGTCCATAAGATAACAGGTAAAAAGAATAAAGTAAGTGGGTAAATGGGTAATTAAGCAACCAATTTGTTAAACCCATAATTTGCATAAGCAGGTATTGAAAAGGTCTTCTAGCGACAAATAAATATTTTCTAAAGCGGTGAATGCGTGCGTTGAAATGGTGTTTTTCAATGAAAATATTAATACATAGTGTATGAATAAAAAGGGTGATTCCAGTAAAGGAATGGGTTTGGGTAAATCAAGTGTAATGGTTTTAAATGTTGAATCGGATGTGTTAAATAAAGTGAGGATGTTAAGTACGAATAAAGAAAGCCTTTAATAAGATTAAGGTTAATTAATCTAGGCAAGTAAGGTTTTCGGAAATAAAATGGTTAATGTATTGGAATATGTATTTTTCTCAAAAGTATACGTATGTAGACATATACATATTTTCGCATGCATGTGGTTGTAGCATGTTAGTATTCCTTTCTGCCAATTCATTGCTATACTGCTTGTATAAATCCCAATGGGCATAGGCTCACATCCCCACTTTGTTACGGCAGGTGAGCAGTTTCGTATTTTGAGGGCGTTATACAAGTAAGTATATTTTTTTTGCGTTTACGTTAGTAGCTCTGTTTACTAGGACTTCGGGGTGCTCCCCATGGGTCCCTCGCGTAGTTTATTTTGAAACTGGAATCGCATGCTAACAAGTGAAATGGTAACTAAAATAAAAGTGGATTAGTAACATTACATAGGTTATTCCATTATTGCACTTCACACCTAACGCTCGGGTTGGACCGAGTTAACTCACGGGTTACCCATAAATCCGGGTCGGGCCGGGTTGACTCACGGATTACCCATAAATTCGGGTCGGGACGTTACATATGGGGTTCAATTACCAGTTCACAATCTAACCAAAATTTGAAGAGATGGGGAAGCATTTTAAAATACTCAAAACATATTTATTTCCTATTTTCTGAACTGTTAGTAAGTAAAAGTCATGTCGGGGGGGCAATCTCTAAAGTGGGAATCTATTTTTGTTTCCAGTAACCAGTTCTCGATCTGAAATCGAGATTGAGAAAGATCTACTTGCTTCAAATAAGAAAAATCATCCATATCCTAATGGTGATTATCTTTTGTCAAACTGACACAAACTAAAGTAAAACAAATTACATTCAAATTTATTTTAATTTTGCAATATTAGATAGAAAAGCTATACTTTAGTGCTTCATAAAATCAATAATTCTAATTTAATATACTAAACAACTCAACTCAACAAAGCCTTTTTCCCAATTATGTGGGGTCGGATACATGAATTCTATTTTTCCATTCCATTATGTTCAGTGTAATATCTTCGGTTAAACCATGTGATATCATGTCCTTTTTACAATATCCCACCAAGTCAATTTAGGCCTACCTCTACCCCTTGCGTTACATAAATACTAACTAAATTACTCTTCCTTACTGGCATCCATTGGTCTACACTTGACGTGTCCAAACCATCTAAGTCGATTTTCTTTCAATTAATCTTTTATAGGAACTACTTTTACCGTTTCACGAATTTATTTATTTCCAATTTTATCCTTCCGAGTTTTACCACAAATCCATCTTAGCATTCGCATCTCCGCCACACTCGTTTTCTGCACATTTTGTTTTTTAGTTGCCCAACACTCTGTCCCACGTGACATGGCGGGTCTAATGGTCGTCCTATAAAATATCCCTTCTAACTTCAAAGGTATACGCCTATCACACAATACGCCGATAGCACTTCTCCACTTAACCCAACCTGTTTTAATCCTATGAGTAACATCATTATTAATATCTCCATCTTTTTGGATAATCGTGCCTAAATAACGAAAATGGTCATTTCTAAGTTTCTTTTGACCCTCCGATTCCACCACATCTCCATTTGTCCTCCTAAAACTAAAATTGCACTCCACATATTCTGTTTTAGTAAATCCTCTTGTTTCTAAAGTTTCTCTCCACGATTTCAATCTAACATTAATCCACGTCTTAGTTCCATCCACTAAAACAATATCATCTAGAAATAGCATACACCGCGATACCTTATCTTGTATTTGTCCAGTCAACACATTTATAACAAGAGCAAAGAGATAAGTACTTAGTGCTGAACCTTGGTGTAGACCTACTGTAATTGGGAATTCACTACTTTCTCAGGTTGATGTTCTTACTATAGTCATGGAAGAATCATATCCTTGATCACATTAATATATCTACGAGTCACTCATTTTTTATATAGAGCCCACCATATTATATCTCTTGGTATCCTATCATATACCTTCTTCAAATCTATAAAATCATATGAAGCTCCTTCTTTTTCTCCCTATACCTCTCCATTAATCTCCTCAATAAATAGATTACTTCCATTGTTGACCTCTCAGGCATAAACCCAAATTGATTCTCAGATACTGTTGTTTTCATTCTTAATCCATATTCAATCACTCTCTCCCAAAGTTTCATTGTATGACTCATTAACCCAATACGACGATAATTTAAACAACTTCCTATGTCCCTTTTATTTTTATATATAGTACTAAAACTCTTTCTCCATTCATCGGGCATCCTATTAGTCATTATAATTAGATTAAATAATTTTGTAAGCCATAATACTCCTTCCGTCCCTAAGCATTTCCAAACCTAAATAGGATAATACTATATGGTCCTAAAACCCTCCCTATTTACATGTTTTTAGAGCAATCATAACCTCTGTTGTTCTAATTTTGCGAAAAAATATATTTGCTCGAATCTCCCTAAGTTCCCCTGTATCTAATCTACTCCCATTATCTCTATTCAATAACCTCTCGAAGTAATTTTCCATCTTTCCATAATCTCGTCATCCTTTACTAGGACTCTCGGGTCATTACTTTTAATACACTTAACGTTATTAAAATCTTTTGTTTTTATATCCCTAAGTTTAGCAAGCTTATAAATACTCTTTTCCCCTTCTTGTGTTCCTAATTTTGTATAAAAATCATCATACGCCTTTAACTTAGCATCTCTTACCATTTTCTTAACTTCCTTTTTAGCCAATTTATATTTCTCAAAATTCATTTTATTTCTAGTTGTTTATCATATTTTAAAGCACTTCCTTTTGATTTTTACTATATTTTCTAGTTCTTCATTCTACCACCAAGTTTCTTTAGATTGTGGCCCCCTGCCTTTTGATTCTCCAATAATTTATTTTGGTATTCTCCTAATGCATGTGGCCATCTTATCCCATATTATGTTAGTCTCATCTTCGGTGTTCCATGACGTTTCATTTAAAATATTTTGTCTTTAAATAATTATAATTTCTCTCCTTTTAAGTTTCACCACCTAGTTCGTGGGTTCTTCTCTTTTCGCACTCGTGATTGATTTTTAATATTTATATCCAATACCATTATCCTATGTTGTGAGGTTAAGCTCTCTCCCGGAATAAACTTGCAATCTTTACATGTTAATCGGTCTCCTTTCCTAGTAATGAAAAAATATATTTAGCTCTTATGCGTTCCATTTTTACAAGTTATTACGTGTTCAAACCTCTTTTTAAAACATGTATTTACTAGTACAAAATCATAAACCATTGCAAAATCTAAGATAGACCATCCACCGTCGTTCCTATCTCCAAAACCATATCCTCCATGCACTATCTCATATCCTACAGGATCTTCTCCTACATGGCCATTAAAATCTCCCCCTACATAGATTTTCTCACCTACGGGAACTTCTTGAATTAGTTCATTCATTTGTTTTCAAAATTGTACTTTAGTGTGCTCATCTAATCCTACTTGAGGTGCATAAGCACTAACAATATTAATTATATTCTAACCTAATACCAGTTTTACAAGTTTATCACCTTTCCTAATAACAATTACAATATCATCCTTAAGGTTCCTATCTATTATTGTTCCGACTTCGTTCCTATTTCTATGTTTTCATGTATAATATAATTTAAACCCTGTATTTTCTTGTATTTTCTAGTTCTCTAGGTTTCTCACCGACTCATTTAGTTTCTCGTAAACAAGTTATGTTAGCTTTTCTTCTTACCATGGTATTACTCCATTTTGTTCCCTGTCTTAGTCTCTATATTCCAAGTCGCTAACCAAAGTCTACTATCCTGGACTAGCTTCTTTATCCGCACACGTCCAAATTGTTGCAAGAACCCTTGCCTATTTCTCGTCAAATCCGGGTGCCGATGCGATGCCCCTTACCTATTTTTCAAGACACCCGGTGGCAGGCGCAACCTCCCTTGCCTATTTTTCGAGATACCCGGTGGCAGGCGCAACGCATCGCTTAAGAAAAATGCCCTAATATTAGCGCGTATATTCATAGGATTCATGTTCATAAGCATCTGACAAAATTTTATGGTTTTACGCTTGCTGTCAGCTACCTAACGCAACCCTCCTCCTTTATCCAAGCTTGGGACTATCAGTGTCCAAAAAAAAATATAAGAAGTTAACCACAACACGGGTAGAGTTTAATTTAATATATATATTGGATTACTTTTATAAAAACAAAATTCATTCCATTGTCTTTGCTGTTAGTAGTCTTTTTGATTGGAAGAATTGAAATTGTTGATAGGGTTTTGTACTAAGATTTATAAGTTTATGTTATAAGTTCATTGTAAAAGGTAAATTGACCTTTCTGAACTAAAATTATGGTTCCAATCTGTCCATGGTCCACCATCATAAGAAAAAACTGTTCGAAAAATTATAGAGGTTGCCCATAATATTTTGATACTGGTTCGCAAAGAGAACTTCTTGCTTCTTTATGCTACTACCTGGTCTATATTTATTTCTTGTACAGACTGACACGCTACTAGTGTTGAGATACGTCCTTCCCATGGTTATAATTTAGAATGACCTCAGATTGCGTGTCTTAGAAGTGCACAACATAAGATTCAAATTGTTTAATTAGTGTAACTTATATATGAAGCTTAGGAAAAGTCATGAGCTAACCATTCCATGCACAAACCAAAGAGTTCCTCAGAGCCTATTTCTCAAAGAAGTGTGTAATAAGAAAATAAACTAAAAATTAATATATCATCATGGCAAACCATCAGCGTACCACGATGACCAGACAATGTGTGAGAAAATGCCCCTGAAGCAATATCACAAAGGCGAACTTGGACATCTTCAGTTCCAGCTGCAATTAGCATATGAGTTGTAGCAAGTGATGACATGGCTGTCCTATAAACCTTTCCGGGCATTTTAAAATTCATTACCACCTAAGACGGACCAAAAATGAAAATAAATTGTCAAAAAAATATCAAAGCCATATTCAAGCAAGCATTATGCGGTAGGCTTCAGAGTAGTGACAAGAGAGACTATGAAGGATGCCCACCTGTGTGGTATTTGTATCCCAAACATTAATGTAATGATCATATGAGCCAGTGATGAAAAGTCCCGTGTCAACCGGGTACCATATGGCCGAGGATATTGCATACTTATGCCCCAGTTGGTGCTGCTTATCTACAACAAGTATGGGCTTGTGCTTTGAAACCAGACCACCTCCCTCATAATTTGTTGCACGTTGAACATCATAAATGGCAAGTGATGCATCTGATGCACCGGACAACAAATATCTTCCCTCTGTCAAATCAACCTGATTTCATGATCAAACAGGCTGGCCACAAGAATTCTTTAATAAAAATGCAAATTGTGTTTCCTTAGAACTCCCATTAAATATTTGCCAGAGAAAACATAGTGATGATTGACTTCCACGTTTTTAGCTCCTCAGTATCAAGCAATTGCCTTAAGCTCCTTGGCAAGGAATGGTCTTAACATCATTTTTTATGTTTGTTTCCTGTTTGGTAAGAGTTTGATATATTTTACCAAAATCGTCCTATTTACGATAATCAAGGTCACTACATATTTAAATTCTTTATAGTCCCAGGCTATCAATGAAGTCAACAAAGTAAGTGTGTGCATCAATAAACATCAATAAACATCAACAAAATCTTCCAGTAATAAGAGGGCTGTCTCAATCCTAAATTATTCGCAAATAGTGAATACAATTTCCATAACAATAATGTTTAGGGTTATCTGGTTCTCCTGAAATTCCTAGTTGTAGTACGGATATCAAGAGCATTCAATAATGAATAGCCGCTTTTAACTTTAAGCCTAGGTTCCAACTATTAAGCCTCACTATCTCTCAATGTGTATACAAGAGCATTCAATAATGAATAGCTGCCTTTAACTTTACAACTTAGGTCCAATGACTCTAAAACGGGATATTTATACAAGGGAGCACCAATGGATTAGTTGCCTAAAAACCGTTCATTATACCCACTTTTCACACATTTGACGCCCGTTTGCTGCCAAAACAGCGACATGTTTGCTGCAGCCTGCAGTGAACCATTCATTCGTTGGTTGCCATTGAGCTTCGTTGCAGCAAAGAGAAGCTTTAAATGATTGCGAACTACAACATCCAAGAACCCAAAATCTTAACCCCATTTGAGCAGCAGCGACGAACAGCGACCAGCCAACAAAAAACTTCGCAGGCAATGAGCCCACAACAAATGTAAAGGGAAGAGGAAGCCTGGGACAAAATTCCATGAGCCAATATCCACAAATCTCCACCTTAGCGAGAGAGATTTGCAACCTCCCAGACAACAATTCAATCATCAAAGAACACCATCACCATACAACTCCAACGGGTCTCAACAATGTGTAATATTGATCAAGTTTGAACAAGGCTCAAACTTGACTGTTGGTACCACCTTCGTCAACATGTCCGTCAGTTTATCTTTTGTACCAAATTTCTTCAAATCCACGACACCATCATCAATAACATCCCCTATAAATTAAAACTAGACATCAACATGCTTGGCCGTCCCACGATGAACTAATTCTTGACCAAGCGAATAATACTTTATCTATCACAATGCACCTCAACACAATCTTGTGCAATCCTCAAATCCCCGATGAGACCCTAATGCTTTTTTGATTGCTTTCGTTGCCGCCATATACTCGATCTTTGTAGTCGACAAAGCAACAATGCCCTACAACATGGACCTTGAGCTAATTGGGCCACATGCTAATGTAAAAATATTCCCCGTAGTAAACTGACACTTGTCCATTTCACTCACATACCCACAAATATGTAACTTATGAACTTTTGGCACACAAGTTCCACATCCACTGTTCTACAAAAAGGCCTCGAATGCCGATAAATCCCCGGCTAGGCAGTAGATGGTGACTAACGGCCAAATACAATTGCAAATCATAAAAAAAAGGTAGTTGATCAATCGGTTAGGCGTCGATAAGTCGTTGGTTACGCGATCGAAAATGGGCTATATATATATATAGAGAGAGAGAGAGAGATGGGAATAAAAGACAATTATAAAATGAAAGAAACCCTATCTTCAAAATCTAATTCCGCATATTCTTTATCTCTCTAAAAATCCATCTCTCACTCGAACAAAGAAGACTTGCTACTGAACTCCATCTCTCTTGCGCTCAAATATTAGTCATGAAGTCTCAAACTCAGTTTGTTCTATAATTTTTAATTTTTTACTAAATTTGAGTTTTTATATTTTGGTTCATTTGTGCATGTATTGTATTATTTTATAGTGTTTTTTCTACTAAATGTACTTAAAAGTTTTGAGTTAAGGTTTATTATGATTTAGGGTTTATCATGATTTATGCTTCTTTTTTAATGGTCACCACCAGGTAGTTTTTTATGCCTAAACTTATTTTTGTTCTACTAAATGTGCTTAAAAGTTTTGATTAAAGGTTTTTTATGATTTAGCATGTATTATGGTTTATGTTTGGTTTTTAATGGTTCGCACGTAGTTTTTTAAGCCTAAACTTATTTTTATTCTACTAAATGTGCTTAAAAGTTGTGATTTAGGGTTTATTATGATTTAGGGTTTATGCCTAAAAACTTATTTTTGTTCTACTAAATGTGCTTAAAAGTTTTGATTAAGGATTTATTATGATTTATGCTTGGTTTTTAATGGTTGCCCAGTAATTTTTTATGCCTAAACTTATATTTATTTGAACGAGACATTATTAGTAGTTCAACAATTTTGTTAGGAAGTACATACATATACAAAATAAGCTACAATGGTGTTTTCACTATTCATAAGATTATAAGATACTTCATGGTGAGGATTAAAGCCAACAAGGCTAGAAATCAAGGGTGGAGATTAAAAGATCCTCTTTTCCACTTTTGTCCCTTTGTTATTTCATTTGCCTCTCCTTTGCATCACTTTAACTAAGTTCCTCCTCATCCACAAAAATTCAAAAACATGGGTAAGAGAGTAAATTGCTTGACCCTCTCTTTAACAACTCACTTTAATTCAAAATTGATGGTATTTTGGTAATACTCCTCCAAAACCTCTCTCATCTCTCTCTACCTAACGACACCCAAACCACAAATCCCACAGGTTCCAACTTCCAAACACACAACCTCTCTCATCTCTCTCTCTCTTATTGTAGATGATACGCACACACCATATCGATCAATAACTCTCCACGCTCTCTATCTATACACAAATCTATGTTTAGATTTTTGTATTTTATGCTCATTCTTTGCTATTTGGGTTTGGATTTCTGGTAACCATCTATCTCTCCCTCTCTCTCTCTCTCATAATCACGTTATCTATTTTTAGTTTATTAATTTGAGTTTTTATGGTCATTTAATTTGTGTTTATGGTTGATTTATCTAGGGTTTTCAGATTTGGTAACGTGGTGAAGATGCTTGAAAGTTTATACTTTGATAATGTGGTGGAGATGATTGAAAGTTTATACTGAGGTATTCCCCCCCTATATATATATGCACACACAAAGACTCCATCCACAACTTCGAGTAGTGTGCGTGTTTTGTGTGTTGTGCATTACATCTCAAATTTTGTGTGTTTTTTAATTACATCTCAAGTTTATTTCAGATATCTAATTTGTATGTTGTGCATTTATTTTTAGGTTTATTTCAGATGTCTAAGCAGGTGATCTTTTTTCTTCTAATTTCTTTTCATGTTTGATGGCTTTTGTGGATTTCTTAATAATTTTTATGGATTTTTGTTTGAGTCTCCATATGTTCTTAGTGATGAAAAACAGAGCCCTCTATGTTATTCTTCTTTTTGCCTTTTGTATTTATGGTTGTTATTTTAATCCCTTCTATATTTATGATGGTCATTCATGGTCAAGGTTTTAAAAGGCGAAAGGAAAAGCGAGGCATTATAGTCGCGGCGAGGCGAGGCGTAAGCCTCAAGGCGGTTGAGGGGTAAGCCTCACCGAAAAGAAAAGAAAAAAGAGAAATAATATTAAAAAATACTAATAAAATCATAAAAATAAAATAACAAAGAAATATAAAATAAAACTACAAAAAAAACATCCTTGAGGGCTTTCTAACACAGTTTGAACTTTTTTTGTTCCCCCGAGATAACTTTTAAAAAAAAGTAATTTAAGAAAATCAATTTTAACATATTGGTTATTTTACAATATGATAATAAATTAATCAATGCAAAATCATATTGGCAAAATCATTTTTTTAGCTTCATTCACATATTGGCATGGTTCAAAGACTCGGCCGAGTCAACTCGGTATCGGCCGAGTTGACTCCGAATCGCAGCCAACCGATCCGATAACGAGTCACGTTTCAAAAAAAAACAGAAATCGTGTGTATGCGGGAAGAAGCGGCGTAATAGCGCCCGTGCCGAGTTATCTCGGGGATATTCCCCGAGATAAGAAAATTCTACCAAAAAAAAAAGAGAAACGGCATAAATAATTGAAGAGATACAGAAATAATTGAAGAATCTTACCTGTAGTAGTTGATTTGGCCGTATGTGTCACGAACTAAAGTTAGGGTTGAAAAAGGCTATAAAACTTGATGGATCTCTTTGCTTTTCAAACCAAAAACATTTCCTCCGAAGCCTTTGTAGATTTCTTCCGGAAACCCCCTCTTTTTCTCCTCCGATTGCAGCCGGAATCACCATTAACTTACCCCCGTGTTGTCGGTCGGCTTTGTTTTTTGGTAAGAATGAAAATCCTCTCTTGAGAGTCTTACGGGTTAATGTCTTACAGCTTATGTTTTATTTTAGAGTCAAACAGCTTAACAACTTGTGAGTCTTAATGGCTTTGTTTTTGTTTTTTGGAAGTGTAAATTTTGTAAAAATTGTACATTTTTGTTAAAATAAAGTGTACACTAACCAAACATAAGTCTTCATTTATGTAAAAAGTGTACATTTTTGTTAAAAAAAAGTGTACATTTTTAAAAAATGTTTAATTTTTACATTTTTTCAAAATCTAAAAAAATGTACACTTTTGTAAAAACCATTCATAAGTCTTTATTTACGTAAAAATTGTACATTTTTGTTAAATAAAAAAATGTACATTTTGTAAAAAAAATTACATTTTTTAAAAATGTTTCATTTTTACATTATTTCAAAATGTAAAAAAATGTATACTTTTGTAAAAACCAAACATAAGTCTTCATTTATGTAAAAAATGCACATTTTTGTTAAAAAAAGTGTACATTTTGTAAACAAATGTACATTTTTTCAATATGTTTAATTTGTGCAAAATGTAAAAAAAATTGTTATAATTGGTGCAAAATGTTTAATATTGTACGTTTTTGTAAAAAAAAAATTGTAACGTTATTTTTTCAAAAATGTAAAAATGTTATTTTTTCAAAAAAATGTCCAAGCTTTTATATTTTGTTTCAAAAAGTCTCTCAAACACCCAATTGACCAATATTCTCTTATTTTGAAAGGTCCGCGTCAGTGGCATTTTTTTAGTGTTTTAAAAAAAAATAACTTTGCTTCTTAAAAAAAAAAGTATATGTCACTTTTTTAGTGGAGTAAATATTTTTTAAAAAATTGTGTGTGACGGGTGGAGTTCAAGGACGAAGAAGCCTATCATTAACTTCATGGTATATTGTGATCGTAATATGATATTTCACACTTCTGTACAACTAACAAAATTAAGTCAGCGGATTACATTTTTTTCCCTTATGGTGGGTCTTCAAGTGATAGTTCCGGGTATAGAGGTTTTTAGATATTGGATCATCTCGTCAGTCATCCCAACCATATGAGCAAGCTAAGGTTCTAAAAAACGCGAGGCGTGATCGAGGCGTGGAGGCCAATCCTTAAGCCTAGACGGACCTTTGGTGTAAAATGGCGTGAAAAGGCGTTTAGGCGTTCTTAATATATTTTTATATTTTTTAACCATAACAAGGCTATTAAAATATTAAAATTGTACATATCATAAAAATGTCTAAATATTTGCAAATCAAAATACACTATTTGATTCTTTTGGATGAGATAATGGTCTGATTTGTAAAAAAATTCTTTAAAAGGCGATGTCGTTTCACTAAATCATTGTTGTTTTTAGAAAAAAGTGCGCCTTAAGCGTTTTACTAAGAATAAGGCGTGAAAAGCTTAAGGCGGGACGTTTCTCCCAAGCCTCAAGCCTAGGCAGAGCGTAGGCGGATTTTTTAGAACAGTGAGCAGCAATATAGTTCATATTGCTTTCCTTAACCAACTGAAAGAAATTATCCCTATCCAAATCCGTATGATCGATACCGCAACTAGATAGGGAGATGAAAATGATGAAACATTGTAATCCTTTATATTTATGTTCCACGTAAATTTTTTTATCTAGTTTTATGTGGCATTAGATTGTTTTTCAACATTATTAATGGTTTACTATGCAATATTAAATATGTCAACTCTGTCGCGCTTCAGTATAACCAATTCTACAATGCAATGCATATTGAATGACGGGTTTGAATGTATCTCATTGGTTCACATTGTTAATCTTATTTTTTTTAAATTTTCTATATTTTTTTTGGAATTTTTTGCGCTCTCTAAGTAGTGTATCTTTGCGTATCGCCCGATACCGCGACCGAGTTGAAAATCGGGTGTCCGATACCGAGACCGAGACTTTGAACCATGCATATTGGTTATTTTATAATATGACCATAAATTAATCAATGCAATTTAACAAGCAAATTTATTAAAAAAAACATTGATTTTCAAGCTAAGATTAAAAAAACAGCAATTTTATTAAAACAAATGAAAAAACATAATCAACCTAAGTTTATTAAAAAAAAAAAAATTAAAATATATTAGTTTCTTAAAATATATTCAGTTTAGTTAAAGAAACATATTAATCTAAGTTGAAAACCAAAAAGATAGAAACCTTTTAACAAAAGTCATATTGAAGTTAATTTGAAAAAAAAACATAATTTTTATAAAAAAAACAGCAACTTTATTTGGACAAATTAAAAAAACAGAAACCTTTCAAAGTTATTTTAACAAATTAGTAACCCTTTTAAGTTATTTCAACAAATTAGTAACCTTTTGAAGTTAAAAATACAATTTTTTTACACAAACAGTGATTAAAACTCAAAAATAGTGAAAAACAGTAAAAAAAACAAATAACAGTTATTTAAAACTAAATTTATAATAAAATATAGTTTCAAACAGTTATTATAAACAAATTAGTAACAAAAAATAAATTAAGAAGAAAACGATGTCCATAATTCTAACCTAGGGCCAGACGAAGGCCGGAATATGAGAAACGAGGGTCGGAATGGAACAAATCAGTGCCGAAATGAACAAAACAACGTCGGAATCAACGCCGAAATGAACAAAACAACGCCGGAAAAGAGGCGTACGCCTCATCGCCTCAAGGCGTTTTGCCTCAAGGCGCATGCCTCTCACAGAAAAGGCGTAAGCCTCACCAAAGTGTATCTGAGGCGTAAGCCTCGCCCCTACTGCCCTCCGCCTCGCCTCGCCTCGCCTCGAGGCGCGCCTCGTTTCGCCTTTTAAAACCATGTTCATAGTTCATGAATTTAAGCCCGTGTTACTGGATTGGTTTGTCTATTTTTTTATTTTGAATCTATGAAGATAGGATATGGTCTTGGATTGGGGTCCCTTTATATATTGTGGTTTCCATTCATATATAGAATATTCCTTTTCTGAGTTTTTGAATTGGGGCTTTTGGGAGGTTTTTTATCCTCACTATTTAGTCTATTAAATATTGTGGTTTCCATTCATATATAGGATATTGTGCTTGGTGCTTACACTTTTTGCAGTTGTTGCACAGGTATTGCAAAATCAGGTATTTTAAAATCAGGTATTTAAAATCATGTTGATATTATGTTTTTTGTAGATGGTTATTCAAGTAGTGAATGCTTTAATATCCTTTCCTTCGCCAATTGTTTTGTTTCAGGTATAGTAGAAAAAAGGATAGTCACTTACACTGTTACACAGGTACTCTTATGTTAAAATACTTCAAGATGTCTTCATGTTTTTGACAAAAAAACATGTGATCTTTGTGATGTTTTTTATTTAGTTTATGTCGATTAATTGATTAGTTACTGAGCTTTTTTCTTTATGTTGTAAGTTTGAGTTAAAGAGGTGTGGTTGAAAAGTTGGTAATATATGCTTCCTTAAATTTAAATTTTGGAATGTGCAACTGTGACATTTGCAAAGCAAAGGTAACAGGGGTTCCAAGACATACATACTCCCTTTTAGTGTTCAACACATCTCAGGTATACTCTCTATTTCTCTAAATAAAACATTGGGGCTTGGGAATTAATGATAAGTTTTATATTCTTTTCGTGTGTATTTCTAAATTAATGAACGTGAACTTTTATTCACATATGTTTTTATCAAGTTGCTTGGATTTCTTTTTGGGGCATGATGAATGTTTCTATAATAATTTGATTAATAACGTAATTTGTTTGAAAATGTTTATTTCGAAAACATTTACAATAATTTTTTTTATTCGAGCAAGTGTTTGCTTGGTTTTCAAACTTTAGGGTTTCTGAAATTTAGGGGGTTGTGATCTTAGGGTTCAAAATTACAAAGAGAAACCTGTGTGCTTCATGCTATGAAATTTATGTTTCTTTCCTATCCAGTTGATCTTTTGGAATCGAAATGCAGAAGCTTGGGCTTATAGGTGGAATAAAGCAAATCTATCAGAAATTCTGGAAATGGAGAAACTGTGGTAAACCCATTAGTCTTTCTTAAACTGTTGCGAAAGTGGAATACCGAGCTTAAAATGTAATACATGTGTAGTTAGTCTTCTTTTTTCTTAAATATATAACCATGCTCCGGTGTGAGGGTCGGACGTTATTGGTAATTTTTATCGAACCGAATAGAATAGTTTGCTCTCCATTTATTTTTGATATTGTCAAAGTTTGGACTTTTTAAGGGTGGTATGCAGAAACATAGGTACATGGAAGTATCCAATCTTCCATGTACGTAATGAAATATACCTATTTAAAGACACCTCTAATGTACGTAATGGATTTGTTTAATCAATTGGGATATTGACTCGATTGCATGTAGTCTTGCTGTCCCACTATGAGTAGCATACGGTTTTATGTTCATAGAATAACAGGTGAGAATGCAGCCCTGTTTTGCATTGCTTACGGTGGTTTTCCCAACAGGATTAATTGGGAAAGTATTCTTATGAAAAGCCTTTTATGTAGACGAGTGTTTTGGCTCCTTACTGGCTTTATTGATGTTATTTGGTGCATTGCTATTACATAGATATGCATTGGTTTTAATTTTGGTGAAACAACATTCTCATTTTACTTTGTTATGTAGCTTTTCCATGTGGAAATGAATTTTATGGTTTTGTGTACACTTAGAAACACATTTTAGCTGTTCCAGAAGAGTTTTATTTTGTTCATCATGTGGATCTGTTGTTTTTGTTTGGAAATTTCAATGATTCTCTGCTAACGGTTGGTTACAACTGAATTTACATCCTTTTAGTTACAGAAAATTGTTAACAGTCTATTTGATTTTGGTAATGAAAGGATTTCCCTACAAGGGAGCTACCAAGGAACATGCTTCTATCCGTTGATCACCATCTTTTGCAAACAACTGTACCTGGTACAAGATTGACCATAATGGGGATCTACAGCATCTTTCAAAGCTTCCAATTCATCCTCATCATAAGAATTTTCAACACTGTGAATTGGATGCTTTATAAGTACAATATACACCAAATCAGAATGCATTGAGGTATCTTCCTACGTTTATTATGATTGTTAACTACCTATATATTCAACTGTCTATATGGTTTGTATCTTTTCAGAAGCTTTATGTTTTATCAGTCATTCTTGCTGAAAAATCGATTGATTTTGAGATCTATGAATGTATATTATGTTCAACATCTTTGGCCTTAAATCACTAATTTATTAAGGACTGCTGATGAGAATGCTGAATGCTTTCTTCTATCTCTTCGCTACTTCTCCAGGTCAGAATTTGGCCATAGATCGAAAGATTAGTTCCTCTTAAATTCAATTTCTTTGAAACTAGGTATTGTAAATGCTATTGATCGTGTGCCCATGGACACAAGAAGCACCAAGTGGCATGTACCAATATTTTATCAATGTGGTACCTCCTGTATACACAGACATAAGTGGACACACTATCCAGTCAAATCAGTTCTCTGTTACTGAACACTTGAGGACTGCAGAAGCAGGACGCCTTCAGGCTCTTCCTGGAGTTTTCTTCTTCTATGACCATGGTTTCAGGGATATTAGATTCATTCACAGTTTCAGGGATATTAGATTCATTCATATACCATGGTCAAAAAGCAATCAAGAAGAAAATGGAAATTGGTAAATTTAGCTGATGTTCTTTCCATAGAAAGCTGCTGTATTGTGCTCGGTTTCCAGCATGGGTTTGTGGAGAGAATCATATTGAAAGAAGGAAAAATATAGATCTCCATGCAAGGTTGGCGGACTACCTTTTGAACACCCCTTAGATTCTGTCCTGATCTATAAAGATTATTGAGTTATATCATTTTTCTAGCTACTTTTAACAGGTTATAATTTTCTCTTTGCCATGTTTTATCTGTTAATTGTAGTTGAAAAACTGATGCGATGTGCTTTAAAAATAAGAGGGGCAGTTATACTTATCTTCTGAGAATTTGTGTGTGTGGGGGGGGGGGGGGGGGGAAGTTTGTTTTTTAAAGATTGGGATTATCCGTTTATGACATTTTGTAGTCTTGAGATTTATTGTACCATACATTGGATTCTCTTGAAAAAATTATTGCACCTGTGACGTAAATGGTGCGAGTGTACTGCTATTTCATTGCAGCTGTTACCGTAAAACTAGAGAATCCGGTATTTTTCCCCAATCTGTGTTGGATGCTGCCAATTCAAGATGGGAAAGAAAAGTCAATCCAAATAATTGAATCAAAAGGCCTGGATCTTAATTGAGAGGAACTTCAGTTAATTATTGGTTTTGCGGGTCTTCAGTTATTGCTTTTGACATTTATAATTGAAATTTCACCCCATATAATATATAATTATTTGAATTGTATCCAACTATATATATGATCCTAGACAAAAGACATTGATTTATATTCTCTGTGTCTATTATTTATTAGAACAAAATTAATTTCTCCGTGTCAACTATATCTTTCTTATAATGAAAATTCGAAATCTTTGGTGTTAATATAATTTGTTTCACTACTTTATGGTTGTTTATCAAAAGTTTGATGTCCCATTTATGTGGAAAAAAATGACAGGAAAAAAATGTTTGGTAATTTACCTTCTCTTTTGCTGATTTGGTGTCTTATTTTGTTTATCGGTGTAAATTTGTGTTTTTGCGTAGTGTTTTGGGTTGACACGACAACGAATTTTTTCGACTCGAACACGACGGGACACGACATTTTTTTGACTTGACGCTAACACACGACCCGACATTACTCACACGATTTATTAAGTTTTATGGAATTGAAGAAAAATTGGCACATTAACCCGAATACGATTGACACGCCAATACACAATAACACGACCCATAATATTAATGCGCGCGCATGCCTATCACGACTCATAATGGTTGTGATTAAACTGACCCGTTACTTGATGCAAAATTTTGTTCTGTATTTTTTTTTTGTTTTTATTTTAGGCTGCATGTAGACATTGCCTAATCCCACTAACCAATGTCCAAGAAAATTACCTATAATCTTATAGAAATAGTTATGCATATATGTCGATATATAAGACTTTGTTTTGTTCAGGAACGAAATGTTTTTCGTTTTGCAATTACGTACTTTGGAAATTTTCACCGTTTTGCAATTACGTCCTATGAAAATTTTCATTGTCCCTTCAGGCACAGGCATACACTAGTGTGTGTGTATATATATATACAATTAAATGGAAAGCCATTTAAGTGTTTGAAGGCCTTCGGCCTAGCATTTTTTTAACATTGTCCACATCCAATGATCCCCGTAGATAATGCAAAATCCAATTTACAGCATTCTAATGCTCTTTTTCTGCATTTTCCATATATCTACACAACGCTCAAAAATCGCCCGAGTACAAACCATGGCATACATCTAACTAACCACCTCCCGCATAAGAATTTGAGCCTTATACTACACCTCATCCTTTGTGATAAGAGCTATCACAACTAAAAGTCTAAATGCCTACAACCAATAGAATATTCCCAGGCTCTAGATATTGCCTCTGAGTGAGGCAAAAACTTCCATTTTCCTCTCTCTACTAAGCTCCATGCCAAGGATCTTCTTAACCTTACCCAAGTCTTTCACCTCAAACTCTTGGATTAATTGAGCCTTCACCTTGTCGATCTCTACCATGCTTAAACAAGCTATGAGATGTCATCAATGTATAGTATTATTCTTGAGTCGCTTGAAACAGACACAATGATCAAAATCACTGTGTGAATCTCTAGCATACCATAAACGTGTCAAATAGTGTGTACCACCGCTGGGGTGATTGCTTCAACCCATGGACGTATAAATCTCCTGTTCCAGGAACTCGTGCAAGAACACTGCTTTGACATCAAGTTGTTCAAGCTCTAAGTCAAAATGCGCCGCCATAACCAATATACCCGAATGGAAGTGTGTCCAACACTTCATTGTAATCTACACCATGGTTATCGGGATCACTATGTCCCCTATGTACTACGCGATCCGAGGTCACACATTTCGAAATATGGCGGGTTCACAATCCGGATCTCCAAAGTGGTTTTCCAAATTTTAACATTTACTACTTTAGTTATTAGTAGTTACAAGGCTATTTTTTACTTCAATAATAAAATAAATGGGAGGAAAAAAGACTTCTCAATAAATATATATACATATATACACACACACACAAATGATTGTATTTATCTTTACATGATAATATAGAATATAGAGATTATTTACTCCATACATTCTTAGGGAACCTTGTATAATGGTGGAAGTACATGTAAAGTAGTGAACAAACGAAGCATACCTCTCCATCCCGCATATTGGCTAACGTAACGTACCATGTACTCGTACCCATAACACGTACCGGAGCGACCCACGTTCCAGGTAAGATTGATTTACACCCTCTCTTTGTGCAAAACGCTTCGCTGCTAATTTTGCCTTGTAACGAACTTCGGAATTTGTTGAAATTTGTAGCACCATCTTTTTTAGCATAAACTCAATTACATATGATAGACTTCATCCCTTTAGGCAACTTCACAAGTTCCCAAGTTTGGTTCTTGAGCGAAGAATCAATCCCCTCACATGTGGCCACCTTCCACCCGTTACAATAAGTATCATTCTTCACCTCACGATAAGTAACATATGCCACTATGTCGTCATCGAAGTCGTATCTCTTTATAGGTTTATGAACCCTCGACTCTCATTTACAAGCCAAAGATGATTGTTTTTGTCAGTTGTGGTCCCTTTATAAGAACTTATACCTTTTCATTTGAAGAATCAATCGGAGTCATCACCTCCAATTGCAAATTTTCTTGTATTCTCCTCAATAGAAACTTCATTTTCTACCTTTGGCACCTCGAGCATTGATGCCTCATCAAATGTCATATCCTTACTCATCACCATATTTTTCTCTTTCGAGTGACGTAGCTTGTATCCCTTGACCCACTGGAACCCATGAAAATTGTTTATCGAGCTATATATCAATTTTACCCACAGTTGTCAAATCGAGATATGTATCTTGTATCGAAAACCCTATGTATCGTGAATCGTATCAAGATACGTATCGTAAGATACGGAAAAAAAAATATTTATAAAAAATTATAAAAATTAAATAAAAATATATGGAACACTTCACAATCAATTATACAACATAATATCGTTTTAGACCGATTTTATGATTTGATTACATTGTCTAATGGTAAGAAATTTACCTTTGTGGTAATAACGCAACGTGAAGAGACGAATTGTAAGAATGCAATAAACATAACGGACGTTTCAATTTGATTTAAGACGACAAAGAGTTATATTTTTAAACTTTAATTTCTCCACTAGTCATACAAAAAAGAGAATACTTTCGATAGTAACTACTAACTACTAACAATTAAGGTATCATACTATCATCATTCATTATATAGACATTACATATTCCAAAAGATAATAACCAAAATCCAAAATACTTCCAAAAAAGTCATCATCACTCCGCCAATCATTCAGAATCATCATCATCAACGTTTAGTTCATTATCATCGTCATCTTTTACTACGATCCTCTTCTCTTCTCTTTCCAACTTTTGAAGCTTCTCTTTGCAAAGAAAGACACAAGAAGCCAACACAGACACGAGACAAATAATTGAAGTTGTTTGAATGGAGAGAAAATGGTGGGGCGCACAAGAGAACAGAGTAAAGAGCCAAAAAGGGCCTAGGGTTTTGTAAGTATATGTCACAGAATGCTTTTAGAAAGGTAAAAGAAGTGCGTCGTTCAAGGAAAAGTCAAAAGAAAAAAGGTTTCGAGGGTTTTTTTGGCAATCGAGTCCCGAAGAAATCCGATCCATGAAATCTTCTCCGAATCGCAAATGAATCAGGATTCACACGATACATGAATGGTATCGGGATATACCTATTATACACTACGATATAGTGATAAAAACAATTCAGAGGGCCGATTTGTATCTTTTATGATCGGAACCGTATCGTACGATACGCATCATGAATCGTACCATACCAACAACTATGATTATACCCTCGCAAACATGGTCATAAGCTCAGACACCTAAATATATGCACCCAGGAGCCCTTGTTCTTTCCTTTGAGCTCTTCATTCATTTAGTTATCCCTTGTTTAATGAATCGCTTCTTTAAATAGTATCTTCCCCCACTGCCCGTGAATCCCTTCTCTGTCTTTCTATATCAGTAGTCTTATGATGTTAAGAATGTCCATTAGTTCTTCTCTATGGCTTCTTTGATTTAGTAAAAAGTAACCCCAAATCAGTAAGTAGATAACCTAACACAAGTAAGTAGTTCGTCAATCCTTCCTCTGATGCCTCTCGTTCATTCTTCTTCATTTCATCATGTCTGTTGTGTTGTTCCGTTCATTGGTCATCTAAATGGAAAACTAAATGAGGGGGTTTACATACCACGAATGGCATTGTATGGACTAAAATAAGTCAACTTTAACTCGAAAGCAAGGGAAGGCCCTATTATTGAGGATTTTCCTCGACCCGAAAGCTAAGTGGAAAGGTCTCTTTTTTCAGAGTTGGATGAGAGCGAGAACCGAAGGATGTGTATCAAGGAGCGAGAGGGACTAACTAGACCGAACTTTAGGTCCTTATTCTGTGTACTAGAATTCTAACTAGAAAAAGATCTCTCTATTACTTTGAGAAGAGAATCGTTGGTTTGACCAACGAACTAAGTGGAAAAATGGACCTTATTTCTTTAATTTTCAGTAAGCATTTTTGGAAAGTAATAATTCCATTAAGTTCGGTTTCGGAAAACTTGTTGGTCGTAGATTAATTCATTATGCGTCCAACCAAGTCTCCATATGAGTCTTATAATCAAATGCAATATATAGCAAACGGTTAACATCTGAACAAGCATAGGACAAAGCCTCCAACTCAAAGAGTTTAGGCAAACCCGCATTAGACAACATACACAACTAAGATTTAGTTCATCATCTCTGCTACTCCCTTTTGTTGTGGCATATCTAGATGGTGAAATGCCAAATACAGTACTTCTTAGAATGATCATACAAGTACAAGTACAAGTACTAATTGATATTATCCTCCCTACCAGTTTGATTCTCCACCATTTTCTTATATTTAAAAACCATTTCATAGATATCGTATTTATGTTTCATAATATAATCATCAATGAACGTAACAAAGTAGTGACTACCTCCGACAGATGGTGTTTTCGAAAGACATCAAATATCCATGTGCATGTAATCAAGTACCGTCTTTCGTTCAATGAATCTTCATGCAAAACTTACTCCTCTTTTATTTCCAGACACGCAACGCTCACAAAATCCCAACTTGCAAGTCTTTGCACCCTTTAGCAACCTACATTAATTAACATCATCATCATGGCCTTCTTCCCGGCATGTCTGAAACGCATATGCCAAAGATCAATGGAAGACAGTTTTTTATGTGAACAACACTTCAATGACCTAAAAATCAAGAGAATATAATTTCTAGAGAGAGAAATAGGTCAGGTTAGGTTTTCTTGATTTTTGATGTGAACAACACGTCAATGACCCAACTTCGAGAGACGCCCACGTACGCGACTTGCCTACCTACTTTCAAGAAACCCAAGAAATGTAAGGGTTTGATTTTCTTTATTTTCTTTCGTTGTCGAGGGAGGCGGGTAGAGGGTTAAGGTGGTATTCCAAGTAGGATAGTAGTCGTGGGGCTGCCTAAGGCAGAATAGGGCCAGGTTAGGGCTTTCTTGGGGTCGTTTTGGCAGGGATATGGGGCGGAATTGGATCGGGTAGTATTATGACCCGAGACGGGTCCGTCGTGGTTCTTTTTGAAAGCAAAACAATGGGGGTTATGCCCGGAAACAGGGTTGTTTGGCTGGTCGGCAGCAGGGGTTAAAAGGTTTCTTGGATTAGGGTTTTCAATGGGTTGGGGCTAGGGTATTGCAACTTGGAAACAAGTTGGATGAGGGTTGTTGATTACTTTCCTTTCAATTCTTGTTGACTTTTTCTTAACTCTTCGTTAATCTCATCTTGAATTAGCGTCGTACTCTTCGCGGCCATTGAGAATGTAGTGACGATTTGATATTCAACACACCGATACACGCTAACACCAATGTTTGGAGCGACCCCCGCGCTGATCTAATTTTGACGTGAACTACACGTCAATGACCTAAAAATCAAGACTATGATTTCTAGAGAGAAATAAAGAATTTCTTCTATTTCAAGAATTGAAGCCATCCTCTAATGAAGACTACAAAGCTATTTATAGGTGGGTTATTACTTGCTAATCAAGTAATAGCCTAAATGACTAAAAAGGACAATTATTAAAATAAAAAGAATACCTAATTAGTCGCAAACATGCTTGGAGACCAATTAAAAGGCTGAAAAGAAAATAAAAGAACTAAAATAAAATAAATACTAATACAAAATATTAAAAATGACAATTAAACCCTAATATGCCGCCATTCCCATCAGTTTTGCTTCTTCTTTCTCTTCAACAATCGAGGCATGACATGCTAGGTGCTACTTGAAGAAAATAAAGGTTTCTTTATTGTCCTCTCATCGACACAAAGGCACCAAAGATAACCTTTAGCATTTCCCCCTCACGTGAAATCTTACACCCGTTAAAATCTACAGCACCCAAAGAAATCAAATTCTTCTTCAAATCTTAAATATATTGGCATTTGAGAGAGTACGAGTCACTGCATCCTGCTTCTTCAACTTGTTTGTGTTGATATACCCAATGTTTAAAAAGGCGAAAGGCAATGCGAGGCGTTTTAGACGTGGAGAGGCGAGGCGTAAGCCTCGAGGCATAAGCCTTCACTGAAAAGAAAAAAAAGAGCAAAATAATATTAAAAAAATACTAATAAAACCATAAAAATAAAATAACAAAGAAATATAAAATAAAACTACAAAAAAAAACATCCTTGAAGACTTTCTCACATTGTTTGACAATTTTTTTGTTCCCCCGAAATAACTTTAAAAAGAAAGTAATTTGAGAAAATCAATTTTAACATATTGGTTATTTTACTATATGACAATAAATTAATCAATGCAAAATCATATTGGCAAAATCATTTTTTTAGCTTCATTCACATATTGGTTATTTTATAATATGACAGTAAATTAATCAATGCAACTTAACAAGCAAATTTATTAAAAAACATTGATTTTCAAGCTAAGATTAAAAAAACAGCAATTTTATTAAAAAAATAATAAAACATATCAACCTAAGTTTATTAAAAAAAACAGCAACCTTTAAAATATATTAGTTTCTTAATAAATATTCAGTTTAGTTAAAGATAACATATTATTCTAAGTTGAAAACCAAAAAACATAAAACTTTTAAAAATAAGTCATATTGAAGTTAATTTAGTACATTTATTTCAAACAAAATCAAATTGACAAAATCAGTTTTTTAAGTATCATTAACATATTGGTTATTTTTAAAAATTTCTCTCAAGTTACAATAGCAAATAGTATAAGTTAAGTGCAGTTTTAAAACAATAAAAAGAGCAAGAGCTTTTTTTTTCGCGCCTCAGCAAAAAAGCGTGAGGCGTAAGCCTTGAGGCGCATTGAGGCGTAAGCCTCAAATTCAACCTTCAGGCTTAAGCCTCAAGGCATTTTTTCGCCCGCCTCGCCTCGAGGCAAGCCTCGAGGCGTAAGCCTCAAACGCCTTTTTAAACATTGAATATACCAATAAACATGGTCACCACCGAAAACTTTTCGTCCATCCACCTCCGTAAAATCTTTATTCAGAAACATATGGCATGAGCACCCCAAGTGGCCAAGTCTAGTATCCACTCGCTTAATGAGCTTTCCTATTACGCTCCCAAAGTTATCTTCATCTGAAGTACAAAATTGGCGAACTCCGACACTGGTTTCTTTTCATTTCTTGCATTTATCTTAGGTCAATCCTTCTTGAAATATCCATTATTCTTGCACTTGCACTTGCACTTGTACTTGTAAATATAACATTGCCAAGCCCTTGGCCTAAGACTATATGAATTTTGAAGTGAATTGAGAAGCAATAAAGCTTTGCCTTCATCATCG
This sequence comes from Sambucus nigra, assembly GCA_949130495.1. Taxonomy (NCBI): domain Eukaryota; kingdom Viridiplantae; phylum Streptophyta; class Magnoliopsida; order Dipsacales; family Adoxaceae; genus Sambucus; species Sambucus nigra. The sequence continues at coordinate 179,274,494 of OX422211.1, forward strand.
CTATCAAAATCTAAGTTTAATAAATTGGAGGGAATTTTATTAAACTCGTCAAGATATTAATACATCATAATACCTCCGGAACTTCTTGTTCTTAAGATAGAGACAATTCTCGATTCTCGATTCATGTACCTGTCTTTCAAGTTCTTCCATATCGATTCCATCAATTCCTCATCTGATAGTGCTACATGCTTATAGGTCATATTCCTTTCGATCATCTTCGGATAAATCCGCGAATTTCATTGCATTGCCCTCCAACGCCTTGTCCAAACCTTGTTAGATCAAAATATCTCATTTGACAATGGCCACATGCCAAATATAATGGTTTCCCATCAAATTTCTCTAGATCGAACTTTATCATTGACACCTTTGCAACCTTAGATGTACCCATTTTTTTTCTCCGACCGAGTTTCCCATAGTAAACAACCGGGTCTGAACCAAAATCCCCCTTACGATTTTTATCACTTAAAATGCACACAAAACAAAAGCCCTTTGAGACAAAGCTCTTATCCAATTTATAGTGCATACTCACTGAAGAGGGTGATTCATGCACACCAAAGATCCAAGATGAGGCAAGAGAAAGTAAAGAGAAAACACATCTAATCAACAAGCACATGACAAGATCTGCGTGGTTCACTAATTTCACTACGCCCACAAATGATGACGGCTTCCTTTCTTTGATTAAATCAACTATGGTTACAACCCTTAACCATCAATGTCTCTCAATGTGTATATAAGAGCATTAGATAATTAATAGCAACTTTTACAACTTAAATCAAATGACCCTAAAATGAGATATTTCTACCGGGGAAAACCAAGGGAAAAAATACCCAAAAAGACCATTCAGTAAACCCATTTCTGGAAAATCTAACGCCCGTTCATTGTGAAAATGGGGGCCTGTAGTGAACCATTCCTTCACTACCTGTGAAATAAAATCCTAGAACCCAAAATCATATGAAGAACCAACTCGACACGTGATATGGATTTTACACGACTCGGGACAAGTTATATGTGATTTTTTCTAAATGTTGGATACGTTACATTGGGGACAATAATATATATATAAGAGAATTCTCACATACATCATGCTCTATACATAATTTATACATCACACCTAGTTGTAAGCTCTAAACAAAATTTCAAAATTTTTTTCTCTTGAAATTAACCTTCTAATAAACACGTGCTCAAATAATTAGGTCAAAATACATTTTGTAGCTATTTTTAAAATATCCACAAAAAACTGCTCAAAATAGCTTATTCAGAGCCAGCAGTTTTTTGCGAATTTTTTAAAAAAAGCTACAAAATGTATTTTGACCTAATTTTTTGAATATGGGTTAATTGGAAGGTTAATTTCAAGAGAAAAATAAAAAATTTGAAAAAAAAATTCTTAGGTCCTAAAACCAATGTTTAAAAAGGCGCCCGAGGCGTACGCCTCGAGGCGCGCCTCGAGGCGAGGCGGAGGAAAATAGCCTCGAGGCTTAAGCCTCTTGAGTGAAAGTTGAGGCTAACGCCTTTGTGGGCTGAGGCGGTGCGCCTCGAGGCTGTGCGCCTCAAGGCTGTGAGGCGTACGCCTCTAATTTGGGGGTAAAAAAACCTTTTAGAGACATCATTTCTTCATTCCGGCCATCGTTTCTTCATTCCGGCTTTGATTTCTTCATTCCGGCCTTACTTTCTTCCATTCCGGCCTTCGTCTAGCCCTAGGTAAGATTTTTGGTGTTGATTTCTTCATTCCGTTGAAATAAAAGAGTTTAAATTTGTTTAAAATAACTGTAAACTTCTATGGCCTTTATTTGGTTAAGAAAAACTTGGTTTTTTTAATTTTTTTTGGGTTTCGGCCTTTATTTGGTTAAAAAACTTATACGTCCTTTGTTTTTATTTTTTATTTTTTTTGGTTTCCGGCCTTTATTTGGTTAGAAAACTTCTACAGTCCCTTTTTATTTTATTTTTTTTTTGTAAAAACTTTGTTTTATCAGTGTTTGTGTAAAAAAAAATTATGTTATAAATTCACTTCAATATGACTTTTTTTAAAAAGGTTTCTGTTTTTTTTTTTTGGGTAAAATTTATGTTTCATTTTATCCACTGTTTTTGCCCAATAAAGTTGCTGTTTTTTTTTTGTAAAAACTATGTTTTATTACAAAGTTATTAGAAATAATTTAGATGTGAAGGATAAGATATAAAACAAAATTATTACTAATAATTTGGATGTGAAGGATAAAATTATTACTAATAACTTTGTAAAATTTAGTAATAGTAGTTGAATTATGTAAAAACTATGTTTTATCCACTGATTATGGACCCTTTTTGGTTCTCAACTTAGATTAATATGTTTTCTTTAACTAAACTGAATTTATTTTAAGAAACTAATATATTTTAAAGGTTGCTGTTTTTTTTAATAAACTTAGGTTGTCATATTATAAAATAACCAATATGTGAATGAAGTTAAAAAAATGATTTTGCCAATTTGATTTTGCATTGATTAATTTATTGTCTAATTGTAAAATGACCAAAATGTCAAAATTGATTTTCTCAAATTACTTTTTTTTAAAGTTATCTCGGGGCAACAAAAAAATGTCAAATTATGTGAGAAAGCCCTCAAGGATTTTTTTTTTGTAGTTTTATTTTATATTTCTTTGTTATTTTATTTTTATGGTTTTATTAGTATTATTATAATATTATTTTGCTCTTTTTTTTTCCTTTTCGGTGAGGCTTACGCCTCAAACGCCTCGAGGCTTACGCCTCGCCTCACCGCGACTAAAACGCCTCGCCTCGCCTTTCGCCTTTTTAAACATTGCCTAAAACTAGGTGTGATGTGATGTAGGTGAGCCTCTCTCTCTCTCTCTCCCTATATATATATATATATATATATATATATATTATATTCTTTATATATATTAATGAACAAAAATAGAAATTGTTCCATAGAAAACATAATTAGAAATGCTTAACATAGAAATTCAAAAATTGAGTAGATAAAATCAAATTTACACAAATTACCACTAATAAAATCAAATATACAACAAAAAAACTAGATAAAAACTCATAAAATAGAAAATAGAAAAAGAAACAAAAATTTGTAGATAAGCTTAGAGGCAAACTTAAGATGAAATGAAACCTATAAACAAAAAAGAATAGAGATTGAAAGAATACAGTCTACCAAACAAATTCATAAAGAATAGGGTTTGGTTCAATTTTGATCAAATTCGCAAAAAATTGGGTTTGTTTAACCCTTCACCGAACCTCCTTCAGAAGCTAAGGTTTGTTTGAAGTTTGAACAACTCCGATAGTTAGGATTTCCAATTCGATGTAGGGTTTTATGTTCAAAAGGTTATGTACGATGAGGTGGGGTTATCGTTTGAGAAGCCCACTTGTTTTCTTAATAATATTCATCTCTTATTTTTTATGCTTTTCATTCAACGTTCTAATTGGGATCTTAAGTATTTAGTCTCATTTTTAAAGGCTCATTTATAATCACTCCCATGTTTTTATTTTTTAGTTGTTGGTCCTATTGTAACAACTATGAGATAAGTGTCATTCTCTAAGGAATGAAAGAAAGACAGTCAGAGGTGGTTACAATGGGAATATGGACGGTTTTCGGTGGTTATGGGACTAACAAGATTTTTAAAAATAAATGGGATGGGAGCCTAGCAAATCTTTGAAGATGGGACTAAACCCAAAAAAACTATTTAATTATTAAACATTTGAACCTATTTTAAGGCCCTCCAATATCTTTATAGCCAGTGTCATATTAGTAACAGATATGCTAAGTGGACAGCTACCTCCGGCGATATAACTTCCACCTTCACTACAAACTCGAGAAGGAGAACCAGGTAACCAATGCTCTCAGCCGCCACAGTCACGCCTTGGTCGTTATTCACAGTTATGTTTTTGGGTTTGAAGAGGTGCGAGATTTATATGCTTTCAGTGATCATTTTGGTCCTATTTTTGCCGAATGCTTGCATTGCAACACAACAACGCCTCGGGTGACTTCTTATTCAAGGATGGCTTCCCTTTTCACGGCCTTGTGTGCATCCAGCTTCTTCCCTCCGAACGAAGATCATTTCACTCGGCTCTTAAAGAGCAGTTTTACTGGCCTACCATGTGGCGAGGATACAAACACCTATATTTGTCGGTGTTACCACGATCCTGGCCAGTCCCACAACTCTTGAGTTTGCCACCAGCTTAACCGCCATCCACGATGTCCGCTTCCGCCCTTAGCGCATGTATGCCTCTTACAAAGATCATGTTAATTCCCATAGACATGTCCTGGTCTTCCTGGTGATTTAGTTATAGTCTACCTCCAAAAGATTCGTTGTTAGGACAAAGGGCACAAGGTTTAGACACAACGTTTTGGGTCATTCCCTGTCATCTGAATTTATAGAGAAAATGCGTATAATATGCATTTGTCAGTTGAGTTCCCCATGCACTGCACCTTCAACGTTGTTAATCTCTCTCCCTTCAGAAATACTCACATGCCCCCGATACCACTTCCTCTAGCCGTGGACCACCCAGTTCGTTCCTACATTAATCGTGTCAAGGGCATCCTAGCTTTCGAAGTGGTGCACTACCCCGTATTTTCATGGACTATATTTATTATTTATTAAGTGAGAATTAAGGGTGTGGATCGGTTCGAAACCGACCTATTTGGGACAAACCGAATCCAATCCAATTAAAATCGATCTTTAGCTTTTGCAATCCAATCCAAACCGACATTGAGATAAAATCCAATCCAATTGTAATTGGATTGAATCGTTTTTTAATCGGTTTTGAGTATCTGATTTGGCATTAAATTCAAAACCCAACACATTTAGCTGATTAGGGGTGTCTTTGTGTATATTTGTAGTTATATATATATATATATATATATATATATATATATCGAGAGAGGGGAGAGAAAAGAAAATTACAGCCGGTCAGTAGCAGCGGGAGGGAGGAGGTCAACGGCGTAAGAGGGGAGAGAAGCAGTGGAGGCTGGACAGCAGCGGCAACTGGACAACAGTGATGAATGAGGCCAGCGTATGGTGGATCTCAGCTCGTGACAAGGGCGAAGGAGCTTAGCTCCTGACAGCGACGGGGGTGGGGGATGTCGTAATGAAGATGGGAGAGAAAAACCAAACTAGGTTAGGAAATGAATGAGGAGAGGAAATCGTGTAGGTTTCTTAATCAGGGTATACATATTGGGTGATAAATAGGTATTGGGTAATGGGTGGGTATTATTGGATATTGGGTATTTTTTAACATTAACTATAATTGGATCGGTTCGATTTTGTAATCAGTTTTCTTGGGTAAGAACCGAAACCGATCCAATTAAATCGGTTTTTATAAATCAAAATCCAATCCAATCCAATTGAAGTCGGTTTTGTAATTGGATTGGATTGGATTGGAACGGATCGGTAGGTTTAATCGGTTTGGTTTGGTTTGGTTTGATTTGGATTCTGCACACCCCTAGTGAGAATAGATTAATAAATGGGGCTAATTATTAATTTTGTCATGCAGTGTGATTTTTGTAATATATGTTTGTAATAATTAATTAGTAATATTAATTATATGATTGTCGGCTATATGTACGCGTAGAATAATTACGTGTGTTGTTTAATTGACACCGTGAGGTATCACCGTGTATTGCGGGTCGTTTATACTAGAATCTGGGTGATAAGGGCGTCCGATTATGTGTTTTTATCGCTTTGAATTGATCCCGGGGTCTAGGTATACCCTTAAAACAGATTTTGGGCCATTCCGGGTAGCATTTTATGGTCTTTTAAAGGCCCGAAATTAGGCCTCATTAAGAGGTGCGGGAATAGAGTTTTTAAAAGGGGTTAAACCGCATCATTTAGGTATTTTCCATCCACTAAACCTAACCCTGACAACCATAAACACTTGGGAGAAGTTAGGCAAGCTTGGAGAGGAGAAAGCAAAGGGAATTCAAGAGGGGTTTTTCAATCTTCTAATTTCAGGCAAGAATTTTTTTGCAAAACCTTTAATAATATGTTTCTTAATTTATAAGCAAGTTTTCTCATACAATTTTGGGTTTGTAAACATGTTGGGGGATGAGTTATATAATGAGTTAGGATTGGAACTTTTTGGGATAAATTGTTGATTAAACTTGGAAAGTGAAGATTGTGGTGATAAAACCCCAAATTGACATTGACTGACTAATAGGAATTATGTTAGAATCCATGTTTCGGCTTCTAGCTACTTTTAAATCGAATCCATGTTTATTGAATCTTAAATCGAAAGATATTGGGATTTATAAATTGTTCTCGAGGAATTTTGGGGTAATTTGATTATTGATTGAAATCATGTTGAAAACCCTTGTTTATGATTACAAATCATTAGGATTCTTACCCCCCCCCCCCCCCCCCCCCAATATTAGTTTTAGGTTCTGGTCGATTGGAGACCTTAGTGAGGCTTTAATGGAGTTTATAAGGAGTTTGGGAGCTGATTTTCATAATTGGGGACAAAGCACAACATCGTTTCTCATTCGAATAGGTATTCATCTCGTTCGATCGAGGTCCCTTTCTCGTTCGAACGACTTTGGAAATTTGTCCAAGTTGTGCAGAATCGAAATACGAAGGAGTGGGCGCTGGTTTCGTATTTTTCAGATTTTTTCTTGGATTTGATATAATTTTTCTACTAAACGGTGCGCGAGGCCGACAATGGGATTTGGTGACTTTTAGTCAGGATTACCACACCTAATTTAAAGATGGATCAGACTTGGTTAATATTGAGGATAGTTAAATAGGTTAGAGCTATGACCCGTGTACTACCGTACTTACATCCAGCGTTAGGATTTTATTAGATTGGGTAAAAGAGAGAGTGAGCGATATCCTATGGTCGTATGTACAAGCTTAGAGACTAACGATTTAAAGTGTTTGGGAGAATTAATTGAGGTCTTTAGAGGATATAAGACGTGAAATTAATTTAGTAATTAAGTGAGGAAACACCTATGTACATTACGAGAGAGTGTTTATATATAGAGATAGATGTACTATTATAGTGTAGAGATGAAATAAACTGGGATCTGATAAGAATTTGAGTTGATAAACCTAAGAACGTAAATAATAATCAGGTGTTTAGGAATTTATATGATCTGGGGTACGCTTGAGTAGGGATGGCAATTTTCCTCGAAAACCCACGGATACCCGAAAAAAATCCCCGAAAAATCAGGGATCGGGGCGGGTTCGAGGACTTAAAAAGTTCCCCGAAAAAGTTCGAGTCGGTTTTGGGTATTGCCTCGGGTCGGGTCTCCACGGGGATACCCGATTTATTAATGTATAATAAAATATATATATATATATATATATATTTGTATTATAATAAATATATAAGTATATAAACATCTAAAAAAATAAACCCTAATCAGATCAATATACTAAGGCCGCTCTCCCTCTTCACCTCACTTCTGAGTTCGCTCACTCCCCCTCTCCTCTCTCACGCACGCCGCTCCTCCCCTCATCCTCACGTCCTCACGCCGTCGCCTCAACCTCCCGCCGCTTATCCTCACGTCGTCGCCTCATCACTTTGTTAATCGCCTCATCCTCACATCTCCATTGTTCCCTTTCCGGCACTGGTATTTGAGAATTTGCCTTGTAAGGTAATCACGTCTCCGTTGTTCCCTTTCCCTTACTGTTACTATTTATCTTACTGTGAGACATTTTTGCGATAGTAATTTTTTGCTGTTACTATTTTTGCCGGAAATTATTCATCACTCCGCTCATCCTCACAATACTCTGTTACTATTTTTTACCAGAAATTCTTTGCTGGAAATTTTTTCTTGTTACTTTTTTTGCTAGAAATTTTTCATCGATTATTTTGATGGAAATTTTTCAGCAATTATTTTGATAGAAATTTGTCATATTCATCGATTTTTTGTTGTTACTTCTGTTAAGATATTCATATGTTGATGGAAATTTTTCCTCCCTGTTACTATTTTTCATCCGAAATTTCTTGTTAATAGTTTTGAACTGTTAACAAAATAATATTCGATTATTTTGATAATATTCGATTGGTATTTTAGACTGAAAAATCTACAGAAAATTCCTTACTGTTTTTTTTTTTTTATAATATTCAATTGGTATTTGAGACTTAAAAATTAACTGAAATTTTCAATTGTTAGTGATTTAGTACCCTACTAGTTGTTATTTGTACGTTGAAAAAAAATTTGAAAAAAAAAATTTAATGGTAGACATTATAATTATGTATAATTATATTTCTTTATAATTATATTTCTTTATATATAATATAATATATGTATATAATATATGTATAATATAATATATATATATATATATAATACATTATAATTATATTATATATAATATATATATATATAATTATATATATATATTATATATATATATACATATATATATATACACACAGTGCTGCTCTTGTGCAGTGCTGCTCTTGTGCGGACTAGTCCGCTAAAGAGCAGCACTGTGTGTATATATATGTATACGTATTATATGTATGTATATACACTGTGTATACATACATATAATACGTATATATATATATACACATATGTATATACATACGTATTATATGTATATATATACGTATTATACGTATATATTTACATATATATGTATATATATATGTGTGCGTGTGCGTGTGCGTGTATATGTATATATATATAGCTTTTTTGCTAACACAAAATTTGTATTATTGTAGTGAGTTGTCACTATGTCAAATAGGAAGGATCCCGCTTGGAAATACGGGAAGGAGGTGGATTTGCCGGATAAGTGTGGCTTTTGCGGGAAATTATTAAAGGTGGGGTTAAGCAAACGAGGGACCATCTTGCGAGTACCAAACAAAATGTGGCTAAATGTGTGAAGGTACATCCGGAGGTTAGCCAAGAGATGAAAGATTATTTGATGAGGGGTGTTGGTGTTAAGCAAACAAAAAGAAGAGAAGATGAGGAAACGATTAATAATGCCTCTTATTACTATAATCAATCATTTGGAGGGTCAAACACGGGCAGTGATTCTACGAGCGGAGTTCGAGGACCAATGGATCGTTTTATTGTCAATGTTGATGATGATAGTGAAGCAACTACCATAGACAAAGGATACGAAAAAGATCTTCGCTATCAAACTTGTTTAGATGTTGGAAGGTTCTCTTTTGAAAATGGTGTTCCTTTTAATGTAGAAAGTAGTCCTTTTGTGAACATGTGTCGGGCAATTGGGAAATTTGGTCGTGGTTTCAAACCTCCTACACCACGTGAACTTAGCACGTGGATTTTGAAGAAGGAAGAGGAGACGGAAAATGAAATTGTTAGTGCGGTGAAAAAGACATGGGCACACACTGGGTTTCCAGATTATTTGACGGGTGAAAAGATGTTCGAGGGAGAAGTTTGATAAATTTTCTTGTCAACAATCCATATGGCACTGTTTTTTAAAATTTGTGGATGCATCCGATGCCATCAAAGATGCTAATTTAATGTTGAAGCTACTTGATGATGTTGTGGAAGAAGTTGTGGAGGATATTGTTATCCAAGTTGTGACAGACAATGAGTCGAACTATAAGGCAGCAAGAAGTAAGTTAATGGAGAAGAGAAAACGGCTTTGGTGGACACCGTGTGCCGCACATTGCATGGATTTAATGTTACAGAAGCTTGGAAATTTTCCTCAACATAAGAATGCGTTGATTAAAGCAAAAAAGGTAGCACATTAGTATATTTTATATCAATTTCTTTATATATTTGCCATAATTTGATTTCTAATTTAAGTATTACAATATTTTTTATGATGGTTAGGTGAGCAATTTTATTTACAATCATGGATGGGTGTTGGCATTGATGAGGAAAAATGCCAACAAGGATCTTGTTCGTCCCGCTGCAACTAGATTTGCCACAGCATATTTGACATTACAAAGCATGTATGGGTTGAGGCAAGGATTGGAGGCCATGTTTACCTCTAAAGATTTAGCAGAGTGTAGTTGGGCAAACAAGCCAGAAGGGAAGGAAGCAAAAAAGACCATTTTGCTAGATAGCAGTTTTTGGGATAGTGTGGCTTATGCAATTAAGACCACAAAGCCTCTTGTTAGTGCATTGAGGATGACGAATTCTGAAAAGATACCGGGAATGGGATTTATCTATGGTGCTATGGATAAAGCCAAGGATGAGATAGCAAAAAAATTGGATAATGATGAGGGGGCATATAAGGAGTTGTGGAGTATCATTGACGAGAACTGGGATAATTTCTCCACGCATTTTGGGATTAAGTCAGGTTGCTCATTTGCATGGACAAACTCATCACCGATCCAGTGGAGAGGGAAAAAGTTGATTTGCAATTGGATGTGAAAGTTTTAAGTTTTTACTTGTTCATCCTCCGCTTGTGAGCGTAACTGGAGTGCGTTTAATCAGGTAATTAATATTTATGAATCAATTCTCGATCTATGAATATAGTTGTAAAATTATGACTAACTTTACAAAAATTTATAATAAATACATACACACAAAGAGGAGAAATCGTTTGGCAACATCGAAGCTCAACACGCTCGTCTACATCATGTATAACAAAAAATTCAAAGATAGGCACTTGATGAAAAAGGCACTTAAGGAAGACCAGGATTCGTTGGTCATTGACATTGTGCCTTCTGACGATGAGTGGGTTGCCGAGCAAACCAGTGGATGCCAAAGCGATGAATCGGGATTGACTACTAAGGGGGGCACGAGTAGACAAGTGCAGCAAAAAAAAAGGAGAAGGTCGAAGAGTTCGAAAACTACGGGAAAAGGTCTAAATTACTGTTTATACTTCGTCTTATTTATTTTACTAATTTCAAACAAACAACAAAACTAATTTTTAATCTTATTATTTATTAGATAAAGGAAAGGGATTGCAATTGGTAGACGAAGAAGTGGAGTGGGCGGATCTCAACTAGGACGAGGATGATGATGAATTGATTTGATATGCAGATGATTCCATGGATGATCCTCTAAGCAATGATAATGGGGATGGAGATTGAGATGAAGCATATTATCCATTTTCCCTACCATTGGATACCGATGGTCCACTACTTAATATATAGTGATGATCCATTGTTTGTTTTGTTTTGGGTCATGGTTTGGTGATGCATTATATTTTGTTATGATTTGGTGATGGTGATGGTGATGGTTTTAAGTATGGATTTCTTGTCTTTACGGTATAATTTGTATTGTGATGCTAACAGGATGGTGTTATTATTTGTATTGTGTTGTGAAATCAAGTTTACATCATTTGTTTTCATGGTAGATGTGATACATAATTTGTTCCTCCTTTAATTACTATTTTTATATCAATTTTTAGTGACTCTTGTGGAAAAAGGTCGAGGCTTACGCCTTGGACCACCTCGAGGCTTACACCTCGCCTCACAGAGGCAAAACGCCTCAACTACGCCTCGCAACTTTTAAAACGTTGGTGGCAATCCCATATTATAGAATGTTTTTCCCCCAATTATTATTATTGTATAAACAAGTTAACAGGGTTGAGTCAGACATACGGTTGTAGTGATCCTAGCTTGGTGTTCGCAGAGTTGGAGTTATTGGTCTACCGTAATTGTCAGTATATTCGGAGTTTATTCTATTTCATTTTCAGTTGGAATGTTGTAATTAAAGGAGGTTTCAATTGCTCTTTTATTCAGTTGAACAATTGTAATCAAAGATTTTCATATAGTGGATTTAGTTTTTCACAGTTTGATATTTCAATTCATCATCTTACATTGAAATCTTTATTGTGATGGTTTTAATTCACTGCAGTTTTAGTTTATCGTTGATGCTGAAAATGATATAAATTGTTTTAGCATCTCCGGTATTTCATATGCGACTTGATCAACCGAGCCTGGAAAATTGCGGGGTGTCACAAGTGGTTCCCTCCCCCGCTTCCAGCAACTACACACGCTTCCTCATCCATTGGCTCGACCGGCCCAAAGCCGAATATACTTGGATCACCGAGGCCACTTTACAGCACATCGACCCCGATTTCAACCATCAGTATCAAGACTATATGGCGGCTTTTCATGGGAGAGATTGATTCAGGAGCATGAGCATTTTGGGGCAATTTTATACGTTTGACCTTAGATATTTTGGTGGCCTTCTAGCCACCCATAAAGTCTACTACCTTACGACATCACCCTTCTATAAGACTCTCTAATATTCCAACATTCCATTGTACACTATAAATAAAGGGCTCCATTCCTTTTGTAATCACTACTTTATTCGAGAGGTGAATGAGAAATAGCAAATTGGGAACTATAACATAACACTTTTACAATGTTATGTTTGACAAATCATGTGACATGTATTCAATTATCATAAAAGGAAAAGATTACAAGATAAGAATGATTGATAAGAGAAGATAAAGAAATGGTGAGAAAACCTGAAGAGAGTTAATGGAGCCTCGGTGAGGAGAAACGACCTCTTTGTGATTGGAGAGGTGGAGAGAGTGGACTCGTTTCGACCTAACGCAATTTCTGAAGAAATTAGGGCAAACTTTTCCCGATTCTCTTTTTTCAATGTCCTTCCACATTGTCCCAAATTCTCCATCCAACAATATTACTCTTTTATTCGTTACAACACCGATAACCTAGTATACCGCTAAACAGTGAGAACCGACCGTCCATCGCAAAACCTACAAAACCATTTAATAAAACACAAAATAAGATTACTATCATGCAAATTGAAAATAGTTGGATCCGTGACTGCAAAATCAAGGGAACATCACAATCTTATTCAAATAAGTCATACAAATTCATCTTCCAAATGTAATATCATTCTTACTTTTCCCCAAAATTCTCATTACTTTTTTTTCTCTGTGTGAATTTAAAAGACAAAGGGGATAGTGATGCTCCCATAAGTCATCAAACACCTCGTTCAAGAACTTCAAACTTATAACACTAAACTAACAAATGCATCATAGTCGGATTTACTACCGGGCATTAGCACATACTCTTATTTAAGCTTCATGTGCCCAAAACATATTTCAAGTAATATGAGCTTCAATATCACTTATAAAACCTCACATTCTTTAGATAACTGATCTTTTAACATTTGAGCATACAAAATCATTGAGTCTTTTAAAGAATGTTTCGCTATGAAATCACTAACATGCAATATATTTTCAATTCAAATATCCACACATATAATTCAAAACTAATTTCCATCAAAACACATGGGATTTCAAGCCAAGGTCTTTGTTATTTTCTTTACTTGCAAATAAACAATGTTTTATCGATGCAATAATTTCCAATATCCAGAGCTCTTCATTTTTATATTGATGTAGGTCTAAATAGAATGGTAGTAATGAAACAAATTTGAACTTCATTAAAAAAAAATGAAATGGTGAACTTCTTTATCCTGCGCAAGGACACTTTGGCTATCAAATCTATAATTTGCTAAATAAGAACTGGGGGTTTTACAGATCTTCATGAAGATTTCCAATTTCATACAAAAATGTAATTGATAACAACCCAAAATCGAACTTACATTTATCTAAGAAAGTAATAATTTAAAAGAAAATTCAATGTAAATCTTTGAATCGATCAGATAACTCCTAATCAAATCAAATCAGATTAAGTTATAAAGACAAAACTTATCGTGTGGATTTTGCTGAAGGAATGTTATGTTGAATGGTGGTGTATGGTGACGAGAATATGAAGGAAATGAAAGGTATATTGTTCGTTCTTTGGGAAGATTTGTGGGTATCTATGGTTTTGGTTTATAGGGATTCGGGATTCGTACATTGGATAGGGTTTAGAACTTGGGGGAGGCATGGAAAGAGAGGAATGGAGGTAGAGCATGAAGAGGAGAAAATGGTATGGGAGATGCGTAAAGAACGAGAAGAGACGCGTGGGAGAAGATGGAGAGGAGAAACGCGGAGAAGATGTGTCTGAGTCTACCGTAGATTCAGATAAACTGACAAAGTGATTTGTGGGACTCGCGATGAAAATCTCCCCTCGGTCGATTAATAAATTCTTAGATATAGTATTCAGATGATGTAATAATAATAACATAAGAATCACAACTTCACAACCGACGTATTCATTCCACCCCTCTCTGTTTGTTTCTTCTTCTTATTTTTTAGAGTTGAGAATGAGATTGAAGCAGGTAGGCCCATGCTTGGCCAAAACTAGTGAAAAGGCCCCTAGATAAAAATCGACAACTCTTTTAAAGCCCACTTGCATCAGCTATTAATATAACGAGTAAATTACACTAGTGGCCCTTGAACATTGAGCATTTTATCATTTTGGCTTTCAAATTTATTTTTGTAACATTAAACCCCTAAACTATGTCATTTTTATTTTTTCACAAGTGGCCCTTATGTCAATGTTATTGTTAAATCTAATGAAATTCGTAGTAAAAAATGTCTTCTTCTTTTGTGATTACAAAAATGGCTTTTATGACCACCATACCCAAACCTCATACCCAGAATAACTTCAACCCATACCAAAACCCATTATTTGCAAAGTGATAACATGTTTTATCAATGGATTATCGTATTTTAGGGTATGATTTTTTGGTTATTTTTGGCATAATAAGTATTAAATATGGGGGTGGAAGGTGGAATTTATGTATTGATATTGTATTCGCGTTGACTAATTTTGTTGGATTTAAGAAAAACATTGACAAAAGGGCCACCGGTGGAAAAATAACATAGTTTAGGGGCTTAAATGTTACAAAAAAAAAAAAGTTTGGAGGGCCAAAACGCTACACTGCCCAAAGTTAAGTTCAGGGTCATCCCTTGGTGTTAAACATGCCATAAAACATTTTTAGTAAGAACCCTATCTTTCTTGACAGAATCGACTTGATCCTTATTTTTTCTTTTTTTTTTTTGCAAATTTTAAAATTAAATATCTCCCAAAATATAAAGGGCATATACCAAATAGTCCCTCGAACTTTTTTTAATACACGTTTAGTCCAAACCTTTTTATTTTGCACCAAAAAGTCCTTCACCATGCCAAAAAAATTTTACCATGCCGCTAGCGCGGACCTTTAAAGATAAGAGAATAAGGGACTTTTTAGTACAAAATAAAAGGCTTTGACTAAATGCGTATGAAAAAATGTTTGAGGGACTTTTTGATATTTGATCCAAATATTAAATCCATTTGCAATAAATTTATATATTAGTTTTTTAGGGTTTAGTCCATGTCCAAAGTTTTGTGAGTCTGCCCTATCATATATTTTTAAAATTTTATTAAGTTCATAATCACCCAAAACCTCCCTCAACCAAACCCTACCCATAAGTAATTTACACCAACCCGAACTCGCTCCGTTCTGCCCCATTTACACGAAAAACAGTTATAAAAAACAGAATGAAAGCCTTCTCCAATTTGCAGAACACAGTCGACTTTGAACACAAAAACAAGATAATAACAATACTTAAAAAAACTTCTATTGTTTGCATTACACCACCAATAATCATAAATAAAACAATATAAGCTATAAATAGAACATATATAAACACAAAGAACCCTAGAAATGAAATAAAAAAAATTGAAAACAAAAACTTACCTCATTATGTAAATCGAGGGTGTTTGGTGTAAATCGACGATTTGAGAGAGTAAATATATTTCAAAAATCACAAATAGAATGACGATTTATGGCCAACGATCGAACAGAGTGTGATGGTGAAGATGGATTGTGTTAGGGCTATGTGAAGAATAGTGGATATATCATACACGTGGTTTGTAAAGTCATGTTTATGAATATTGAGGACAAAATGGTACATTCGTTAAATAAATCGCCAGATCGG
Source organism: Sambucus nigra (assembly GCA_949130495.1). NCBI lineage: Eukaryota > Viridiplantae > Streptophyta > Magnoliopsida > Dipsacales > Adoxaceae > Sambucus > Sambucus nigra. The sequence goes on from OX422211.1 coordinate 179,290,216, forward strand.
GGCTGGTTTTGAATGAATATGTGATACCGAACTCGTTTCGAATCCAATATGGGTTTATTTTTTAATAGTCATACCCACCCCTATTAATTAAAGCGGGTTTTTTATCCCGCCCCATTAGGGGCAAGATGGGGCGTAAACCTAACGGGATGGCTTAAATTGTCATCCCTAATTAATTTTGAAGTTTGAAATTTATATCGAAACATCCTGGAGTATCGTTGGGGTCACTTATATATCGCGAGGTACTCGCCAGAGTCACTAGGATGTCACCTAAGTGTCGTCGGAGTTCACTAGAGTGTTGTCGGAGTTCACGGGGGTCGTCGTAGCATCGTCGGAGTTCACGAAGTGTCGCTAGAGCATAGTCAGAGTTCACGGGATGTCACCGGAGACATGGAGTGGATTAACATATAGAGAGAAATAATTAATAATGGGTTTGTTAGGTAAAGGGTATTTTGGTATACTCTAGGGGGTTCTCACTTAACATGCTTTACTCTTGCGCTTTTTGTTCCAAACGTTTGGCACCAAGGGGGATGTGTAATCACCTTTTTAAAATAAGCATTCAACCGGTCGAATGTACAAGGAATTTTAAAATTCAATAATACTAGGTATACCTTCAAATAAAATCATTTGATGTGTCAACTATATATTAGTTGATATTTTAAGTGGACCCCATGTGAGTCCCACGCACCAACCAATATATTGCTAACAACTCATCAGGGTCTCATTTGAGGGTATACCTAGTATTACTCTTTAAAATATTTTGGTTACTCTTTATATCCTAAATCAAGAGTTCACTATTCAAAGTTCTCTCTCATTTTTTGTTTAGTCGAACGTCAATGGACCAAATGTCTAAATAGTTAAAATGTTTTTATCTTAGACATTGATTGGTGTATTCTTAATTAACAAGGAAAATGGGACCTAAATAATTGTAGAACATATATACTTATGTATGAGTTCTTACATTGAATGCAATTTTCTTAATTTTGTGTTGAATGTTATGCAATTATCTCAGTGTTTAAATCTTACTACGAAAATTTACAATTTCCATTAATCTTATGCAGAGCTATTTATTGACCATCATTGTAACACTCTGGAGTTAAAGGGTTTTATTATGATGATTTATTTTCCTAGGTTTTATTTCACAAAATCAAAATATAACCCTTGAACAATATTTATATCACACATTTATCACAGATTTCACAAAATAATAAGAAGTTTTAATGGAGATCGAAAAAAAATGCTAAAATTATCTAAGCAACATAAATTGGACGTTGGTGATTGAAATGGGACTTATGAGTAAAAATTGGACGTCCCTGATCTAGTCTTTATCTCCTCTCCGTTGCTGATCTTATATATGTAGATGCAAACTTGCGTGCTCATTATCTATATTTCTTTTATCATTTATATCGATTTTTACACTCGAGTTAGGTGCTACTTTATTTTTGTATTAACATGTTTTGGTAGTAATTGATTGTATGTTAGGATTCTATTACTTTATATTGGTTTTGGTATCAGAGTTTTGTATACTTAATCACTTGATGTTGAGTTACTTAGTTATATATGTTATTATCTATTTACTGCCATGCTTAGAATGATACCAAATTGTTAGACTCCTGTTTTATTTAGTTTACATTTGATCACTATAGTTTAAATTTTATGGGGTGTCACAAACCCTCTACATCTCTCCTTCTTCTAATTTTTTTCGTACCTGTAAAGAAACAGGAAATGAAAGTATTGGTGTGTCGTGTGCGTGCAATGTGGTATTTTTTATTACCCTGGACCTCCACACAAACAAGCCCTTTGGACTCCCCCATGCGCAGGGGAGCGTTGTGCCAGAGCCACCCTAACACACTCATCACTTACTATCGGTTATCCGTTGGGGAGTTTCAAACTCTAGACCATCGGATATTATCCGAGTCTAACAAGTCCGCTCCTTACCATTGGGACAACCAAGGTGGATAATGTGGTGGTTTTAAGAAGATAGATAAATTTTGTTAATGTTCTTAGGGCCAAAAATTTATATATAGTTCCAATCGTGGACAAAGGTAAATGGGTTTCAATGAGGGTCATGTACATTTCACACAATGGGTGGAAAAAAACGCCACTCAGAAAAGTTTGATAAAAAAATATTTTTTGAGAACATAAAAAGATGGCATCGAATATACACAAAGATAGAGAGACAATAAGTATTTTGTTGGGAATGGGATATACTCTCTTGTAGGGCTGTGTTTTTTTCCGATTTTTCGATTTTTTCGAATTCCGATCCGATTTTTTTTCGATTTTGGAAAGATTTTTTTATTGCCGATTTCCGATTTTTTTCGAAAAAAATCGGATCGAAAATCGGAATTTTTTTATTTTCCGAATTTCCATTTTTTGCCGATCCGAATTTCCGAAATTTGTTCCGATCCGAATTTTCGAATTATTTTCCGAAATATTATCCGAACTATTTTCCGATTATTTTTCCGAACTATTTTTCGATTGTTTTTCCGAAATATTTTCCAATCTTGCCATGAAATGTTTTTCGAACTGTTTTTCGAAATAATTTTTGAAGTATTTTTCTGGAAAATTGCCGAATTTTTCGAATTTCTGAATTTCCGAATTTTGCCGAAAATTCCGAATTCGGAAAAAAAAAACATTTCCGAAAAAAATCAGATTCGGCTTCGGCACGTCGATTTTTTTTTCGATTTTTTCGAATTTTTTTCCGAAACATGCTTTTCCGATCCGATCCGACCGAAACACACCCCTACTCTCTTGACAAAAAGAAAGATTTATTAATAAATGGGATGCTGGGTTGAAAAGATATAGTGCATTGGTTTTGCAAAAATAAGATATGAGAGAAAAAATATGGGTTGGAAAATAAGTGAGTTACATTGTACTAGATGTAATACCCCATAATTTTATTGATTTTTATGTTATGGATTAATTAAATTAAATGAGAATCAATTGAAAATTAATCCGGATTTAAATACTAGCGAGACGCGAGTTGGTATTTGATTATGATGATAATATTGAATATTACTGAGTATATATGGTAATATATGAGTATTGAAAGTATTAAAATTGCCAAGAGTTATAAATACGACAATTTGAGAAATTAAGTTGGGACGCGCGTGTTAGTCGCGTCGGAAATCAGTTTAATTAGATTTAAAAAGCAAATTATATTTTTATCAACCGTATGATCATTTTGAGTGCGCCAACGTGTCCGGAAGGATCGAGATAGTCAGAAAACACTAGCCGGGGGTTTAGTTTGGGTCCCAGAGCATTTTAGGCCAAACCGGCAACCCGGAAGGGTATTTTGGTAGTTTTAAAAATTAAGGAATTAAGACCCACGAATTTTAGAGTTTATTTATATATTATTAGAAAAGCCACCGAGGCCATTATCAGCCAAAAACAAGAGAGTGGGCTACGGGAATTAGAGAGAAATTATAGAGAAGTTCCAAAAGGGTTCCAAACCAAAACCACCATTCACCACCACCATTTTGGACGGAATTGTGACCGGAAAGAAGAGAGAATCGTCCTTTGAGCACCAGTAACGAATCAGAACATCAAACCTAAGGCAAGTGATTTGGTTTCATTAGTTCAATGAATATTTCCTCCATGCTTAGTGTAGGAATTTATGATTGCCTTAAAAGATTTGATGAAAAACCCAATGAATTTGATGTAAAACTCTAAAATTTGGTTAGGAATTATATATAGATCTGTTCTGGATGAATTCAGTACTCCAAATATAACTTTTGATTATTTAAAAACGGATAAGAGGAGATTTATCAATGTTCTTGAAGAAAATAGAAAACTAGGGTTTTTATTAAAGTTTTGATCCATATAATGGCAATGATTGATGAGTAAAAGGTTTTGGAACGTTAGGAATGATGTATTTTGGTTGTATGATGAGCCTATAACGTTAGATTAGATTTGCATACCTTGTAATGAAGTTTTGGGACAAGTTTTGGATTGAAAAACGAAGCAGGCCGTAACCTATCTGGTGCGTTCGATCGATCGATCGATACTCCCAGGTCGATCGATCGACCACCATCGATCGATCGACACTCCCAGGTCGATCGATCAACCTTCCCAAAATCAGTTATATTTTTCTTTTGTTAAAATTTAACAATTTTTACCCTAGAAAATTATTGGTGGGGACTTTGTGAATACTCTTAGATTCAAGAAAGACCAGTAGGCATATTTGTGAGACTCGAATTATAATTAGAAGTCAAATTGGGAATTATATTAAACTTAATAAGGCTCGACGAGTGTGATACTATTTGAGAGTGAGAATTGATGAGTAAGTTTTAGATAGTTGGATAATATAAGGTTAATGACAGGAATGAGGACCTTAAGAATAGTGGATTTAAATGTGGGAATGATAGGAGACTTGGTAACCTTTGTGAGTTAGGCTTTAGGTACTTGAAACTACGACGTGAGATGTGTCGGAGGTCTATATTATATGTTATTTGGAAACTTAAAGATGTACAAATTGGAATAACGGTATAGGAATGTAGAATATACCTTATTTAATATTTTAAGATATCTAAGTGGTGTGATTGCTTAGTATATGGACTTATGTGTATAACATACCTACCATACTTGCTATCACAAGAGGTCGGCTTTCGAATTGGGCCATCTAATCCTTGTGTGCCTACGGGGGGATTTAGATTGGTACCTTAAGGACATAGGGTTGTGAATGACTTATTTGTGAGTTAATAAGTCAGCTGACCATAGGAGCGTAGGTATGTGCATGACCCATGGGTATGTGAACTATGTTCGCCTCCATTATGTCTGATTTTTGCTTATTGAGACGGTTCGTGAGAGATTCCGAACACGTGGTCCTTATGTACGTGATGTACCAGGATTTGATAGCAGAGTATGTGTGCACCGCAGCTTAGCCTAGGGGTGCCCTTATTGTATATTTATGATGAGATTAATATACTGGTAATTGAAATAAACTTTTTATTAAAGTGTAAATGTGAATACTTGGGACATTTGTAGTAGAGTTAAAAATGGGAAATTCATATAATAATTATATTAGGTAAATATGAGAAATAAAAAGGAAGACTCACGGTTTATATTTAAATGTCTGGTATCGACCCTTATATTATATCGTAAAGTCAGGTGGTGAAATAGACTAATAGTTAATGCATAACTAGGACGGAATGCCGATACGTTAGGAGTGCACAATTAGTTAAGAGGTGAGGAACTCATGTGAGTGCACGTAACTAACATGTATTTTATATTCATTGTTTAACGTTATTAAACACTTGCTATATTTTAAACTATTTTCACCTCTGGCTCTGACCCGTTTACTTTCAAATCTATTTTCTTGTAAAAACCTTTTAGGTGCTCAGCCACAGGGACGCCAAGCTTAGGAGTTCCATTCCAGTGACGTGTTGTAGCTGCTGTGGAAGTTACATGACCTAGATAGTAGACGCCTCCACTTTCTATATTGACTCCATTTCAGATTTCTTCAGTTGTTAGGGCATGTCGCCCCACTTCTTTTATAGACAGTTTTATCATATTCAGTTTATTTCAGTATTGGAGTTAATTAATTAATTATTTAGACTTGTATTTGGTTTTATTCAGTATTTGGATTCTTCAGAGGAGTATTCCTACAGACGCATTTTTATTCCATTATTATTATATTGTGACTGTGATGTGATTGTGTTACCTTTAGCTCATAATTTAATTGGTTGCATGTTAATCTAAGTAAATTAAAATTGACATCTCACTTTTTAAAATATTAGATGGCTAGTAATTGTTTAAATAAACGTTTTCGACAGTGATGCTATGAACTGAACCAACTTGACACGTTGTATTAATTTGAATAAAGGATTAGTTACCCGGTATTTAATTAGTCGGGGTGTCACACTAGAGAGAGTGAGAAGATGGAGAGAGATACCAGAGAACTTGGATATTTAATGTAATACAACCTAAATAAGACACATGTCGCAATCTCTAGTTGAGGAGTGATTAATGAGAGGCCATATACACTTTTGACACTTGGATCCCTCTCATTGCAAGGCCATTATTATTATATTATTATTATATAGAAATAAATTTGTATTTTGTTATAAAATATTTATTTGAGTGAATGTGAGTTGTATTCCTCATCTAATAAGGGGAATTTTTAGATGACTTATACCCCTTGAGTATTGATACAATGAAATAAAAAGTTCATAACTCCTCCGTGTCTTTTATTTCACAACGTGTTATCAGCACGCATAACATCTTTTTCTTCCCTGATCATACTTATGGGTCAAGATAGTTTTCGTTCTTCTTCGCATTATTTTACATACTCTTCAATTTTTGTTAATCGAAGATTTTGAAAGTTGAAATACTCTCCTATAATTCACCTACAATATATCAAGTTCATCTCAATATCTTAAGGCATATACTCAAAGCTTAATATTATTTAAATAAATATATTACATTCCTACACGTGTGTTTCAAAACAACGATGAAATCTTTGAATAAGAAAAGGGTCCCACATGTATTGAATTGATGTTCCCCATTGAATCTAATGCACGCTCATATAACTTTAAAATCATTCTAATGGAAAAGTTCTTCCTATTGAATATAACTAAGGTGTATAAAATCCTATATATCATAATCAATTAAAAAGTTCCATGAAATCTATCGTAAGATTTTATCATTTTTTCTTATTGAACCATAAATCCTATATGTTCATTTGTGTAAACACTGATTTAAAAATGTAATACCCCGTATATTTATTGATTTTTATTATGGGATTAATTAAATTAAATGAGAATTAATTGGAAATTAATTCGGATATAAATACTAGCGAGATGTGAGTTAGTATTTGATTATGATGCGTACAAATGGTAATATATGAATATTGAAAATATTTAAATTGTCATGAGATAGCAATACGATAATTTGGGAAATTTAATTGGGACGCGCGTGTTAGTCGCGTCAGAAATGTAATTATTTGAATTAAAAAGTGAATTTTTATTTTTATCAACCGAATGGTCATTTTCAGTGCGCCAACGTGTCCGGAAGGGTCGAAATAGTCAGAAAACCCTAGTCGGGGGTTTAGTTTGGGTCCCGGGGTATTTTTGGGCCATACCGGCAACCTAGAGGGGTATTTTGGTAATTTTAAAAATATGGGAATTAAAACCTACGAATTTTGGGAGTTAATTATATATTATTTAGGAACCCACTAAGCCCATTATCAGCATTAAGTGAGTTAGAGGGCTAAAGGAGTTATAGGAGAGTTTGAAGAGTTCTAAAAAGAAACCTCCAACCACCATCTTCAACCTTGGGAGAAAATCTGTAGAGAACGGAGAGAAGCAACCTTCATTCACCAACATCAATTCTGGAGAACAATATAAGGCAAGTGATTTGATATTTTGAATGCATTGAATATTTCTTCCATGTTTACTGTAGGAATTTTTCTTATCATGAAAGTTTTGAAGAAAACCAATGAAATTGTTGGAGAAACTTTGAATTTGGTTTAGGATTTGCATGTAGAATGATAATGGACTGATTTAATATTCGAAGAGTTGTATATGATGATTTAAAAATGGATTTTTGATGAGTAATTGGGCCTAATTCATGTTCATAGGGTTTGGGGAATATTTGGAGATTTACATTAATTCCATGATGATTTGTAAGATTTGACCCCTAAAATATGTTAAGAGATGATCTAGGGAGATTTAAAATGGTTTATATATGTTAAAACATAAATTTGATGGACTTAGGGTGTATTTAGAGAAGAGAAGAATTGAGAAAAATGGACTTGGGAATTTCTGGGCTGAAACTGCCATCTCGTTAGAAGACCTGCCCAGGTCGTTCGAACGAACTTCTAACGAGATGACAATATGACTTCTAACGAGTAGGCATTACCGTTCAAAGCCTTTCGTTCGAACGAGACTTCTAACGAGTTGACAGAATGGCCTTTTTGGCCTGAATTTATTTCTAGTATCCCACAGACTTATTTAAATGGTAGAATAACCTTCCCTTATTAACTAGCGGGTATACTTGGGAGATTGGGGTACACTGAAGAGTGAAACTTAGAATCGTGTAGTAAACCAGATAACATTTGTGGATTGGGAAGCGAGTACCTAATTACGACATGAGAAGAGTTAATAACTTAATTACATATAAACCGAGGACTTGTGAGTTGTAAATCACTAAATGTTGGTACAAGAACGAGAAGTATACCACTAATAAAATATTGTGATATCTAAGATATGTGAATGCTTAGTATATGTATTTATCTATGTATAACATACCTACCGTACTTACTATCATGGGAGGTCGGCGTTCGATCGGGGCCATCTAATCTTTGTGTGCCTACGGGGGGATTTAGATTGGTACCTCGAGGACATAGGTCGGAGGACTTATTGAGAAGTTAATAAGTCTGCTGATCATGGGAGCGTAGGTATGTGCGTGACCCATGTGATGTGAACTATGTTCGCCTCCATTGTTTGTGATTGTTGTTTAATGAAACGATTCCTGAGAGATTCGGAATACGTGGTCTTTATGTACGTGATGTACCGGGATTGGATAGCAGAGTATGTGTGCACCGCAGCTTAGTCTCGGGGTGCCAGTATTGTATATGTATGATGAGAATAATATACTGTTAATTGAAATGAATTGTCTTGAATAATTGTGAGTATAAATAATAGCAACGGTTTGTAAAGTGAAAATGAAAGATCTCTAGTAATTAGTAGTACTAATATGGGAAACTGTGTAGCAAGGCATAACACTTTGAAATAGAAGATGTTGGGAACTTAAGTTGGATATCGTATAGTAATGTTAGATTTTGTAACGGATTAGTTAGATATGGAAATAACTAGAATGGGTACGGGTACGATAGGAGTGCACAATTAGTTGAGAGGTGAGGAACTCATGTGAGTGCACACACTATCATGTACTTTATATTTACTGTTTAATGATATTCAACACTTGCAAATTTTTAAATTATTTTCACAATTGGGCTCTGACCCGTTTACTTTCAAATCTATTTTTGTAAAAACCTTTTAGGTGCCCAGCCACAAGGACACCATGCATAGGAGTTTTACTCTGGTGACGTGCTGTAGCTGCTGTGGAAGTTACAGGACCTTGACAGTAGACGCCTCCATTTCCGATCTTAACTCCATTATCAGTTTTTATCATTTGTTGGGTATGTCGCCCATTCCTTTTAGAGACATCTTACTTATTCAGTTATTTCATACTTTGGGTTGTAATTAATTTTAGTGATGCAGACTTTGCATTTATTTATTTCGGTATTCGGATTGTTGTGAGGAGTCTTCCTCCAGACTCATTATTATTTGATGGTTATTCTATTGTGACTATGTTGTGTTGGTTATGTTAACTTTTCAGAATTCATTTACTCCATGTTAACCAGATTTAATTAAAATGGACAACTCACTTTTTAAATAATAGGTGGCCTGTAATTGTTAAAACGTTTGCGACAGTGATGCTATGAACTGAGCCAACTTAACATTTTGTATTAATTTAATAAAGGAGTAACTACCCGGTATTTAATTAGTCGGGGTGTTACGGGTGGTATCTGAGCATCAGGTTCTAGTGTCCTTAGGATCTGTACGGCGTGTTATGTTTCCGCTGAGCTTTCTTTGATATATAGCCCTATATTTTAGGACTTTTGTATTCTTTTGCGTATGCTTCGCTCTTCAGATATTTTGAAATAAAAACTGCAAACTCATAAGACTTTACTCTAATTTCAGATGCCTCCACGACGTGCGCAGCGAGTTCCTAGGGATGTACAGCCAGAGCCACAGCCTGCACCAGTTCAGGGCACTATGAATGCCGCCGAGGTTGCAGCTATTGTAGCCCAAGCGATAAATGCCGCGCTAGCCGTTGTACAGCAGGCACCACCCCAGGCGCCGATAGTTGCGCCCGTTCATGCTCATTCATTCCTGTCTTCTTGGGAACGCATCCGTGATGATTTTCAGAAAGCACACCCTTCGGAGTTTGCGGGTAGCTCCGATGTTGTGGTATCCAGTCAGTGGAGGAAGGACATTCAGAGGCACTTAAGGATGTACGAGTGCACATGTGGGATCTGCATTGCAGTGGTGGGAGTCCATTACCACCGCAGAGGAGAGGGACCCCCTTTCTATTCAGAAGTTTTGGGTGCGGTTCGATCGCAAATATTTTTCGTTAGCTGTTCACACTGAAATGAGAAGGAAATTGATGAACCTCAATCAGGAGGGGAGGACCGTAGCCGAGTATGAGGCTGAATTTACTAATCTCTTGAACATTATTCCGGATGAGATTCCGACTGAGGAGAAGAAGATTCAGAAGTTTATGGATGGGTTGACTTGGAGGATCCGTCAGCACTTGTTGGGTAATCTCTCGTTGGCCAATTATTCTGATATGGTTAATGCTACATTACTTCATTGCTTGGATCATCGCTTCCACATGTCTAAGAGTAAGAGATCAGGAGAGTCCAGCCATCAGGACAGGACCGGGGGAAATGGTGTCAGCGGGGCACAATCTGCTCAGGGACAGCACATGCAGGGTGATCAGGGTTCCCAACACGGGGATCATAAGAGGTTCAGATCTGGAGGTTTTAGGAGTGTTCAGGGAGGTTTCAGACAGGGCCACCAGGGTCAAAACGTCCATCAGGCCCAGCAGGGTCAAAATGGTCAGTAGCAGCAGTTTCAGCAAGGCCAACATGGCCAGGGGAGGAATGGTAACGGCCACCAGGGCTGAGGGCAGCAGGGACAGCGAGGGGGAAACTTCCCGGGGAAGTGTTTCGTTTGTGGTAAGACTGGCCACAAACGCCAGGATTGTCCTGACAGGGGCAGGGCCCCACCGCAACAGCAGCATGGTGCTCGACACGAGCCACAGAGGCCTATGTTTCCCGTCGCCCTCCCAGCACCACCACATATAGAAGCACTACCACCCATTCTAGAAGTCCCAGTTCAGCAGGGACAGCTTCATTATGGGAGAGTGTATCAGCTCCAGCATGCCGCAACTCCTTAGGATCCACCGGCCATTGAGGGTATGTTCTCTATCCAAGGGACTATGGGGCGTATTTTATTTGATACAGGGGCCACACATTGTTTCATTGCCATGAGATTTGCACGCACCATTGGGTTGTTAGACATCGCCGAGAGCACGGTTACTTGTGTAGATTCATTATTGAGTAGAGGTTCCGTGATTTTGCTTATTTGTAGAGGTGTGGGTATAGAGATCGGGAGGTTTACTTTACCCGCGGATATGTTAGTGTTAGAGATGACTGAGTATGATGCCATTATTGGTATGGATTGTCTAGTTGCGTAACGAGCCATGATTGACTATTTTAGTAGGAGTATTATCTTTGCCATTCCCGGGCAGGATATGTTTTTAGTGGCGATGCCTCGCCCTGAGGGAGGATCGTACACTCATTTGTACTATATAAAGGAGGAGACCTCTAAGGAAGTGGTGATACCACTCGATTCGATACCCGTTGTTAGTGAGTTCGCTGATGTATTTCAGGATATACCTGGACTACCTCCGAGTAGAGAGATAGATTTTGTGATCGATTTGACGTCGGGCACTCGACCTATTACCCGCGCACATTACCGTATGGCTCCAGCAGAGATGAGAGAGCTACGAGATCAGATAGAACAGTTGTTGGGTTAGGGGTTTATCCGGAGGAGTACTTTGCCGTGGGGTGCCCCTGTGTTGTTCGTAAAGAAGAGGGATGGATCGTTGAGGTTATGTGTAGATTACCGAGAGTTGAATAAAGTCACGATACAGAATAAGTATCCGTTGCCCAGAATCGATGACTTATTTGACCAGTTGAGAGGAGCTTCCTTCTTCTCAAAGATTGATTTACGATCGGGATACCATCAGTTACGTATCAATGAACAGGACGTCTCGAACACTGCTTTCTTAACGACATGTGGTTCCTACGAGTTTCGGGTTATGCCTTTTGGCTTGACCAACGCTCCAGCCGTGTTTATGGACTTGATGAATAGGGTGTTAAGAGAATTCCTAGACCAGTTCGTCATTGTCTTCATTGATGGCATTCTGGTTTACTCCCAGACAGAAGAGGAGCACGCCGAGCATTTGAGGCAGGTTTTGCAGACGCTACGTCAGAACGAGCTTTATGCAAAGTATGAGAAGTGTGGGTTTTGGTTGAAGGAGGTTCAGTTTTTGGGGCATATCATTTCATATCGGGGATATCTGTTGATCCGAGGAAGATATCCGCGGTGAAGGAGTGGGGACAACCCACGACACCGACTGAAATCCATAGTTTCTTAGGCCTAGCAAGATACTACAGGAGGTTTATTCGGGATTTCTCAAAGATAGCGGGTCCTTTGACACATCTGACTTGTAAGGGTGTGCCATTCATCTCGAGCGATGCCTGTCAGTTGGCATTCGATGAGTTGAAGGACAAGTTGACCTCAGCACCTGCGTTAGCATTGCCGAGACCGGGAGTTGAGTATTTAGTCTACACCGATGCGTCCTTACAAGGACTTGGAGGTGTATTACAGCAGGAGAGTCAGGCCATAGCTTATGCTTCCCGTAAGCTTAAGCCTCACGAGAAGAATTACCCCACCCATATCTTGGAGTTAGCGACAGTTGTATTTGCCCTTCGGATTTGGAGACATTACCTCCTGGGGTAGAAGTTTCGGTTGTTCACGGATCACAAGTCTCTATAGTACCTCTTCACGCATAAGGAGTTGAATATGCGTCGAAGACGGTGGCTTGAGTTTGTGAAGGATTATCAGTTTTATATCCAATATCACCCGGGGAAGGCTAACGTGGTAGCAGATGCGCTGAGTCGTAGGCCAGTAAATGAGGTGGCCGAGGTGTGGAAAGCTAAGTGGAAGGAGTTGGGACACCAGGATGCAGTGGCCCGATCGTTCATGTCTGTAATGATAATTACACCTCGGATTATTACGAGAGTGGTAAAGGCCCAGGCAAATGACTCGTTCTGTCAGGAGCAGATAGTTCGATTACTAGCAGAGGGATCCGAGTCCTATATCGTTACCTCAGACAGGGGATTATGCTTCAATGGGAGACTGGTCGTTCCGGAAGGGGAAGACTTGCGACACGAGGTGATGACAGAGTCGCACGGCTCACGGTTCGTCTTACACCCTGGTGGGGATAAGATGTACCAATACATGAGACGTCAGTATTGGTGGAGCGGGATGCAGAGAGATATTACCGTGTTTATTTCTAAATACGCCACTTGTCAGCTGGTAAAGGTGGATCATCAGAGATCAGCAGGACTTCTACAGCCATTATAGGTTCCGACGTGGATATGGGAGAGCATATCCATGGACTTTATCACGGGGTTACCTACGTCACAGAGGGGTCACGACTCCATTTGGGTAATTGTGGACCGGTTGACCAAAGGTGCTCATTTTCTACCCGTGAGGACAGACTACACTACGGGACAGTATGCCCAGATTTTCATTGCGGAAATAGTGAGACTTCATGGTGTGACTCTAAATATCGTGTCTGACCGAGACAAGATGTTTTTTATTTCACGGTTTTGGGAGAGTTTCCAGGAGGCTATGGGCACTGAATTGCGGTTGAGTACAGCTTATCACCAGCAAACCGATGGGCAGACCGAGCGAACAAATCAGATGTTGGAGGACATATTGCGTATGGGCATCCTAGATTTTGGGGGTGGATGGGAGCAGTACCTTCCACTGGTGGAGTTTGCTTATAATAACTCCTATCAGTTCACCATTGGTATGGCTCCATTTGAGGCGTTGTATGGTAGACCTTGTCGTTCCCCAGCATGTTGGTTAGAAGTGGGGGACAAAAAACTCCTTGGGCCGGAAGTGATTCAGGATACTTTGGCAAGGATAGAGATGATACGGAGTCACATTCGGGTAGCTCAGGACCGGCAGAAGAGCTATGCCGATGCCAGGAGGTTCTTCAGAGAATTCAAAGTGGGGCACCAAGTTTTACTCAGAGTATCTCCTATGAAGGGGATCATGCATTTTGGGAAGAAGGGGAAACTGGCACCGAGATATGTGGGTCCATTTCCTATAATCGAGCGGATTGGGCCAGTTGCGTATAGACTTGGGTTACCGGAGCACTTGCATAGGATTCATGATGTGTTCCATATTTCCTCACTAAGGAAATATCTTAGGGATAATTTGACCCATACTCACATTGCTTTGGAGGACATCGACCTCCAGCCCGATAGTTCTTACGAGGAGGGGCTGATTGCTATTCTGGACCACAGCGAGCGAAAACTGAGGTCAAAGATAGTACCGTTAGTACGTGTTCAGTGGCGGCATCATAATGCCGAGGAGTCCACATGGGAGTGCGAGGAGGAGATGCGCGAACGTTATCCAGAGTTGTTTTTACCAGGTACTCTTTAGTTCCGAATTTCGGGACGAAAATCTGTTATTAGGGGGGAAGTATGTAATATCTCGTATATTTATTGATTTTTACTGTGGAATTAATTAAATTAAATGAGAATTAATTGGAAATTAATCCGGATATAAATACTAGCGAGATGTGAGTTGGTATTTGATTATGATGCGTACATATGGTAATATATGAATATTGAAAATATTTAAATTGTCACGAGATAGCAATACGACAATTTGGGAAATTTAATTGGGACGCGCGTGTCAGTCGCGTCAGAAATGTAATTATTTGAATTAAAAAGTGATTTTGTATTTTTATCAACTGAATGGTCATTTTCAGTGTGCCAACGTGTCCGGAAGGGTCGAAATAGTCTGAAAACACTAGCCGGGGGTTTAGTTTGGGTCCCGGAGCATTTTTGGGCCATACCGGCAACCTAGAGGGGTATTTTGGTAATTTTAAAAATAAGGGAATTAAAACCTACGAATTTTGGGAGTTAATTATATATTATTTAGGAACCCACTAAGACCATTATCAACATTAAGTGAGTTAGAGGGCTACGGGAGTTATAGGAGAGTTTGAAGAGTTCCAAAAAGAAACCTCCAACCACCATCTTCAACCTTGGGAGAAAATCTGTAAAGAACGGAGAGAAGCAACCTTCATTCACCAACATCAATTCTGAAGAACAATCTAAGGCAAGTGATTTGATATTTTGAACGCATTGAATATTTCTTCCATGTTTAGTGTAGGAATTTTTCTTATCTTGAAAGTTTTGAAGAAAACCAATGAAATTGTTGGAGAAACTTTGAATTTGGGTTAGGATTTGCATGTAGAATGATAATGGACTGATTTAATATTCGAAGAGTTGTATATGATGATTTAAAAATCGATTTTTGATGAGTAATTGGGCATAATTCATGTTCATAGGGTTTGGGGAATATTTAGAGATTTACATTAATTCCATGATGATTTGTAAGATTTGACCCCTAAAATATGTTAAGAGATGATCTAGGGTGATTAGAAATGGTTTATATACGTTAAAACATAAATTGGATGGACTTAGGGTGGATTTAGAGAAGAGAAGAATTGAGAAAAATGGACTTGGGAATTTCTGGGCTGAAACTGCCATCTCGTTAGAAGACCTGCCCAGGTCGTTCGAACGAACTTCTAACGAGATGACAATATGACTTCTAACGAGTTGGCATTACCGTTCGAAGCCTTTCGTTCGAACGACCTCGTTCGAACGAGACTTCTAACGAGTTGACAGAATGGCCTTTTTGGCCTGAATTTATTTCTAGTATCCCGTAGACTTATTTAAATGGTAAAATAACCTTCCCTTATTAACTAGTGGGTATACTTGGGAGATTGGGGTACATTGAAGAGTGAAACTTAGAATCGTGTAGTAAACCGGATGACATTTGTGGATTGGGAAGCGAGTACCTAATTACGACGTGAGAAGAGTTAATAACTTAATTACATATAAACCGAGGACTTGTGAGTTGTAAAACACTAAATGTTGGTACAAGAACGAGAAGTATACCACTAATAAAATATTGTGATATCTAAGATATGTGAATGCTTAGTATATGTATTTATCTATGTATAACATACCTACCGTACTTACTATCATGGGAGGTCGGCGTTCGATCGGGGCCATCTAATCTTTGTGTGCCTACGGGGGGATTTAGATTGGTACCTCGAGGACATAGGTCGGAGGACTTATTGAGAAGTTAATAAGTCTGCTGATCATGGGAGCGTAGGTATGTGCGTGACCCATGTGATGTGAACTATGTTCGCCTCCATTGTTTGTGATTGTTGTTTAATGAAACGATTCCTGAGAGATTCGGAATACGTGGTCTTTATGTACGTGATGTACCGGGATTGGATAGCAGAGTATGTGTGCACCGCAGCTTAGTCTCGGGGTGCCAGTATTGTATATGTATGATGAGAATAATATACTGTTAATTGAAATGAATTGTCTTGAATAATTGTGAGTATAAATAATAGCAACGGTTTGTAAAGTGAAAATGAAAGATCTCTAGTAATTAGTAGTACTAATATGGGAAACTGTGTAGCAAGGCATAACACTTTGAAATATAAGATGTTGGGAACTTAAGTTGGATATCGTATAGTAATGTTAGATTTTGTAACGGACTAGTTAGATATGGAAATAACTATAATGGGTACGGGTACGATAGGAGTGCACGATTAGTTGAGAGGTGAGGAACTCATGTGAGTGCACACACTATCATGTACTTTATATTCACTGTTTAATGATATTAAACACTTGCAAAATTTTAAATTATTTTCACAATCGGGCTCTAACCCGTTTACTTTCAAATCTATTTTTGTAAAAACCTTTTAGGTGCCCAGCCACAAGGACACCATGCATAGGAGTTTTATTCTGGTGACGTGTTGTAGCTACTGTGGAAGTTACAGGTGCTTGACAATAGACGCCTCCATTTCCGATCTTGACTCCATTATCAGTTTTTATCATTTGTTGGGTATGTCGCCCATTCCTTTTAGAGACATCTTACTTATTCAGTTATTTCATACTTTGGGTTGTAATTAATTTTAGTGATGCAGACTTTGCATTTATTTATTTCGGTATTCGGATTGTTGTGAGGAGTCTTCCTCCAGACTCATTATTATTGGATGGTTATTCTATTATGACTATGTTGTGTTGGTTATGTTAAATTTTCAGAATTCATTTACTACATGTTAACCGGATTTAATTAAAATGGATAACTCACTTTTTAAATAATAGGTGGACAGTAATTGTTAAAACGTTTGCGACAGTGATGCTATGAACTGAGCCAACTTGGCATTTTGTATTAATTTAATAAAGGAGTAGCTACCCGATATTTAATTAGTCAGGGTGTCACGGGTGGTATCAGAGCATCAGGTTCTAGTGTCCTTAGGATCTATACGGCGTGTTATGTTTCCGCTGAGCTTTCTTTGATATCGAGCCCTTTATTTTAGGACTTTTGTATTCTTTTGCGTATGCTTCGCTCTTCAGCTATTTTGAAATAATAACTGCAAACTTATAAGACTTTACTCTCATTTCATATACCTCCACGACGTGCGCAGCGAGTTCCTAGGGATGCACAGCCAGAGCCACAGCCTGCACCAGTTCAGGGCACGGCCAGAGCCACAGCCTGCACCAATATTTCGTAATTTAAATGGATTGTATGTTAATCGGATTTAATTAAAATTGACAACTCACTTTTTAAATATTAGGTGGCTAGTAATTTTTAAAACGTTTTGCGACAGTGATGCTATGAACTGAGTCAACTTGGCATTTTCTATTAATTTAATAAAGGAGTAGCTACGCGGTATTTAATTAGTCGGGGTGTCACAAAAAAGCACATTAAATTTTATTTATTTTGTAACAATCACAATATGGATATAAATAATATAAACTCTTTAATTCATTAATTTTATTACAAATTCTTATTATTTATTATTGTTTGTTAATTCCCCCAATATGCGTGTGCTCATAAATTGATACTTCAATTTAAGCAAAACAATATTCGATGTGTATAATTAGTACTATTATAATTACTATAGTAAAATTGAGCCAGAAGTTCCCTGTTTGTGATTTCGAACCTCAAGTTTTATATTTTTTTTACGCATAAAGTTCCTTAATTACTTAAAAAAAATATTACAACCTGAAGTTTCCTATTTTTTCGTTAGGACTCGAAGTTCATAATTATTATTCGATGTTGGGACTCGAAGCTCCCTTATTAAAATAAAATTTAAACTTGCAGTACTTAATTACTATTTTAAATTTTGGTGCCTGAAGTTCCCATATAACTATTTTAATTTTGGGGATGAAGTTCTCATATAACTATTTTAATTTGGGTCCTGAAGTTACCAAATCATAAAATATTGAAATCAAAAGTTCTATAAATATTTAATGTTGGTAGCTCATGTTTCACCAATTACGTACACTTTGGGACTTCAGGTTCCATAATAGTTATTAATGTTTAGGATATGAAATTCTTGAATTATTTGGACTTAAAGTTTCACAAAAAAATATACCACAATCAAACCTCAAGTTTTGATTGTCTAATTGAAATGATATAGACTAAGAGTCCTTCAATTATCATTAATTTGTGATATGAATATCCATAATAATTATTGTAACCAAAAGCTAAAAAATCCTAATTTTTAATCGAGATATAGTTTTTCCAGTTATTATTGGATGTGAGGCTCTAAGCTTTAATGTTATTTAAAAATATTTTGGACCTGAAGTTCCGATAAATATACCCTAGAATAAAACTTAAAGTTTTGATTATTTAAGTAATATGGTATGGATATTAAAAATTCCAAAAATAATCAATTATAATTTGGACATGAAACTCCGAATATATTTTCATTGGTATTAGTTTTAAAATCAAATTGGATATTAAACATGGCTTTTTAACTTCCTGACTTTTTATTTTCTTTAATCAATGAAACATCTGTTTAAATAATCTTTTAATGATTAATGGTCCCTTTAACTATCCTTTTCACCATTAAAACGTGTCTATTGGCCTTTTGATTCATTTAAGTATTGAATTAACTTTTTAATGGTATTTAATTTTAACTATTTTCACATTATAATGTATTTACTATACGTTGAAGTCTTGGGAATGTGTAGAGAATGTAATAAATTATGCCCCTCATTTTTTAAAAAGAAGTTGAATTATCATCAACTGGAGTTGATATATATATATATATATATATATATATTGTGACACCCCAACTAATTAAATAGCGGGTAGCTACTCTTTTATTCAAATTAATACAAAATGTCAAGTTGGTTCAGTTCATAGCATCACTGTCGAAAAACGTTTTAAAAATTACTAGCCACCTAATATTTAAAAAGTAAGTTGTCAATTTTGATTAAATCCGATTAACATACAATCCATTTAAATTACGAAATACTAATACCACAAACACAACACAGTCACAATAGAATAATAATGGAATGACAATGAATTTGGAGGAATACACCTCTAATAATCCAAATACTGAATACAACCAGAGTACAAAGTCTGAATCACAAATTAATTACAAACCAAAATCTGAAATAAAACTGAGTAAGTAGAATGTCTCTAAAAGAAAAGGGGCGACATGCCCTACAGATGAGTAAAATAGAGTCAAGGTAGAAAGTGGAGGCGTCTACTATCGAGGTCCTGTAACTTCCATAACAGCTACAGCACGTCACTGGAATGGAATTCCTACACTTGGTGTCCTTGTGGCTGGGCACCTAAAATGTTTTTACAAGAAAATAGATTTGAAAGCAAACGGGTCAGAGCCCGATTATGAAAACAGTTTAAAATACAGCAAGTGTTTAATATCATTAAACAGTGAATATAAAATACATGATAGTGCGTGCACTCACGTGGGTCCCTCACCTCTCAACTAATTGTGCACACCTATCGTACCCGTACCCGTTCTAGTTATACTACTATCAAACTAGTCCAATCCATGACCTGGCATTACTTTACAATTCAAAGTTCATTTCCCAATGTCTTAATATAAACTGGAGGTCTTACTGTTTTTACTTAGAATTAGTTATAATGATTACTAAAAGTTTTCCCATTTTTAACTCTACAAAGATGTTACATTAATTTACACTTGTACTTATATAAACAGTTCATTTCAATAATTCGGTATATCAATCTCCTCATAATATACAATAATGGCACCCCTAGACTAAGCTGCGGTGCACACATACTCTGCTATCAAATCCCGGTACATCACGTACATAAGGATCACGTATTTTGAATCTCTCAAGAATCGTTTCGACAAGTATTAAACACACATAATGGAGGCGAACATAGTTCACATCACATGGGTCACGTACATACCTACGCTCCCATGATCAGCAAACTTATTAACTCCTCAATAATTCATTCTCTAGCCTATGTCCTCGAGGTACCAATCTAAATCCCTCCGTAGGCACACAAAGATTAGATGGCCCTGATCGAACGCCGACCTCCCGGGATAGCAAGTATGGTAGGTATGTTATACACAGATAACCACATACACTAAGCATTCACACATTTTAGATATCTTATAATATCAATATAGGTATATTTTACATTCTTATACCGTCATTAAATGTTGTACATTTACAAATCCCCGAATAATATACATTTGTCAACCCTTCTCACGTCGAAATATTTGGTACTTATTTCTTAACCCATAACTCTCATCCAGTTTCCTACAAAATCCTAAGCTTTACTCCTCAACGTACTCCAATCTCATAACTATACCCACTAGTCAACAAGGGAAGGTTAACGCTCAATTAAATAAGCCTAATGGAAGTTCTAAATAAAATCAGGCCTAAAAAGACCATTCTGTCAACTCGTTAGAAATCTCGCTTGAACGAATAGCTTCGAACGAACTACCAACTCGTTAGAAGGAGTACTGTCGTCTCGTTAGAAGCTCGTTCAAACGAGGTCGTTCGAACGACCTGGGCAGGTCCTCTAACGAGATGGCAAAAAACGCCCAGAAATTTCCCAACTCATTTTTCTTCATTTTTCTCTTCTCTAAATCCATCTTAAGATTATCCAAATTACGTTTTAATGTTTGTAAACTATTTTAAGTCATCCTAGGTTGTTCCTTAATATATTTTTAGGGTCAAATCTTACTAATCAACATGTAACAATCATAAATCCCCAATTCTTGCCCCAAACCCTATGAACATGAACCCAAAATTTAATTGACTACAAAGACTCCTTATAAATCCGTTTCCAAATCATCAAAAGTTATGTTTTGTGTATTGAATTCATCCATAAGTATTCTATATGCAATTCCTATCCTAAAATCATAAGTTTCACAATAATCCCATTGGTTTTCATCAAAACTTTCAAAGCAAATACAGTTTCTACACTAAACATAGAAGAAATATTCATTGAACTTAATAATATCAAATCACTTGCCTTAAATCCGATGTTTTGGTTCGTTGTTAATGATCAAGGTTGGCTTTCTCTCTTCTTTCCGGTCACAAATCCTTTCCAATTTCTGGTGATGGGAGATAGTTTGGTTTAGAACCTCCTTTACCCTCTTTCTAACTTCTCTCAAAACTCCCGTAGCCCACTCTCTTGCCTTTTGTTGGTAATGGCCTTAGTGGACTCTTTAAAAATATAAAAATAAACTCTAAAATTCGTGGGTTTTAATACCTCAATGTTTAAAATTACCAAAATACCCTTCTAGGTTGTTGGTTTAGCCTAAAAATGCCCCGGGACCCAAACTAAACCCCCAGCTAGTGTTTTCTGACTATTTCGACCCTTCCGGACGCGTTGGCGCACTCAAAATGATCATTCGGTTGATAAAAATATAATCTATTTATTAATTTAAATAAATTCATTCCTGACGCGACTGACACGCGCGCTCCAACTAAATTTCCCAAATTATCGTATTTCTGCCTCTTGACAATTTAAATATTTTCAATACTCATATATTACCATATATATTCAAAAATATTCAATTTTATCATCATAATCAAATACCAACTCACATCTTGCTAGTATTTATATCCGGATTAATTTTTAATTAATTCTCATTTAATTCAATTAATCCCTTAAATACAAATCAATAAAATTACGGGGTATTATATACTCCCCCCCTAATAACAGAATTTCATCCCGAAATTTGGAACTAATGAATACCTGGTAAAAATAGCTCTGGATCACGTTCGCGCATCTCATCCTCGCGCTCCCATGTGGACTCCTCGACATTATGATGCCGCCACTGCACGTGTACTAATGGTACTATCTTCGACCTCAGTTTCCTCTCGCTGTGGTTCAGAATAGGAATCGGCCCCTCCTCGTAGGAACTATCAGGCTGAAGATCGATGTCCTCGAAAGCAATGTGGGTATGGGCCAAATCGTCCCTAAGGTATTTCCTTAGTGAGGAAATATGGAACACATCATGAATCCTATGCAAGTGCTCCAGTAACCCAAGTCTATACGCAACTGGCCCAATCCGTTCGATGATAGGAAATGACCCCACATATCTTGGTGCCAGTTTCCCCTTCTTTCCAAAACGCATAATCCCCTTCATAGGAGATATTCTGAGTAGCACCTGGTCCCCTACCTGGAATTCTCTGAAAAACCTTTGGGCATCAGCATAGCTCTTCTGCCGGTCCTGAGCTACCCGAATACGACCCCATATCATCTCTATCCTTGTCGAAGTGTCCCGAATCACTTCCGGCCAAGGAGTTTGTTATCCCTCACCTTTAACCAACATGCTGGGGAACGACAAGGTCTATCATACAACGCCTCGAATGGAGCCATGCCAATGGTGAACTGGTAGGAATTATTATAAGTAAACTCCACCAGTGGAAGGTACTGCTCCCAACCACCTCCAAAGTCTAGGATGCACATACGCAACATGTCCTCCAATATCTGATTTGTCCGCTCTGTTTTCCCATCAGTCTGCGGGTGATATGCCGTACTCAGCCGCAACTCCGTACCCATGGCCTCCTGAAAAATCTCCCAAAATCGTGAAATAAATATCGTGTCTCGGCCAGACACGATATTTAGAGGTACTCCGTGAAGTCTCACTATCTCCGCAATGAAAATTTGGGCATACTGTCCCGCAGTGTAGTCTTTCCTCACGGGCAGAAAATGATCAACTTTGGTCAACCTATCCACAATTACCCATATGGAGTCTTGACCCCTCTGTGACGTAGGTAACCCCGTGATAAAATCCATGGATATGCTCTCCCATATCCACATCAGAACCTCTAACGGTTGTAGAAGTCCTACCGGTCTCTGATGGTTCACCTTTACAAGCTGACAAGTGGCGCATTTAGAAACGAACACGGCAATATCTCTCTTCATCCCGCTCCACCAGTACTGTCGTCTCATGTCTTGGTACATCTTATCCCCACTAAGGTGTACCGCGAATCGCGAGTCGTGCGACTCTGTCATTATCTCGTGTCGCAAGTCTTCCCCTTCCGGCACGACCAATCTCCCATTGAAGCGTAATCCCCCATATGAACTAACGGTATAGGACTAGACTCCCTCCGTTAGTAATCGAACTATTTGCTCCTGACAGAACGAGTCTTCTGCCTGGTACTTTATCACTCTCGTAATAATCTGAGGTGTAATAGTCATCACAGATATGAATGATCGGGCCACTGCATCCTGGTGTCCTAACTCTTTCCACTTAGCTTTCCACACCTCGGCCACCTCATCTACTGGTCTACGGCTTAACGCGTCTGCTACCACGTTAGCCTTCCCTGGGTGATATTGGATATCAAACTGATAATCCTTCACAAACTCGAGCCACCGACGTTGTCGCATATTCAGTTCCTTCTGCGTAAAGAGGTATTGTAGAGACTTGTGGTCTGTGAACAATCGAAATTTCTCCCCCAATAGATAGTGTCTCTAAATCCGAAGAGCGAATACGACTGCCGCTAATTCCAAGTCGTGGTTGGGGTAATTCTTCTCGTGAGGCTTAATCTTACGGGAAGCATAAGCTATAACATGACTATCCTGTTGCAGTACACCTCCAAGTTCTTATAAGGACGCATCGGTATAGACTAGATACTCAACTCCCGGTCTTGGTAATGCTAACACATGCGCTGAGGTCAACTTGTCCTTCAACTCATCGAATGCCAACTGACAGGCATCGCTCCAGATGAATGGCACACCTTTGCGAGTCAGATGTGTCAAAGGATCCGCTATCTTTGAGATACCCCGAATAAACCTCATGTAGTATCCTGCTAGGCCCAAGAAACTACGGATCTCAGTCGGTGTCGTGGGTTGTCCCCACTCCCTCACCGCCAATACCTTTCCCGGATCAACTGATATCCCTTTGTCTGAAACGATATGCCCCAAAAATTGTACCTCATTCAGCCAAAACCCACACTTCTCGTACTTCACATATAGCTCGTTCTGACGTGGGGTCTACAAAACCTGTCTCAAATGCTCGGCATGCTCCTCCTCTGTCTGGGAGTAAACCAGGATGTCATCGATAAAGACGATGATGAACTGGTCTAGGAACTCTCTGAAAACCCTATTCATCAAGTCCATAAACACGGCTGGAGCTTTGGTCAAGCCAAAAGGCATAACCCGAAACTCGTACGAACCATATCTCGTCAAGAAAGCAGTCTTCGATACGTCCTGTTCCCTGGTACGCAACTGATGGTATCCCGATCGCAAGTCAATCTTTGAGAAGGAGGAAGCTCCTCTCAGTTGGTCGAATAAGTCATCGATTCGGGGAAACGGATACTTATTCCGTATCGTGACTTTATTCAACTCCCGATAATCTACACACAACCTCAACGATACATCCCTCTTCTTTACGAACAACACAGGGGCACCCCACGACGAAGTACTCCTTTGGATAAACCCCTGACCCAATAATTGCTCTATCTGATCCCTTAGCTCTCTCATTTCCGCTGGAGCCATAAGTTAAGGTGCGCGGGCAATTGGCCGAGTGCCCAGCGTCAAATTGATAAAAAAATCTATCTCTCTGCTAGGAAGTAATCCAGGCATATCCTAAATACATCAGCAAAGTACCTAACAACTGGAATCGAATCGAGTGGTAATACCACTTCCTTATAGGTCTCTTCCTCTATATAGTACAAGTGAGTGGACGATCCTCCCTCAGGGCGAAGCATCGCCACTAAAAACATCTCCTGCCTGGGAATGGCAAAAATGATACTCCTACTGAAACAATTAATTATGGCTCGATACGCAACTAGCCCATCCATACCAACAATCGCATCATACTCGGTCATCTCTAATACTAACATATCAGCAGGTAAAGTAAATCTCCCGATCTCTATACCCACACTTCTACAAATAAGGTAAAATCACATAACCCCGACTCAACGGTGAATCTACGCAAGTAATCGTGCTCTCTGCAGTGCCTAACAACCCCAAAGTGCCTGCAAATCTCGTGATAATGAAACAGTGTGTGGCCCCGTATCAAATAAAATACGCCCCATAGTTCCCTGAATAGAGAACATACCCTCAATAGCAGGTGGATCCCGTGGGACTGCGACCTGCTGGAGTTGATAGACTCGCCCGTACTGAAGTTGTCCCTGCTGGACTGAGACTACTCGGATGTTTGGCAACGCTGGCATCTGTGGTGGTGCTGGGAGGGGGCGGGAACATAGGTCTCTGGGGCTCGTATCGAGCACCCTAGTGCTGCTGCTGTGGGGCCTTGCCCCTATCAGGACACTCCTTGCGCTTGTGACCAATTTTGCCACAAGTGAAACATTTCCTCGGAAAATTCCCCCCCTCGGACCCTGCTGCCCACGGCCCTGGTGGCCGTTGCCATTCCTCCCCTGGCCGTGCTGGCCCTAATGAAACTGCTGTTGTTGGCCATGCTGCCCTGCTGCCCCTGATGGTTGTGCTGACCCTGCTGCCCCTGACGAAAACTTCCCTGACCATTTCTGAAACCCCCAGATCTAAACCTCTTAAAATCCCCCTGCTGGGAACCCTGATCACCCTGCCTGTGCTGACCCTGAGCAGATTGTGCCCCGTTGGCACCATTTCCCCCTGTCTTGCCCTGATAGCTGGACTCTCCTGATCGCTTACCCTCTGACAGCTGAAAGCGGTGGTCCTGGCAGTGAAGCAGTACTGCGTTAACCACATCAGAATAAGTGGCCAACGAGAGATTTCCCAACAATTGCTGACGGATCCTCCAAGTCAACCTATCCATGAACTTTCGAATCTTTTTCTCCTCGATCAAAATCTCATCGGGGACGATGTTCAAGAGATTAGTGAATTCGGCCTCATACTCAGCCACGGTCTTCCCCTCCTGCTTGAGGTTCATTAACTTCCTCCTCATTTTGGTGTGAACGGCTGATGGAAAATACCTGCGATCCAACCGCACCCAAAACTCCTGTATAGAAAGGATGTCTCTCTCCTCCGTGGTGGTAATGGACTCCCACCACTGCAAAGCTGATCCTACTAGCTTAAAAGTAGCCAGTATTTGTTTCTGTACCTCCGTGCACTCATACATCCTCAAATGCCTTTGAATATCCTTCTTCCACTATCTGTACACAACGATATCGGAGCTACCTGCAAACTCCGGATGGTGTGCTTTCTGAAAAGCATCACGAACACGTTCCCAAGCAGACGGGAATGCATGAGCCTGTACTGGTGCTACTACCGACGCCTGAGGCGGTGCCTGATGCACAACTGCTAGGGGGACATTTACCGCTTGGGCTACAATAGCGGCAACCTCTACGACATTCAAGGAGCCCTGGACTGGTGCAGGCTGTGGTTCGGGCTGAGCATCCCTAGGAACTCGCGGTGCACGTCGTGGAGGCATCTGAAATGAGAGTAAAATCTTATAAGTTCGCAATTATTATCTCAAAATAGCTGAAGAGCGGAACATACACAAAAGAAAACAACAATCCTAAAATATAGGGCTCTATATCAAAGAACGCTTAGCGGAAATATAATGAGCCGTACAGATCCTAAGGACACTATAACCTGATGCTCTAATACCACCTGTGACACCCCGACTAATTAAATACCGGGTAGCTACTCCTTTTATTCAAATTAATACAAAATATCAAGTTGGTTCAGTTCATAGCATCACTGTCGAAAAACGTTTTAATAATTACTAGCCACCTAATATTTAAAAAGTGAGTTGTCAATTTTAATTAAATCCGATTAACATACAATCCATTTAAATTATGAAATACTAATACCACAACCACAACACAGTCACAATAGAATAATAATGGAATGACAATGAATCTGGAGGAATACACCTCTAATAATCCAAATACTGAATACAACCAGAGTACAAAGTCTGAATCACAAATTAATTACAAACAAAAATCTGAAATAAAACTGAGTAAGTAGGACGTCTCTAAAAGAAAAGGGGCGATATACGCTACAGATGAGTAAAATAGAGTCAAGGTTGAAAGCGGAGGCATCTACTATCAAGGTCCTGTAACTTCCACAACAGCTACAACACGTCACTGGAATGGAATTCCTACACTTGGTGTCCTTGTGGCTGGGCACCTAAAATGTTTTTACAAGAAAATAGATTTGAAAGCAAACGGGTCAGAGCCCGATTGTGAAAACAGTTTAAAATACAACAAGTGTTTAATATCATTAAACAGTGAATATAAAATACATGATAGTGCGTGCACTCACATGAGTCCCTCACCACTCAACTAATTGTGCACACCTATCGTACCCGTACCCGTTCTAGTTATACTACTATTGAACTAGTCCAATCCATGACCTGACATTACTTTACAATTCAAAGTTCATTTCCCAATATCTTAATATAAACTGGAGGTCTTACTGTTTTTACTCAGAATTAGTTATAATGATTACTAAAAGTTTTCCCATTTTTAACTCTACAAAGATGTTACATTAATTCACACTTGTA
Organism: Sambucus nigra; assembly: GCA_949130495.1. Taxonomy (NCBI): domain Eukaryota; kingdom Viridiplantae; phylum Streptophyta; class Magnoliopsida; order Dipsacales; family Adoxaceae; genus Sambucus; species Sambucus nigra. Next base: position 179,317,894 of record OX422211.1, read on the forward strand.
CTTATATAAACAGTTCATTTCAATAATTCGGTATATCAATATCATCATAATATACAATAATGGCACCCCTAGACTAAGATGCGGTGCACACATACTCTGCTATCAAATCCCGGTACATCACGTACATAAGGATCACGTATTCCGAATCTCTCAGGAATCGTTTCGACAAGTATCAAACACACATAATGGAGGCGAACATAGTTCACATCACATGGGTCAGGCACATACCTATGTTCCCATGATCCACAGACTTATTAACTCCTCAATAAGTCATTCTCTCACCTATGTCCTCGAGGTACCAATCTAAATCCTCCCGTAGGCACACAAAGATTAGATGGCCCTGATCGAACGCCGACCTCCCGGGATAGCAAGTATGGTAGGTATTTTATACAAAGATAACCACATAGACTAAGCATTCACACATCTTAGATATATTATAATATCAATAGAGGTGTATTTTACATTCCAATGCCGTCATTAAATGTTGTACATTTACAAATCCCCGAATAATATACATTAAAGTTGTCAACCCTTCTCACGTCGAAATATTTGGTACTTATTTCTTAACCCATAACTGTCATCCGGTTTCCTAGAAAATCCTAAGCTTTACTCCTCAGCGCACTCCAATCTCACAACTATACCCACTAGTCAACAAGGGAAGGTTAACGCTCAATTAAATAAGCCTAATGGAAGTTCTAAATAAAATCAGGCCTAAAAAGGCCATTCTGTCAACTCGTTAGAAATCTCGTTCGAACGAGTGTCGTTCGAATGAATGGCTTCGAATGAACTACCAACTCGTTAGAAGGAGTACTGTCATCTCGTTAGAAGCTCGTTCAAACGAGTTCGTTCGAACGACCTGGGCAGGTCTTCTAACGAGATGGCAGAAAACGCCCAGAAATTTCCCAACTCGTTTTTCTTCATTTTTCTCTTCTCTAAATCCATCTTAAGATTATCCAAATTGTGTTTTAATGTTTGTAAACTATTTTAAGTCATCCTAGGTTGTTCCTTAACATATTTTTGGGGTCAAATCTTACTAATCAACATGTAACAATCTTAAATCCCCAATTCTTGCCCAAAAACCTATGAACATGAACCCAGAATTTTATTGACTACAAAGACTCCTTATAAATCCGTTTCCAAATCATCTAAAGTTATGTTTTGTGTATTGAATTCGTCCATAAGTATTCTACATGCAATTCCTATCCCAAAATCATAAGTTTCATAATAATCCCATTGGTTTTCATCAAAACTTTCAAGGCAAATACAGTTTCTACACTAAACATGGAAGAAATATTCATTGAACTTAATAATGTCAAATCACTTGCCTTAAATCCGATGTTTTGGTTCGTTGTTAATGATCAAGGTTGGCTTTCTCTCTTCTTTCCGGTCATAAATCCTTTCCAATTTCTGGTAATGGGAGATAGTTTGGTTTGGAACCTCCTGTACCCTCTTTCTAACTTTTCTCAAAA